>JAKELH010000137.1:0-173572 GCA_021525015.1 Lactarius pseudohatsudake
CTCGTTGGCCACAACTCGTTGACATCTCGGAAGGTGTGAAATCCCAGTCTCCTTCACAATCCTTTGGCGCTCTGCTTGGTTCCTTGCAGACTCAAGCCTTTCAATAGTGTGCCAATAATGTCTTTGGCCTCGCATAGGTAAGTTGTCCAGGTCAATAATCTGGCGCTCTGGATTATGTGTCTCCTTTTGAGGTGGAGAGATTGGATAGTACTGGGCCCTAGCACCTCTGTCCTTGGCAGGGCGGGCACCTTGTACCAAACTGAAGCGATCACCATAAAGGGCTGAATGTCCTGCCATCCCACTCAACTTGGCAGATCCAAGCATGTCTCCTTTTACACCACAGAGATATGCTCTCAGAACAAAGTAGGATGAATCAACAGCATCCCATGTCCACATCCCCACACTTGCCATTGCCATCTCTTCAAAAAGGGGATATATAAAGGACTCAATGTTCCCAGGTGCTGTTGGGCCTGGGATTGCAAGTGGAATGATGACATTGTTTGCTCTGTAGCACATCTCTGGTGGGAGATTGAGCAGCACAACAATTAAGAGCCACATATTGGACTGCTTTTTCATGGTGAGCTGAGCACCATCTGTAGAGATTGATAAAGCAGTGTCTCTTTCATCTTCAACAGCCCCAATTCAGAGTGGTGGCGAATATGATTATCAGAGTTGGCAAACTCTGATCTCTTTACACCAGCACCCCTGGCAAGCATATCAAGTAGGGTTGCCGCGGTCCGGTGCGGTCCGGTTCGGAGACCTTTTTTCTGAACCCCGAACCGGACCCGGGTCCGGTTCGGGGCTCTCAGGCCGAACCTTGAACCTCTGATAGGTCCGGTGCGGGTTCAAGGCCAGAGGGGGCCGAACCCCCAAACTGAACCCTGAACCCAAGCAAAAAACCTCAAAAAACCTCAATAAATTACCCGAAAATCTACATCTACTCTACCTGCACCCGTACCCGAGTACTGCCAGCCCTCTGTAGGATAAAATATCAGAAGTACCGTAGCTAGCCACACGAGTGCCCTGCCTACCACCCCACTGTGTCTCAGTAGCCTGCCCACCCTTCATCACCGCTGTTCGCATTGCTGCCACCGCACCATCCCATCGCCATCTCCACACTGCACCGTCCCGTCGCCACATCATCCTGTCACCATTGTCGCCGCTGCCACCCAACCCCCTTCGCCGTTGCGTCGCCATCGCTGTCACCGTCATGTCATCATCACTGCTACTACCAATGTTATCGTCGTCGATGTCACCTTGCTGTCGTTGTCGGACTGTCGGTGCCGCCGTGCATCATCAGTATCGCCTTGCTGCCAGCATCGCCATTGCCTTCCCGTCACCATCGTCGCTCACCACTGTGGCCACTGCCATCTCGTTGCCGTTGCCTCAGTCGTCACCGTCACTTGCATTGGGCAAGCCCTGGTGTGGCTGCGTTGTTATGGGCACAGGTTGGAGGTGGCAGTCGCATGGTTGGGAGTCCGCCGAACATTTGAGTGATGTCGAAAATGTGCCAGGGTAGTCGTGTGGATCTATCATACAATCCATGTCAGAGTCAGAATATCGACATATTATTAACCCGAACAGATGTTCAGGGATGGCACCGTTGGTGTGTCTTGTGGACATGCTCAAGAAACTGCACCTCACAACGATGTGGCGATGACTCGGGTGGCAGCATCAAAAGACATGATGTCAGGGGATGGCTGCGTCCGTGGGGTGTGGTGCCATGGCAGCTGTGTAGCAGTGGAAAGGCCTACAATCGAGGTCAGTACATCGTAGCGCTACAAAGATTAAAACTCATGTTTTTTTTGTCCCCTGAGGCAGGGCTTGCATCAAGCGGTAGCATCCTAGCTTCCTCAGGGGAGAATAGATATGTGGTGAAATTGCAAGGATGTTGACATTGCTACCTTTGATGTACGAGTCTCAAGGAGCGGTGATGAGGCGGGGCGAGAGACTTGGAAAGAGAACGCGAAGGAACCTTCCCACGATCAGATCAATCAACAAATCACGTGACTTCTTGTGCGACTTCTGTTATTTTTTTTTGAACGTGCACTGTGACTACCGTGACTGTACTACAGTAAGTTGATGATGCCCCTGTACTAACTTACTGCTGCAAGAAGCTTGTGAAGTCCAAATCTGTACGGCATCGGTATTCGCTAGTGCCACATCCACGCAGGGCTGAAGCCGACGAGCTACGCCAGGCGCCTTCTTTGGCACTGTCGTGCTTGCCGTCTTCTCCTGTTATGGAGCGTGCGGCGTCGGCGTGGGCTCCTAGCCGTGACGATGGCTCGTGCACGGAACCCCAACCCTGATACCGCCACTCAGAGGCTCTCTGGGTGGGATCTCGATGCCGCTGGCGACCCCTCCGACGCATACCGCATCTGACCTCAACCACAATGACGACAATAACACCACATACCACTCCGACCTTGACTACCACCACTGGGGCGCCCCGCAACCTGTACAGACTCCGATGATGAGGAAGACATGAGCGACGAGGAGGATGGCAACCGCCCAAATAGGTGAGTATTAGTTCATTCAAGTCACGCCGCGCTAATATTTATTGCAAACCTACACAGCTACCCTGGCGAAGACACCACCCGCTATGCGTCGACAGGGAAACCGCTGCCCCATGTGGCCCCAATCACGCCAATGTCCCTGCGCCTAACAACGCAACCGCATCGATGATGACGAGGCGCACCGATGGCGACGGCCACAATGGCGAGGCGAAGGCGGCGACGTCAAAGCAATTGCGACAACGCGATGACAGCAAACTGGCACCGCGATACCGATGACGATAGCCACAGCGATAATGGCAATAACGACAGCAAGATGGTGCTGAGACGGCGACGTCGACGGCGTTGCAGCAACAGTGATAGCAACGACGACGCTGACCACCGTGCGGGCAACAACGACGATGACAGCGATGACCGTGCAGCGACAATAACGACGACGGCAACGACCGTGCAGCAACAGCAATGATGGCAACAGTGACGACGACGACGAGACGGTGCAGCACGGCGAGGGCGACGATGACGATGAAGGGGTGGGCCGGGCAGCAGCAGGCGGGGGTAGATATGCAGTGGTACCTGTAGATAATTCATGTAATGAATGTATATTTTTGTGTAGTATCCTGAGGTACTGTCGTCTTGACCGTCGTCGCGTGTTTGACTATACCCCAGCAGTCTGAGGTGCAGTCCGGTCCAGACCGGGTTCAGATCAATTTAGTCAATGGCGAACCCCGAACCGGACCCCCTGGCTGGGCTCGGAACCGCACCCCGGACCGAACCGAACCCGGGGTGCGGTCCAGTGCGGTTCGGGTCTGAACCCCATTTCAGACTGCACCCCGGCATCCCTAATATCAAGTGTCCTCTTCAAGCATTCATCCCTATGGTGCATCTCATGGGATGTCTCTGCATTGGCATAGTATGCCTGGATGATAGGAGTGATGGGCATGTAGAGCATGGTTGCCCTTGGCTTTGGTTTGGCTGTAGAGCTCTGCTGTGGTTTGTAGCGCTGTTCATTGCAGTCTTTGTATGAACAGGTGGACTGAGAATGAGAGTCTCCAGTATATGCCATGCAACTTTTAGGACACATATCAACAAATGAGGGGTGTAGCCCAGTGAGTCTTTCAGCTAGCTTTCTGACCATATAAAGGCTGAGGATTTCCTCCTTTGTGGCCTCTCCAAGTACCTGTGCATGGGCACTGTATGCTTTAACAGTGCCATTGGACCCTATCCATGCAAGGTAGTGCTGAAGGGATAATGTATCTGCCCTGGATAGTGTGTGTTGCCATGGGGGAAGAGCAGGACAAGGAGGGAGTGTGTATTCCTTCAACAGCTGTTTCTGAAGCTGGATAACAATTTCTGGCAAATCACCACTACCACTACCACCAGAGGGTCCATATGAAGTCCCATGAGGGGGAAAGTCTTCATCAGATGCTAAAGAGCCATCATTATTACCCAGTTGGCTAGAACCAGAGCCAAATTCAGAGCCAGGGTCTGGAGCAGGATCCAAGGTCTCCTCTGGGATCCTAAAGATGATAGAGTGATCCTCATGGTCTATATTGTCCTCCTCTGTGTCCATAGGGCCTCCAAGTCCCTCCTGCCTGTGCAAGGAAAATGGGGGTGTCTATTATGGTGGCATTAGAATAAATATTAGAATAAGTTCACAATATATTACTTACAATGACCATCAACCATCATAGCTAGTGATTGAAAGTCCGGTCTGGTCCGGTTTTTTTTCCCTAATTTGGAAGGACCGGGACCGGGACCGATCCATCGGTTCATCCCCCGAGCCCAAAACCGGACCGAGCCGACATGAGTCGGTCCCACCCGGTTGCTGGATTCTCAAAAGACTGGTCTTCGCGGTCTAAACCAGTTCTTCCCGGGTCAGTTGCAACTGGCAAAAGACCGACTGCAACCTGTATTGAGCTGTACTAAGTTACTGGTAGTTACAACTTGTGGCTACAGCTACTCTATGGATGTAAATATATGGCCCTCGTCACCAAGACTCGGAGGACAGTGTGAACGTGTCGTGGTCGCCGTCCTATCATCGTGTCGTCGAGTCGTCGTCGTCGTGCTAGGGTCGTCGATATGTCAATGTTGCGGCCAAAGTTGCAATTGTCGCACGTCGTCGTCGTGAACCGTGGTTGTCGACGTGTTGTCGTTGTGGCCGTCTGTCACGGTTTCACCCTCGCCGGCACGTGATTCGCCACGTGGCTACACGCCAACCGCCGACATCCCCTTTGTGGAGTCCGCCAACACGCCCGAAGACCCTTGGTGGGACTGGCAAGCCGAAGAAGACCCACGCGTACAGGAGAGAGTATGGGCAGCAATAGAAGCCCTAGAGGATACCGCAAGAGTGGGACGTCTGGTGAGCGATCGATCTCCCTCCCCGCCGCAGACACGCTGTCAGGAGCCTTGGGAATAGGTCCTGATGTACGGCCGTCACGTGACCCTGGCATGTGACCTGCCTTGACTCGTCCAGAAGGGCCCGGATGAGCTTATGCCCGGGCTGGTCTAGCCCCTGATGCAATATGGTGCGAATCGAGACTCGGATGACTGATACTACATAGCGGATGACTGATGACCGCTGACTACTGTATGGACTGCTGACTGATGCCGATCGAGAGCCTTATGCCATTGGATACTCGTATTAGGGTTCGCGGCTGCGTATTAGGGTTGCTGAGCTTCAAAGCTCCATCCCTTGTGTATAAGTAGAAGGACGTCTGTGTGTAGACTCCTTAGCTTGATATCTTTGTGAATACCTTCCCTCTTTGGAGCCGGGCCAGTAGTACTGCGCTATCCACTCTGCGAATAACCACAACGATCACCTCTCGCTCGCTGGTGTGACCTCGGAGACCCGTCCCTCCACCTTCATCATCCTCAGTGCGCCTTCGGAGTCTGTCCCGCCACTGACCACTTTACCTCTATCTGCCATCATCGACAACTATCAAACGCCCCTACGACTTGCAACGCGGTTGCAGCAGCAAACAGGCACATGTGACTCAAGTCGAGTCTAACGTCCAGGAAGGAACGTTACACCGTCATTGTGGTTGTTGATGTATTAACATTGCGGCTGTCGTCGTGTCGTCGTTGCGGCTGTCGTCGTGTCGTCATTGCGGCTGTCGATGTGTCGTCGTTGTCGTTGTCGTTGTTGAGGCCGATTGTTGTCGTTGTTGATTTGCTGAAGTTGGCCGCTGTCGATGTGTCGCCGCTGTCGATGTGTCGCCGCTGTCGATGTGTCGCCGCTGTCGATGTGTCGCCGCTGTCGATGTGTCGCCGCTGTCGATGTGTCGCCGCTGTCGATGTGTCGCCGCTGTCGATGTGTCGCCGCTGTCGATGTGTTGCTGCTGTCGATGTGTCGCCGCTGTCGATGTGTCGCCGCTGTCGATGTGTCGCCGCTGTCGATGTGTCGCCGCTGTCGATGTGGTCGCCGCTGTCGATGTGTCGCCGCTGTCGATGTGTCGCCGCTGTCGAGGTGTCGCCGCTGTCGATGTGTCGCCGCTGTCGAGGTGTCGACCGTTGTCGAGGTGTCGCCGTTGTCGAGGTGTCGCCGTTGTCGAGGTGTCGCCGTGTCGAGGTGTCGCCGTTGTCGAGGTGTCGCCGTTGTCGAGGTGTCGCCGTTGTCGAGGTGTCGCCGTTGTCGAGGTGGTCGCCGTTGTCGAGGTGTCGCCGTTGTCGAGGTGTCGCCGTTGTCGAGGTGTCGCCATTGTCGAGGTGTCGCCGTTGTCGAGGTGTCGCCGTTGTTGAGGTGTCGCCTTTGTCGAGGTGTCGCCTTTGTCGAGGTGTCGCCTTTGTCGAGGTGTCGCCTTTGTCGAGGTGTCGCCGTTGTCGAGGTGTCGTCCTTGTGGCTGTCGATGTGTTGTTGTCTTGGTCGTCGCTAGTGCATAGCGTGGGTAACCCATGGGTGACAAGACCTCTACCCGCACCCACACCCACCAAAAACCCGTACCCGGGCTCATGGGTATGGGTTCCCGCAGCCGCGGGTATGGGTCCTGGCGGGTCGCGCGGGTTGGCCCCGCAGGTTGGCATGTGACTGTGCTGTTGGAGCAGTTCTCGACCTCCTTGCCAGTAGTTTTCATTCATACTACTTATATTATTACTTGACTACATTACTAGTACTGCCGCCGCCGTCATCGCATCACCACCATCATCTGTCACATTGTCAGTGGCCATCTTTCCGCAGGGAATCACGCCCCCAAAAAGGAAGGCGCCAAGAAAGTCACGTTTCCTCTGTCATCACAAAACGGGCGTCCCCGAACAGCATTCGAGCTCAGTAAACTTTACTCTTAGTAAGCGCAAATAAAACACTTTCTTTTTAAAAATGCTATTTCCTTAATCGTACACTTTGTTTTTAGTCATCAAACATAAATCTCATATGTTTTTTTAAGATATTCACACAACTTAACAAAACAATAAATATATTTTTATTATCTAATTGGGCTACATGGTCTAAGTCGTACTATGGTGCGCGAAAATGCGGTGCAGGCGCAGTGAACGCGGGCGCACTGAGACCGTCCAACCCCGCTGCGCGACACGGAGGGAGGCGGGGTCGGCTTGGCCTCGTGCACCCCTTCCCGCGCGAACGGGGCGCCACAAGTCGGGGCGGCTTGCCCTCACACGCGGCGCGAAGAGGGAAGGGAAAGGGGCGGGGGCGACGCGGAGAGCAGGGCGGTGTCGTGCGCCCCCCTTCTGCGTGAATGTGGAAGGGAAGGGTCGCGTGCCCCCTTTCCGCGCAAACGGGGTGGCGCGAAGAGGGAAGGGGAAGAGGGCAGGGCGACGCGGAGAGGCGGGGCGGTGTGCCCTCGCGCACCCCCCTTCCGCGCGAATGAGGAAGGAGAGGCCGGGGGGGTCGCGTGCCCTCGCGTGTCCCCTGTCCGCATGTTCTTGCCCTCGCACGCCCTCACTCCGCGCGAATGGGGTGGCGCGGACAAGAGGGATGGGGTGGGGGCGGGGCCAACATGGAGAGGTGGGGCGGTCTGCCCTCACACGCCCCCTGTCGGCGCGAACGGGGTTGCGCGGACAAGAGGGAAGGGCCGGGGCCGACGCAGGGTGGTGGGGTGGAGTGCTCCCGTACACCCCCCTTCTGCGCGAAGGGAAGGGAAGGGCCGGGGGGGTCGCGTGCTCCCTTTCCGCGCGTACAGGCGCGGCCAAGTAGGAAGAGGAGGGGCAGGGAACGAGCCCTCGTGCGCCCCCTTTTCGCGCGAATGGGGAATGGGGTGCCGCGGACAGGGGAAGCGGCGGCGGCAGTGGCATGCCCTTGTGCGCCCTCCTTCCGCGCAAATGTGGTGGCGCGGACGGGGAGAAGGGAGGGCCGGGGAGGTCGGGGGGCGGCGGGCATTGTGCGCCCCTTATCTGCGTGCGAAGGGGGCGGCGGCGGTCAATGCAGGGGAAGGAAGGGGCGGGCAACTTACCCTAGTGCACCCCTCTCTGCGCGCGATGCAGGGACTTCGGCCTGCGTCCCCTTTTCGCGCGAATGAGGGGGTTGGGAGGAGAGGAGAGGGAGGAGAGGAGACGTGGGTGGGCCTACTATCACACACAATTCCGTATGAATGTACGAATTGTGAGGGAAAGCAGGGGGGGGAAGGGAAAGCAGGGGGAAGGGTCGTTCTAGACCCTGTGGCGGAAGTAAAACGTGCCTGCCACGTCAGCACGTCCGCTGACGTGCTGCGTTCCACTGGCGCGCCACCCCTCCTTTCCCACCGTCCTATCGCGTGCCACCCGATTCGTACAGAATCGGGTGTGCAAAGAGCGTCGTCCCTCCCATCCCCCCGCCGTTCCCATTTGCGTCGAAGGACGCAAGAGGACAGGCCCTACATCCCCTACATCACGCGTCACCCCGTTCACGCCGCAGACAAGGGTGCACCAGGGTAAGTCGCTCCCTCATCTTCCCCCCCGCATTGACTGCCGCCCCGTTCGAGCGCAGAAAGGGGGGTGCACCAGGGTAATTCCCCCCCTCATCTTCCCCCTCCCGCACTGTCCCGCCACCCCCTTCTCGCGTAGAAAGGGGGAGCGCACGAGGGCATGCCGCCCCCTCCTTATCCCCCAGTCCGCGCCACCCCGTTCGCGCAGAAAGGGAGCGCACAAGGGCACACCCTTCCCCCACGTCCCTCCGTCCCTCTCCTTCGCCCCCTACTCTTCCCCTGTCCGCACCGCCCATTCGCACAGAAGGGTGCGCATGAGGGCACCCCGCCACCGCCCTCTCCCTCTCTTCCCGGCCCCTCCCTTCCCATTTGCGCGAGGGCACCCCGCCACCGTCCTTCCCCATTCCCACGGAAGGGGTGACGCCGCCCCCTCTCCCCTTGCCCCCAGTCCCTCCCTTTCCCCCTCGGCCGTGTAAAGGGGCACACAAGGGCACGCTACCCCTGGCCCCTCCCTTCCCCGTTTGCGCGGAAGAGGTGCGCACCAGGGGCATGCCGCCCCCTCTCCCCGTCGCCACCGGCCCGTCCCTTGACCGAGCCCCCCCGTACGCGAGGGCATGCCACCCCTGGCCCAACCCTTTCGCATTCGCACAGAAGAGGGGCGCACCGCATGCCACCCCCTCCCCTTCACCCTTGACCTCCCTGCCCTGTACGCACGGGAAGGGTGCACGCGAGGTCACGCAACCTCCGGCCCCTTCCTTCCCCGTCACCCTCGGCCCCTCACCTTCTCCCTTGACCTCGCCGCCCCGTTCACGCGGCAAATGGGCACACGAGGGCACGCCACTTCAGTCCTACCCTTCCACATTCGCACGGAAGGGGGGTGGGCCGCATGCCGCCCCCTCTCCCCGTCGTCCCTGGCCCCTCCCCTTGCCATTTTGGCCGCGCCACCCCATCCACGAGGCCATGCCACCTCTGGCCCCACCTTTCCCCTTGACCGCGCGCGGCACACGCGGAAAGACCTGTGGCGCCCCGTTCGCGCGGGAAGGGGTGCACAAGGCCAAGCCGACCCCCGCCTCCCTCCGTGTTGCGCAGCGGGGCTGGACGGTCTCAGTGCACCCGCGTTCACCGTGCCCGCACCGCATTTTCGTGCGCCATAGTACGACTTAGACCATGTAGCCCAATTAGATAATAAAAATATATTTATTGTTTTGTTAAGTTGTGTGAATATCTTAAAAAAACATATGAGATTTATGTTTGATGACTAAAAACAAAGTGTACGATTAAGGAAATAGCATTTTTAAAAGAAAGTGTTTTATTTGCGCTTACTAAGAGTAAAGTTTACTGAGCTCGAATGCTGTTCGGGGACGCCCATTTTGTGATGACAGAGGAAACGTGACTTTCTTGGCACCTTCCTTTTTGGGGGCGTGATTCCCTGCGGAAAGATGGCCACTCACATTGTCGCTGTTATTGTCGCAGTTGTCGCAGCGTTGTCGTGGTTGTCATAGCTATTTTCACGGTTGTTGTCGCAGTTGTTGTCGCTGCTGTTGCTGCTGTTGCTGCTGTTGCTGCTGTTGCTGCTGTTGCTGCTGTCGCTCACTGATGAAGATGACGACAATGGAGACACCGACAACAACGACAAGACGACGTCAACAGCGACTCGGACAACACGATACGACAACAACGCGACATGCAACGACTCGGCGGACGCAACGGCAGGCTCTGCGACAGGCACTGGCATTCTCATGAGGACCTGTAGTAGTAACTAGCTAGTAATAGTAGTTAGTATATGCGCATGTGTATGTCTAGGTCTAATAAAAAAATGTCGTAGTGTCCTCGAAAAAACCCGCGAAACCCACACAGTGGGTATGGGTCTGGTGCGGGTGCCGTGTGACCGACCCGTACCCGTACCTGGTATGACGGGTAGCGCTTACCCGCACGGGTTTATAAAACCCATGCTATGCACTAGTCGTCGCTGAGGTTGTTGACATGTTGTTGGTGCAGTTGTGGTCGTGGTTGTCGATGCGGTGTTGATGGTTGTTGGACTGTGGTCGTTGGTGATGGCGCGTTGTTGTTTTGAGGTTGTTGTTGTTGAGGCCGGTCCGAGGAATCGATGTCGGCATCGCTGCAGTCAGCCCGGATGTTGGAATGGTGGTCGTAGTTTGTATTTGGTCGTCGTTGTCGATGCTGGGCGTTGTCGGATGGTCGTGGCTGTAAAGACCGGTTGGGACTGGTCCCAACCGGCCCTGTGGCGGTTCATCCAAATTGCCAGATTTGGATGAACTGCAACTGGTAAAATTCCCAGGCGGGATGAACCGCAACCGACAGTCCGGTTGCCATCGGTTGCAGTCCGGTCCGGTCCCGGTTTTTTTCCGGTTCATCGGACTGGACTTTCGAACACTAATTGTCACGGTTTCACCCTCGCCGGCACGTGATTCGCCACGTGACTACACGCCGACCGCCGACATCCCCGTTGTGGAGTCCGCCAACACGCCTGAAGACCCGTGGTGGGACTGGCAAGCCAAAGAAGATCCACGCGTACAGGAGAGAGTATGGGCAACAATAGAAGCCCTAGAGAATAACGCGAGAGCGGGACGTCTGGTGAGCGATCGATCCCCCTCCCCGCCTCAGAACCGCTGCCAGGAGCCTTGGGAATAGGTCCTGATGTACAGCCGTCACGTGACCCTGGCATGTGACCTGCCTCGACTCGCCCAGAAGAGCCCGGATGAGCTAGTGCCTGGGCTGGTCTAGCCTCTGATGCAATACGGTACGAATCGAGACTCGGATGACTGAGATACATAGCGGATGACTGATGACCGCTGACTACTGTATGGACTGCTGACTGATGACGATCGAGGGCCTTACGCCATTGGCCACTCGTATTAGGGTTTCGGAGTTAGGGCTGGGCTTCAAAGCTCCCCTAAGTACTATAAGTAGATGGCTACTTGTGCCTTAGAGCGGTAGCTTTGATATCTTTGTGAATACCTTCCCTCTTTGGAGCCGGGCCAGTAGTACTGCGCTATCCACTCTGCGAATAACCACATCGATCACCTCCTCGCTTCGCTGGTGTGACCTCGGAGACCCGTCCCTCCACCTTCATCCTCTTCAGTGCGCTTTCGGAGCCTGTCCAGCCACTGTCCACTTCTCCCTCTATCTGCCATTATCGACGACCATCGAACGCCCCTACGCCTTGCAACGCGGTTGCAGCAGCAAACAGGCACACGTGACTCAAGTTGAGTCCAACGTCCAGGAAGGAACGTTACACTAATCATAGCATCATCACTGCCCACCCCCCTCTGGAAATGGAGGTGAACCAATAGGGGCATTAGCTAGATCTGAGCAGATCAGTAAGTAATTAGGAGTATACAAATTAAGTGCTCACCATCTGGATAAGGAGATCCAGGTTGCCTAGATGACTGGGACTCCTCAGCCAGGCTATTAAGCAGCTCTTCAAGCTGGTAATGACAGCTCTGGACCCAGTCCACAGTGTTTTGATGTGCATCAGAAGCTATCAGATTATTTAGGTGCTTCAGGTTGTCCCTGAAGTGAAACCTAATAGTCCTTTTGGAAAGCTCCTTTTGTGAGATACACTTAAAGCATGGGCAAATATATTTTAACATTGGGCCATAGTTGTTGTAAGAAGATGTGTATATGAACTAAGTAGTACAGAAAGTGTATCCTGATGGTCTGCAGATAACAAGTTGCAAGAGTTACAAGGGATTGTAATCCCGGGCCGGCACTGCCAGCACGTTTGTCAGCACTAAGTGAATGTTGACTTTGCGTTTTCCTTGCTCGCTCTCCTTGTCGCTCTCTCTACCATTCTCCACTGTTCCGTTCTCTTCTCTTCCATTTTCTTCTCTTCCATCTTCTCCTCTTCATTTTTTCTTCCATTTCTCAATCATGTTGACCCTTGCTGATGATGACAACAAGCTGCTCTTGAACTTTGACGATGTGGACGACGAGTCCGTGTTTTCGTTGGTCTTGTGCCCCAGGCGGGGCTTTTTCTGCGACCGCCAGTATGCGGTCCCTTGCAAACACCTTCTCAACTCTCTCAACCTTCGGGCCTCCCATCGCATCCATCGCTGCGTTGACTCACGACGAGCTCACGCACAATCCGGAATTCGTGAAATACGTCGAGATGGTCAGCCACCTGCAAGAGCTGCTCAGCTTGCGGCAAAATCCTACGGCGGCGACGAACTGTGAGTGCCCATTCTTTCTCTCATTTGCCTATTTTTTGCTTACTTTTATATATATCAGCCACAACCATTAGCTCGACCACCACGTCGTCCCTGCGCCCGAGCGAGTCGGCTTCACAGGTTTCCTCTGGCGGTGCCCGGCTCCAATCCCCACTCCCTTGTCCACGACCACTCACCTGCCCAGATCACTACCCCACTATCTGTCATCTGGACCCAAGTTGATTGCAAGGCCAATCCCAGCATCGGCTGCTCGGCCAGCAACTTGTCCCGACCCCCCATGCAGCGCGCGATCCAACGTGAAGATGGGGTGATAATCTCAGACCTGGAGTGGCAGGCGATCTGCCAATCTGCAGGGATTGTTGCTCACTCCCACATGGAACTGCTGAAGCAAGATCCCCACGCCATTCTCGCCAAGATGCACAAGAAGGGTTCGTCAAGAAACACTTTCCGGACGAGTGGTTTGCAGCGCTCATAGCGCTCGAACATTCAGCTCCTGTCCTCTCACTGTGCGCCCAGAATTGGAAGGCTGACATGGTCCTCGGGGCTGTGCTGGACTCGTTGAGTCTTCTGCCACTGTGCCTCCTTCCCATCCCTCAACCCTAGCCTCGTCACATCTCCCATCCCCCTCCTTCCAGCCTCGTCACATCTTCTTCCCACGCCTCGGCTTCCCCACCCTACCACTCCTTCCAGTGTCGCCCGCCACTCACAGTTGTCCCCTCGTCGCACCTCGTTCAAGTCCCCCCATCCTCGACTGCGTGCACTGTCAGGACCGGTGGAGTCACCCCCAGGAGCCAGGGCCAGCCGGCAAGGCTGGCCCCCAGGCAAAGCGCAGGCGCGATCCAAGCTCGTCACGACGAAGCGGGAAGCGTTCAAAAGTCGGCAAGGGTGCCAGTGGGACATCTGCAGATTCTGGTGCAGGTGGGTCTGCAAGTATTTTTATGCGTTAAACTACTATTTCGTAGTTCAATGCCGGCCTCCTTCCCCCCCCACCCTGCTTTCATGTCGTTGGTTCAACCTGACACAGCCTCCCAGCCGGTAAGTTATTCTGTTCTTTGTACTATGTTTCGATCGTTGACCCTTCCTACCAAATCCCTATGACATCCCGATGCACCGCATTGCCAGTCACAGCCCCCGAGCTCCGAACCTGCCCTCCCCAAGACGTCACGTGCCAAGCAGGACAACCACCACGTCACGTGCCAAGGCTCCGTCGACACAGGCGGCCAAGGGCAATCCTGCCACAACAACGGACGGCGACAACGACGTGGCTACCCAGCCAGTGTCTAAGTCTTGTTCGGTGACCCCTGTTGAGGACCCCGGGTGCAAGAGCCCAATATGGGGTGCCCAAGTCCCCAGATTGGCGACTTTGTCATTTGGGGTATGTATCTTCTCATCTACTATATATTTTAATGGTTGATTTTTTGTAGGATTCGAGTGAACCTGCCCCTCCCAAGACGACGTGTTCCAAGCAAGACCATGCCACGTCACACACCAAGGCTCCGTCTACACGGTCAGCCAAGGCCAAGGCCAGCCGTCCCACGACGACAGACGACGACAATGTCACTACCCAGCCGCAGTCCAAGTTGCGTTCGGTGTCCCCTGTTTCAGACCGTGGGTGCAAAAGTCCAGGATTGGGTACCCAAGATCCAGCTGGAAAGGCGGCATCGTCGTCTGAGGTGTGTAGCTACTTTGCCACACTTTCCTGCTTCTGATGGTTCGTTTTTTTAGGGTTCAGCTGCGACAATGAGTCGGCGGAGTCGCACTCGCACCTCCAGGCCCTCCAGCATGACGAGCTTGTGCTTTGGGTTGAGAAGCACAAAATCAGGCGAAGGGCAAGCGGCCAACAAGAAGGGGTGCATCGTTCCCCTCCCTTTTTCTTCCTCGCCCCTGCTCACCCCATTGTTATGTACAGACCTCATCAATGCGATATCAGGAGCGCCAAATCAGAACAGCCCTCCAAAGAGGACATTGAGAGCATTGTCAAGGAGGTAAGTGCATGCATATTCAACTGCTCATTTATGACTAACTTGGTGCTCTAGCACAATCGAGCACATCACGAAGGCTGCATAGTGGCCAGTTTTCTTACTCGCGCTCTAGGTACTGTCTGTCGGTGGCGGCCTGTGTTGATCTTCAAAAAATATATGTTTTGTGCTTGTCAGAAATTCTGGTCATGTGATTGACTTTGTGTGGCCGTTTCTCTTGACATTTTGTTCCTTTGACTATTTGACCTGCTAATTGACTTTCAAAGTTCAGCTCTTACAGTCCAAGCACAGTCAGTCTGTAGTCAATGGTAATTGGGCCTGACTTTTGTCTGAACTTTTTTCTTTGACTTTTCTTTGGACTGCTAATTGACTTTCAAAGTCAGCTTACAGTCCAAGCAAAGTCAGTCCTGTCGGTCAATGGTATGGCTGACTTTTGTCTGACTTTTCTTTGACTTTTCTTTGCACTGCTAATTGACTTTCAAAGTCGGCTTGCCAGGTCAAGCAAAAGTCAGTCCGTAGTTCAATGAAATTGTTTGACTTTCTTTGACTTGTTATTTGACTTGTATTGTGACTTGTATGTGACTTTGAATTGACTCTTTGAAGTGTGACTTTGAAAGGCGGCTGCAGTCAAGCAAAGTCAGTCTGGTAGTCAATGAAATTGTCCCTGATTTTGTTTGACTTTGAATTGACTGATGACTAATTGACTAGTTGACCTTTTATTTGACTTTGAATTGGGACTTGCATTGACTCACTACGTGACTTTCAAAGTCAGGCTTGCCAGTTCAAGGCAAAGTCAGTCTGTAGTCAATGAAATTGGCTGACCTTTTGTTTGACTTTTAATTGACTTTTGTCTGACTTTTTTCTGACTTCTAATCGACTTTGAAAGTCATTGACATGAATTTTCATTGACTTCTGTTGACTCTTATTGACCTTTGGTTGACTTGGTTTACTGACTTGCACTTGATTCTGTAGTCAATTCAAAGTCAAAAATAGGACCTCAGTCAACAAAAGTCAATGGAAAGTCATCACCCGACTTCACTGACTTTTGTTGACTTTTATTTGACTTCTGTATTCAAATCAAAGTCAAAAATTAGGACTTTAGTCAATGAAAAGTCAATGAAAAGTCAACGACTTACAATGACTTTTTGTTGACTTTTTGTTGACCTCTGGATTTTGACTTCAGTAGTCAACTCAAAGTTGAACCTCAGTCAATGGAAAGTCAACAAAAAGGTCATTGACTACCAAGTGACTATACATTGACCTTGACTCGACTTTTTTGTGACTAAAGCCTGACTTTCAAAGTCAAAATAATAGGACGTCGGTCAACCGAAAGTCGATGACTTTTAGCTGACTTTTGGCTGACTTTTCTTTTTTACTGAGAGTAACCTTTCACGCCTCGCCGACCTATCCCAAGAACAGCTCCTGTATTGGCACCTTGCAAAGACTTGCAACGTCCACGGTTCCCCATCGAGTCCCTTCTTCTTTGGTACAAAGAAGATTACTTTTGGTTCATTCACCTATCCCCACCAAGGAGGCGCGACCTCATTCAAGAACTCCTGAACGGAGAACGACACTACTTCCTCGAGCGATATCGGCTGGACTACGAACAAGTCCAAATATCCTTTCAAGAACTTCGGATTGAAGTTACCCCCTTCGGACCACGACTAATCATCACCGAAGGAAGAGAATACACCCTCAAGTGGGATCAAGTGTGGGAAACCACCCTAGAAAATCCAGATCAAAACATCGTCAACCAAGGATTTTCCACCAGCCACCAGAGACCCCTGACAACAACAACTTCGTCAACCGTTTGGAAAACAATGACGAACCCCTGCCACCTTGGAACGATGAACCCCTGCCATCCAGCAGTCCCCCAAGTCCCCCTACATCTACTGATTCACTAGCCGGTTGGGGAGAACCAGAACCTTCCAACCAGTGGGTTAGTAACTCAGTTTGTTGGTGTGGTAAGAAGTTTGCGACTGTGGTTACCGTCCCGATACCCCACCTACTCCACCTAGTGTAGTACTGTGGGCCCCTGGCCAAGCGTACCTACCTTCTATTGAAATATAGAAGGTCCTTTGTTTGAAACATCCTGGCTGAAAGCGCAGTAAATTGGGCTATCACACTGGCTTCACAGCACGTATCTCAGCGACCAAGAAGACAAAGACGTCAGTACACAAGAAGGGACACGCCACTTCCCTCTCCAGAAAACCTCCCAGTCATCCCTAATAGAGATATTAGGAGAGTAACCCCACCACGAAACACACACCCAAGAAATCCAGTCCAAGCAACTCCCACGTACCCAAGTAACCAAGAGCTCCCCTCGTTAACTCGTCAACCCTCCACTAGTAGTGAGGAAACGCAGTTCCTAGCAACCCAGCCCACGTACTACCCACCTACCAGAGGTGCCATTCCTGTCAAGAGCCTTACCTACGAGAAACCCAAGAGAACTCCAAGTGTTCAAGCAACATTGTCTACTCATATTCCAGAGAAACCAAGTTCCCTTGCATCTCCAACACACACTGAGACAACATCCGAGACATTACTACGGACCCCCTAGTATTTCAAGGTCTCCTGTGGAAAACCAGTACATTGATAACACACTATGGAATATTTGAAGAGTATTGTTGGATCCAACCAAGCACATGACCAAGCGCTGTTCACAGAATACAGCTTCAAGAGGCGTATAAAGTTTTTTACGCCTGGGAATCAGATGGTTGGACAGTATCAAGATTAATCAAGCGCTCTAACGAATGAGCGATCCCCAAGACCTTTCTACAAGAGATCTTACGCCAGAAGAACTAGCCCGTGTACCAACCTATTTCAAGAAACCCTACTACGGTCTTGACAACAACCTAGTCCACGTTCTTTGGAACAAGCACCAACTCACCAGTCCCAACGGAAAGTTCCCTTGGTACTTCAAGGAAAGCCAAAGAAAACTAAGCAAAGACGACTACGAGGACGCCTACCCAGGATATAACCAGTTTGACAAAGGATCTTACGACCACCATAACCTTGCTGCTAAATATGTCGGTAAAGAAGTCCGTTGGTCAAACAAACGAGGCGCGTGGGTCTACAAGAACAACCGAAGAGTAGTCTTTCCAGACTCAGACGTGGAGGAATCAGAACTTTCCCCACCACCAAGCACAGACCAAGAGGATACAGAACAAGAAGAAGTATCAGGTCTTCTAGAAGCGGCCACCAAGACAGTATCTTCCACGCTAGCCCGCTTATCCGGTCCACACACCCCAGCAAGAGAGGGATCACCAAGCACATCCAGACCAGTAACTTACCCAGTACTGACACCCAAGCAACCAAAGATATTTGGTTTCAAGAGTCGAACACCAAGTCCACCACCAGTAACCCCAGTACAAATCAAAGCCATGACCATGCCAAGTTCCAAGTTGTTAGGAACTCCCCCAGCACCGTTCGATGGAAAACAAGACCAGGCAGAAGCCTTCTGGAGTAGTGTTGAAAACTACTATTACCTCAATGAATCCACGTACAGTGACGAAGGCAAGCGCGTATCAGCTGCCTTGACGCACTTCAAGATTGGGACTCCAGCCAGAGATTGGGCTCAAGACCTACAGAGTAAAGCCCTTACAGCCACGCCCATAGATTTTGGCACCTGGAACGACTTCAGGGATGCCTTCAAGAAACACTTTGTCCTGTCACACACCAAGTTGGAATCGACCAACCTCATGTACTCCCTTCGCATGGGCGGCAAGCCCTTCAATGAGTGGTACCAAGAATGGTCCACATACGCATCCAGATCTGGGGCAAACGAAGAAACCAAGATGTTCGCCTTTAGAAAGGCAATTCCTGCACCCCTACACCAGAAAATTATCAGTGTATCACCACAGCCAACAACTCTAGACAAATTGGTCGAACTAGCCAGAGAATTCGACCGCATATGGCGTCTCTACAGTAACCCAGCATTTACGGGACAAAGATTCCAAGGGCCTAAGAATAGGGCCATGTACGCCGAAGATGACGGCGCCCAAGTCAATGCCACCACAACCGTAAGGCCTCAGGTAGCAGGCAGGTTAACCAAGGAAGAAAAAGACAGACACTTCAAGGAAAAGCTCTGCTTTTATTGCGGAAAGCCGAACCACCGAGCCAAGGACTGCCGGACCAAGGAAAGCTCCCAAAACGTCAAAGGACAAGGGAATGGACGACCCAGTAATCAGCGGTCAGGAAATTTCAGAGCGCGCGTGGCTCTGATCCAAGAAGAATCCTACGAGGATCCCCCAAGTGATCACCCTGCCCAGATAGTGGCAATGTACCACAGTCCACCAGCACACATCATAATTCCTCGCCCCCACTCTGCTCCTCTACCGGAGGATTTTTGAAGCGTCCTGCTGAAGCACTGTCAGTTAGGACTTTACAGTTGGCCAACCATAGTTTTATCCAGAGTTATTCGTTGCTAGAGACGTTGGACTCCGAGCCTGTACCAGGTGATACTATACGAAATAGACGATCACCATCGATTACGCTCAGAGTCGCTCTAGTCGGAAAGAAGACAGGCCGAGAAATCAGTGCACGAGCCTTGCTAGACAGCGGCGCGGAAGGAATTATCATCGACCAAGCTTTTGCAATGCGGAATGCGTTGACACTCAAGACCCTAGTAAACCCACTACCAGTCAAAAACGTGGATGGAACCTTGAACAAACAGGGATCAGTGCGATATACGACGATCCAGAAGATCTGGATAAAGACATCCGATGGAAACTACCACGACGAATGTGCAGAACTCTATGTAACCACGCTAGGCGACCACGACATTATCCTAGGAACGGACTGGCTTCGAGCACACAACCCAGAGGTTAACTGGGCCCTACCACAGCTCGCGTTTACCCGATGCCCTCCGTCCTGCACATTATCAACCAAGTCCTTGTCAATCACAGCAACAAAGCCACAGTCACGAGCAACCATGATCAATGTTATACAAACACTTGAAGAACCCCAAGACGCAGACGAACCTGCTTATAGCCAAGAGGCCATGGAGCCGTTCCTGATCCAACACCAAGAAACCAAGCATGAAGATATCATGATCCAGAAAACTACCATGAGCACAGAAATTGCAGCCAGAACAGTGCCCAAACCATCCACGAGTCACATCCCATCCCAGTTCTCCCAGTACGCTAAGGTTTTTAGCGAGGAGGCATCACACCGCCTACCACAACATCAGCCATGGGACCATGCCATTGACCTCAAGCCAGGAGCTAGTATGAAGAACTGCTCCATCTATTGACTCACGCCCAAAGAATCGGACGCGTTACGAACGTACATCACAGACCACCTAGAAAGGGGATACATTCGCCCTTCAAAGTCACCCATGGTGTAACGCCGCCACTGGCGTGAGTCTGACTTGGACAGCGAAAGGGCGTTTCGACGACTTAGCGATTTCCGGTGACTCGAAGGTCACGTGACACGAATACACGGCCTCGAGGTGCACGTGATCGTAAGGGGCACTAGGGCGTATTCCACTAGGTGTGCGTGAAGGACGACTTGCTCTACTAGAGACAAGCGAACGGAGTAGCAGACACTTAAGAGGATCACAAGGAGAGGATGCATGATGGCAATTGAAGAAGACCAGAATGAGGTCTTCTGGTCTCTGCGTCGTCTTATTTATACTTGTACTGAGGCAGCTTTAAAGCTCCTCCCGAATCTGAATAGCTAGTAGCGTAAGTAGCTCGAACCCTATTACCGCTACTACTAGGAATGAGTCATAGTACCACCACAAACATGTGATACTACGGCTGACTGATGTGTGAGTCCATGACCTATTACTACTTACTAAGGAGGTCATCGCCGTGTAGTAAGCGTCCACAAGCCGAATTGTGACATCACCCCCTTTTCAGCTGCGACGACCGCGTCACCGAGTGGGCCCGATACCACCCATCCACCCCTCCTGTACTTCCGTAATCCTATCCCACGTGTTGGCCATCTCAAGCCTGAATTTGGAGCGGGTGAGCTCCCCCTGTACCCCACTGAGCGCCTGCGCCAGCGCATGAAGGCGCTGTTCCATCCGCTTGGCCTCGTGCTTGTAGGCGCGGTAGCGGGTTAGCTCGGCCTTCAGACTTACGTCCTTGAGCTCGTTGACCACGCGGTCGACCTGATGCTGGTTGCTATGTCCGCCAACAAAGGCGTACATGTCCTCGGGGGCGTAGTGGGGCTTGCCCGCCTCTCGTACTTGCGGGTCAGCGTACAGCGGTCTGGTGTATACCTTCTCACTGTCCGCTAGGAGGGTGAGTACCTGCGGGTCAGGTCCCAGGATGACCTGGACGAATGTGGCCTGATGCGTAACTCCCTGCGCGTCGGTGATGGGGTAGTGGACAAAGTCCTCCCCTCGGTTGTGCTTGTACCCGCGCGGTGGCTGGCCTCCGTTGCCGCCGCCCAGGAACCTTAGGCGGACGGCGGGGTGTGGGGCGTCTTCGACGTCGACGCGCATGTTGCCTCGATAGAGTGGGCGGCCCATCGTGTCGCACGTGAATGGAGTCTCGCGGGGGTTGTCAGAGTCAGTGGCGGTGATGATGAATGGCTGCTCAGCTGGGTAGTACTCCCTCAGAGCTCCTTCGACGGCGGCGTACACTGCCGCTTCAGCATCTCGGTGATCCACTGGCGCCTGACGAGGATCCGCGTTCTCCTTGTCGCTGCTATCGTGAGTTGATGATCGCGCCATTCGGCGGCTTCGTATCGCCAGTTGCGGCCGGCCATCCAGGCCTCCCATTGAAGGGTTGGTTCCGTCTTCACTTTCTTCGGTCCGAACCTCGATACGTACAGGGAGTGGGCTGAGCGAGGCGTCGTCACCACCTCCGACAGCTGCCCGAAGTTGTTGGACCTCCTTGAGGGAGTACGGGGCGGTGGAGACGCGTCATCCCTCGTTGTCGAACAGCCAGTACTCGGCGGGTGCGTCTGGGTTGTCGACGTCTTCGATGGCGGTGACGTTGACGAGGGCTGTAGTGAGCTCTTGGTGGGTGAGGTTGTCGACCCTGTGGGTAGCAAGAGAGGAGGCAATGGTGGTAGTGGGAAGAGACATTGTTGAGTGAGGAGTGAGGAGTCCAGTGTGAGGAGATGGGGGAGACTTAGCGTCGTTGCCTTCGCTTATAACCCTTTTGACTCGACTTCCCTCAAACTCCGCTATGGCTTTATCTGCGAATATGTCATCCTTGTTGACCCACTGGTTCTCCGAGTCGGAGTATCCCTTCCATTGTACGAGGTATTGGAGCTTCTTGTTCCTGCCGAATCGCCGAGAGTCTAGAATCCGTTCGATTTCATATTCTTCTTCTCCGTCTACGAGATCCGGGGGCAGATGTGGGAAGTTCTTCCCATGCATGGGGGTCTCGCGATAAGGCGTGAGTAAATCGATGTGAAACACGGGGTGAATACTCCACTGCGTGGGAAGCTCAAGTCTATAGTTGACGGGTGATAGTACCTGGATCACGCGGAAAGGTCCGTGTCGGCGTGCGGCAAGCTTGGCAGTGGGTTGATTGGTGCGGAGATGTCACCCTTCCAGCCAGACTTGGTCCCCTTCTTGATACCGTGGCGTCGCCTTGTGTTTGATCCAGAGTGTTTGGGCCTTTTTGATCAGTTCCTGGGCGTTCTTCCGTGCTTCTCGGAACTGTTGCAGTCGTGTGAGTACGTGAGGGATAGGGGAAGGCTTATCGATCCAATCAGCACGCGGATCGTATCCCATCATGAGTGCGAATGGGGATGTCTTGGTCGCTTCATGCGGCCAACTGTTGTGCGCGAATTCAGCCATTGGGAGGAAATGCGCCCAGTTGTCTTGCCATTCATTCGTCCAGAACCTTAGGTATTGTTCCAGCCACTGATTGGTTCGTTCGGATTGTCCGTCCGTGCGTGGGTGATATGCGGTTGATATGTTCTGATGGATTCCCAGGATGCGGCATAATTCTCGAGTGAACTTGGACACAAATCGGGGATCGCGATCACTGATAATCTTGGTTGGTAGTCCAAATCTTCTGAACACATGGGTGACGTATAGGGCTGCGGTTCCTTCTGCCGTGATTTCTTCGACGCATGGGATGAATATGGATGCTTTGGTGCAGTCGTGGTCCGTCACAGTGAGGATGGAGTCACAACCCTGGGAGACCGGTAATTTAGTGATAAAGTCGAGGGCTATGACTTCAAATGGCTTAGCGTTGGGGATCGGCATGATAGGCACTAAGGCGGCTCTTGTGGGTCGGTTGTTGACTTTGTGGCGTTGGCATTCCACGCATCCTTGGACATAGTCGGTCACGTGTTTCAACATGTGAGGCCACCAGTAATGTCGTTCGATAATGCACGCCGTGCGTTTGATGCCTGGATGTCCATACATAAGGGGGTCGTGGTGATTTCGGATGATGGTGCGGATGTCGTCCGATCCGCTGGTAATGACCCTGGCTCCCTGCCTATACCAGACGTCGTTGACCTTCTTAAGTTTGTGAGCGTCTACCCAAGGCTTGATCTGATCTTCGTCTTGTCGGTGATTCTCCTCGGTTTGAGTGACTGCTTGCCGCACTCGGATTCATCGTGCGGCAAAGACCCTTCCAGGGAGGACCACTACTCCCTTGTTGTCTCAGTCTCCTTGGTTGTAGTCGGGTCTCCTGGATAGTGCGTCTGCTCTTCCGTTGTTCGTCCCTTTTATGTGGTGAATTTCGAAGTCGTATTCCATTAGTTCAAGTACTTCCCTTGCAACTCTACAGCTTATTTTCTGGGGTGATTTCCAGTGCGTGAGGTTGAGGTGGTCGGAGAAGATTTTGATTTTATGGGGTGAGCCGGCTAGGTAGGGTCGCCAGTGCCTTAGGGCTTTCACGATGGCCAGTAGTTCGAGGTCGTATATGTCATAGTTGCGTTTGGCTTCGTTGAGTGTGGCTGAGTAGTATCCTATGGGGTGTCTTTTACCGTCAGGTTTCTTTTGTAGTAGTACGGCTCCCACCGCGTATCCTGATGCATCGACTTCCAACTCGAATTGGTCGGTGAGCGTGGGGTGTGCTAGCACCGGTTTGGAAGTTACAAGGTTTTTGAGTGTCTGGAACGCCTTCTCTTCATCGGTGCCCCAAGACCACTCCGTGTCTTTGCGAGTGAGTCGGTTTAATGCTCGGGCGTGTGTCGCAAAGCCGCGGATGAAGAGGCGGTAAAAGTTGCAGAAGCCCAAAAAGGAGCGTACGTCGCGCACCTTCGTAGGTCGGGGCCAGTCGCGAATGCCCGAAACTTTTACTGGGTCCATGCGTGTCACCCCCTTTTCAAGGATGACCCCCAGGTAATCCATCCGCGGTTGGTGGAAAAGGCATTTCTCTGGTTTGAAGTATAGGTCGTGTTCCAGTGCGACTTGAAGGATGTCACATACCGCATTGATGTGTGCTTGCATGCCCGAGTTTTCGTGGGTGGCTATGCCGATGTCGTCCATGTAAACTCGGATAATGGTGCCTAGTAGTATGTGTTTGGCGATGATAGGTGCGAGAATGTAGTCCATCATCGCTTGAAAGGTTGCTGGTGAATTGGTCAGTCCGAAGTACATCACCAGTGGTTCGTAGAGGCCGTATTTCGTTTTGAACACGGCTTTCGGTTCGTCGCCTTCTTTGACACGTATGTTGTTATAGCCCCAGCGGACATCAAGCTTAGTGTATATGTGACCGTTGCCTAAGTCGTTGATGAGTTTGCCCATGAGTGGCAGGGGGTATTGGTTGCGGATGGTGCAGGCATTGATTCTTCGATAGTCTTGGACGGGGCGGAGTTTGCCATCTTTCTTCTTAATAAAGAAGAATGAGGATGCGTAGGGTGATTTCGATGGTCGGATGTAACCCATTTTGAGCTGTTCGTCAAGCCACGTTTTGAGTTGGCCGTCTTCTTCTTGTGACATGGGGTATACTTTGCAGTCGATGCTAGCAGGTGTTCCTGGCTTGAAGTCGATTGCGTGGTCCCATGGCCTTGAAGGCGGGAATCGGTGCGATGCTTCTTCGTTGAAGATTTTGGCGAAGCGTCGGTATGGCTCAGGGATGTCGGCCACCTTTTGGTCGTTCCAAGCGGCGATGGCCAGTTCGGTGGCCGTGGTTCGTATCTGGCACGCCTCCTCTAACTCTAAAACTGCTTCGTTGGTTTCGTCTTCGGTCATGGCGGTAGCGAGTGTGGTGTGTCTTTCCGAAGGATGGGTGGATTGGATGACTATTGGCAAGCTCTCTTCGTGGATTGTAGCGTGCTTCCAGCTGATCGTTGGTTCATAGGCGGCCAGCCAGGGGTACCCGAGCACCAAATCTTCGTCGCCGATGTCGGTGACGAGAAACCTCATGATTCTGTTAATTCCTTTGGTTTCTACGTCGAGATCGATGAAATGAGTGATCGACCCAGCTTTGTTCTCTGTGTTATCAATATTCCATATTTTCTTTGGGCGATCTAGGGATTGTAGCCCCAGCCCCATGCGCTTTGCGAACACGGGTCTTATGAAATTGTCGGTGGCACCCGAATCTACGAGTCCTTTTATGTCGGCCATGGAGTAACTTGTGCGAATCGAGACTGGAATTCGAAGCGATCGGAAGCGAGTCATGATTACAGAGTTACAATTGATTGCCCTCACCCAGGCCGATGGGTTTAGGCATCTCGAAAACCCTCCTGATTCCACAAATCTTGGAATATGAGGTCTTTTACTTCATCTGTAGCCCCCCTCACTCCTTCGAGCCAGCTTTTAGCTGCATCTTGGGGCGTTGAGGTATTTGCTACTCGGGCGGTTGATGGTTCTTGACTGTAATAGTCGGTTTCCACACCGCGACTTTGGCTCATCGGGGGTCTGTACTGCTGGGTTTGTTTCCTGGGTCGTGTGCAGTCTCGTGAGAAGTGACCCGGGTTATTGCAGTTATAGCAAATGACTTCCCGCATGTCATGCCTCTGACCTCCTCCTCTTCCTCTGTTTCCTCCTCCTCTTTGGTATGACCTATTCTCCCTTCCTAGGACTTCTTCGGCATTGGCCAGCTGTGCTTGGGAGCGGTCGGCTGAGGTGTCCATGGCGTTTGGATCATACCTTGGTGGTGGGTTTTGTGGGGGGTTCCATGGAGCCCCGTAATGTCGAGGGGGATTGGGACGCGTGGAAGGCGTTGCCTTGGATAGATGTAGTCTGGCTCTGAGGTGGATGTACTGCTTTTGACGCTTCAACGTGGCGTCCTTCCATTCGTTGAACGTGCTTGGGCCGTCGAGTTCGTAGACCTTGGTAAAGAGCGCAGGTGGGAGTCCCGCCGTGAATCGATCGATCGTTTGTCAGTTGTTGAGGCGATAATCAACCTTCCGTGCTAGCTGCTCGAAGTTGGTGACGTACGTGTCAATGTCGTCTCCGACCATTTTGAAGCCCTTAGCTAATGCGGCCTGAGCTTGTTCTTGTTCCAAGACGTTAGAGAAGCGGTCTGAGAAGCCTGCGGTCAGGGTGTCCCAGAGGTACTCGTCGTACCGATCTCTCCCTGTTCTTACTTCATTGTTGAGCCAGGTGAGGAAGCCGAGGGTCCAATTGCTGACTGCGGGTCCTTTCACGTATCCTAGGAACATAAGGCATCTGCGATATACGTTCCGCAGGACGGGGGCGTCTCCGTTAAGTGCCCAGTAGAGGTGCCATTGAGTAAGGAAGGCTTTGTAGTCGGCTCTATCCCCTGTAAATACAGTGGGTTTTTCACCCGTCAGTTTGTCTTCACCGGGTTGCATTCCTGCTCCTACTCCTGCTCTGCCTCCGCCTGGTGGTCCTGGGAATCCTCCTCCTGGTGGTCCTCCTCTTGGTGGTCCACCTCTGAAGTTTCCTCCGGGTCTTTGTGGTGGAGGGGGGCTTCCTCGACCTGGGGGTGGATCAGGGTGATCGGGCCCTACTGCGCGGAATATCGCAGCTTCGTTGGCATCCATTCGGTGTCCCGTACTTGGGTGAATGGGAAGAAGGACTGCGTTGGCTTCCTCTCGAATGCGTCTTACTTCTTCGTTGATGAGTGTTTCCTCTTGTGTGATCGTGGCCATTGCAGCTGCAGCCGGGGAGTGTATGTGAATTGTTTCTGGTTTGGTTATGTGTAGTAGCTCAGCTGTTTGGGTTACTGCGGCTACTTCTGATTCTTCTTCGTCATCTGCTTCGGTTTGGTCGTCTTCTCCGCTTGTTTCGGAGGGTGCGGGTGTGCGTGGTTCTGAGGTGCTTGGTTCCTCCTCTGGTCGTCCGTCGATTTGTCCCCACTGTTCTCGGTTGGGTAGTCCTCTTGCGTCGATGTCGCAATTAAAATTTCGTCCTGCTGGTCGTACCGCGTCCCACCTGTTGTCGATTGGGTTCCACGTAATCTCTACCCAACAAACATTTTCAAAGTTGAACTCAACTGGTCGGTATGGGGTAGGTCCCTGTTACGGTTTCACCCTCGCCGGCACGTGATTCGCCATGTGACTACACACCGACCGCCGATATTCCCTTTGTGGAGTCCGCCAACACGCCTGAAGACCCTTGGTGGGACTGGCAAGCTGAAGAAGACCCACGCGTGCAGGATAGAGTATGGGCAACAATTGCAGCCCTCGAAGATACTGTAAGAGCGGGACGCCTGGTGAGCGATCGATCTCCCTCCCCGCCACAGACACGCTATCAGGAGCCTTGGGAATAGGTCCTGAAGTACGGCCGTCACGTGACCCTGGCACGTGGCCTGCCTCGACTCGTCCAGAAGAGCCCGGATGAGCTTGTGCCCGGACTGGTCTAGCCTCTGATGCAATACGGTACGAATCGAGACTCGGATGACTGAGATACATAGTGGATGACTGATAACCGCTGACTACTGTATGGACTGATGACTGATGCCGATCGAGAGCCTTATGCCATTGGATACTCGTATTAGGGTTCGCGGCTGTGTATTAGGGTTGCTGAGCTTCAAAGCTCCACCCCTTCGGTATAAGTAGAAGGACGTCTGCGTGTAGACTCCTTAGCTTGATATCTTTGTGAATACCTTCCCCTTTGGAGCCGAGCCCAGTAGTACTGCGCTATCCACTCTGCGAATAACCACATCGATCCCCTCTTGCTCGCTGGTGTGACCTCGGAGACCCGTCCCTCCACCTTCATCATCCTCAGTGCGCCTTCAGAGTCTGTCCCGCCACTGTCCACTTTACCTCTATCTGCCATTATCGACGACTATCGAACGCCCCTACGACTTGCAACGCGGTTGCAGCAGCAAACAGGCGATGCAAAATCAACGAAGTATCTGATGTCCCCGCGGTATTCTCTCCACCGTGCTGCTCCTAGAAATTGTACTGGTACGTTGCGGTCTCCTCTTCGTTCGGAGGAGTATGTATGGAAGTTGGTCCAACGGTCTCGAGTCGTGAATGCCACGATGAAGGGATTCTGGTCTTAATGTAACGCCGCCACTGGTATGAGTCCGACTTGGACAGCGAAAGGGCGTTTCGACGACTTAGCGATTTCCGGTGACTCGAAGGTCATGTGACATGAATACACGGCCTCGAGGTGCACGTGATCGTAAGGGGCACTAGGGCGTATTCCACTAGGCGTGTGTGAAGGACGACTTGCTCTACTAGAGACAAGCGAACAGAGTAGCAGACACTTAAGAGGATCACAAGGAGAGGATGCGTGATGGCAATTGAAGAAGACCAGAATGAGGTCTTCTGGTCTCTGCGTCGTCTTATTTATACTTGTACTGAGGCAGCTTTAAAGCTCCTCCCGAATCTGAATAGCTAGTAGCGTAAGTAGCTCGAACCCTATTACCGCTACTACTAGGAATGAGTCATAGTACCACCACAAACATGTGATACTACGGCTGACTGATGTGTGAGTCCATGACCTATTACTACTTACTAAGGAGGTCATCGCCGTGTAGTAAGCGTCCACAAGCCGAATCGTGACACATGGCCAGCCCTTTCTTCTTTATCGACAAGAAAGATGGAAAACTACGCCCGGTACAGGACTATCGGGCGCTCAATGAAGTAACAATCAAGAACGCCGCCCCCTTGCCACTAATCCCTGAGCTTATCGATAAGCTACGCAGCGCCCGGTATTTCACCAAGTTTGATATTCGTTGGGGATACAACAACATACGTGTCAGGAAAGGAGACAAGTACAAAGCTGCCTTCAAGACACCCCTAGGACTGTACGAACCCACAGTCATGACCTTTGGCCTCTGCAACACCCCAGCCACGTTCCAGACATTCATGAACAATATCCTGGAAGATTTGATAGACGAAGGACACGTTGTCGTCTATCTTGACGATATTCTGATATTCGCAGAAGACCTTGCCACGTTAACCAAGCTCACCCACGAAGTATTGGCGCGTTTAGCCAAGTACGACCTATATTTGAAACCGGAGAAATGCTCCTTTGCCCAGACATCCATAGAATACCTCAGAATCGTTATCTCCGAGGGCCAAGTCGCCATGGACCCAGCCAAGGTGGCAGGTATTATCGACTGGCCACCTCCCAAGACAGTCAAACACGTCCAGGCATTCCTAGGATTTTGCAACTTCTATCGGCGCTTCATCAAGGATTTTTCTACCATAGCGCACCCCTTGTTCGACCTCACCAAGAAGGAGGTACCCTTCCTATGGAACCAAGCGGCGTCTAAAGCATTTGAGACGCTTATCACAGCATTTACCACAGCACCGGTACTTGCGTTACCGGATCACAGAAAGCCTTTTCGGCTCATCACGGACGCCAGCGATTTTGCCACTGGCGCCATCTTGGAGCAACCCGATGCTCTCAACCGTTGGCACCCTGTCGCGTACCATTCAAAGTCACTCCAGCCTGCCGAACGGAACTATGAAATTCATGACAAAGAACTCCTTGCCATCATCCGCGCCCTAGAAAGTTTTCGCCATTACCTGGAAGGGCGTGACGATACCTTCGAAGTTTGGTCCGACCATGGAAATTTGGTCTATTTTGCCACGAAGCAGACGCTCACACGCCGACAAGCCCGTTGGGCCTTGTTTCTCTCACGCTTCAAGTTCACGATCATCCACAAGCTCGGCGTCCAGAATAAATCGGATGCCCTGTCCAGGCGTCCAGACCATAAAGAGGGGATAGCACACGAAAATGAAGAGCGTGTGCTCCTGGATAACAAATTTTTCGCAATACGTGCAGTTCGACCCACGGCAATCACAGTTCATGGAAATACTTCGCTACAACAGCGAATCAAGAGCACCCAAGAATACGACAATGAAGTCAGCCATGCCCTAGAAATCCTTCTAAAAAACGGTCCTCGATCCCTCACGAAAGGCTTAGAGGACTGGAACCTAGAAGATGGAATCATCTTGTACAAAGGACAGGTATATGTCCCCAAGAACGAAGAACTGCGAAGAGAAATAGTCAAGCAGTACCACGACCATCTAGCCACAGGACACCCAGGAAGATGGAAAACTTACAAATTAGTTTCACGAGAATTCTGGTGGCCAGGAATGTCCACCTTCGTCAAAAGTTACGTTGACGGATGCGCCACACTGCCAGGCGACCAAGGTCAGACCAAAAAACCAAGTACCCCTGCAACCAAACCAACCAGTTCCCACTGAAATTTGGGGAATCATCACTATGGATTTTATCACGGATCTCCCCATCTCCCAAGGATACAATTCACTATTCGTTGTAGTGGACCGACTCAGCAAAGCCACGATAATCGCACCTTGTAACAAAACCATCACCGCAGAAGGAACATCCAAGTTATACCTAGAACAAATCTGGAGACGAACGGGTCTGCCACACCAAGTAATATCCGACAGAGGACCACAGTTTGCGTCCAAAGTAATGCAAGAAGTTTGGAGCAAGTTAGGAGTCAAGTCAACCATGTCCACGGCCTTCCATCCACAGACGGATGGAGAAACAGAACACGTTAACCAAGAACTAGAACAGTACCTCCGCGTCTTTTGCAACTTTCAAGTTGACAACTGGGTAGAATTATTACCCTTCATGGAATTCGCCCACAACGCAAGACAACACAGCACCACAGGGAAATCACCCTTCGAAGTCTGGTACGGTTATAAACCAGAATTCATTCCACCAGTCAACTTCGCATCCAAGATACCCACAGTAGAAGAACGTCTTCGATCCCTAGAACAAATTTGCGCTGAAGTATCCGCAGCACTGAAGGTAGCTGCCGAAGTCATGAAAAGCACCCATGTATCCACGAGCACCTATGAACCCAAGACAGGCGACCAAGTTTGGCTAGAAGGAATGAACATTCACACCACGCACCCTAAAGCCAAATTAGCCCCGCGACGACACGGGCCATTCAAAGTCATATCCGCCTGGGGAGTTAATTGTAAACTCCAACTACCCAAGAACTGGCGAATCCACCCAGTGTTTCATATATCCCTTGTTTCGCCATACAGAGAAACCACCGCTCATGGACCTAACTTCACCAGACCACCCCCAGATATAGTCCAGGGAGAAGACGAACACTATGAAGTAGAAACCGTCCTCCAGTCCAGACCTTCAGCCAACAGAAAGGGCATACGGTATCTGGTGAAATGGAAAGGTTACCCTGATTCCAAGAATTCTTGGCTCCCTGCATCACAAATGAAACATGCCAAAACCCTTGTACATCAATTCCACCACAAGCATCCACGAGCACCCAAGCCAAGTAACCTCTAGGTTGTTAAACGGCGTAACAACCCGTAAATAGGGGATACTGTCACGAACCTAGGAACTACGGTTCGTAACTTGCGCGATAAGGCCGGTCTGTGTCGGCCTGGTCTTACATAATCAACTTCCTAAAGGGGAAATCCGAGATCGGAGTTTGAAGTTCAAACTCCGACGATCACGTGACTGGTCGCGTCATCGCTTATCAAGACATCTGACGACTAGAAGTCGTACCACTCCTCGATTAATCCTATTGGACTGCGGAGCAGTCACGTCTTATTGCGCAATCGACTGCGGATGTAACGTCTACCACAGACGTTTGCCTGACTTAGGCGAGTTGGTGTGCTGATCCTCTGGGGAGGTAGTAGTTCCTGTTCACGGAGGTAGTGTAAATGTCAACGGGATGAGGGAACAGACGGTCCTCTGGTCCTATGTATCCGTGGAGGTCCTCTCCCAACGGAAGGTAGATCGGTGGATGGCAGACAACCTTGAGTTCGTCCCACGATTCGTGGTCAACGACATAGATCTGATGGAATGGCTTGGCGACGCGCTCGTTATGATAGAGGAACACTCGGTGACAAGTAGTGTCGAGAGGGTGGTTCACTGTCCACACGGTTGGTCAGACACGTGGGTAGCCAAAGGCCAGTAGAAGTCACGGGGATCCGAAGGATATGCTGGACGAAGGGCACTCACTAAGGGGAGATCCCTTGTATAGAGGACGAATCAAGAAGTGGTAATTGAAGAAGACCAAGATGTGGATCCTGGTCTTCGTGCGAGTCCTTATATACATGTACGAGGTAGCTTTCAAGCTCCTCCCGAATCGTGACTAGCCAATAGCGTAAGTAGAGCAAACCCTAGTACAACTACTACTAGGAATGAGTCATATCATACAATCACATGCTAAGCCATACAGCTGACTGATGCTGCGCAGTCCATGACTAAGTACTTCTGACACTCGTAAGTCATCACCGATGAGTCAGAGTCCACATCCAGAATGAAACGTTACAGCAGAGCAGTCGTACGATCTCATGCATTATTCTCATTGGCTAGTATTATTAGAAAGCTTCCAGAAGCTTCCATGCGCAGCACCAGTGGGAAGGCTGTAAGCCTCCCCTAAAGTACGCACAGACCTTGTACCCAGGTATATAAGCTAGAGCAATACAACGGATAGTCCCTCAGACTATCCACTTGTGACTTCCACTTGGAAAGCACCTCCTAGGCCTTTCTTCACTATCACCATAGCTTGGATTCGCACGCTTCTCGCTCTCCTTGTTCTTGCCAAGTTACTCCACTTGTCCCCCTACATCTTCATTGTCCCTCGAGATCTCCGTCGGCCAAGTGTCCTGCACGAGCACTCTGAGTGAGTGTTCATCACACCTTGATGATTTGGAAAGGTCCATGTCGGCATGTGGCGAGCTTGGCCATGGGTTGATTGGTGCATAGATGCCACCCTTCTAGCCATACTTGGTCGCCTTCTTCGGATCTGATCTAATCTATATGAGATCTGAATGCCATGCTCACACAGGGGCGTCCTAGACGCCATTATATGTACAAGGTTTGTAGTCACATAGTTATGCCACTGTATATATTACACGATGCAACATCGGCACACTGGGCCGTGACAAGGGTAGTGTGTGTTGGGGTGTCTTGGATGCCCATACATACATATGGCATCATATCGGCAAACCGGGCCGTGGTGAGGGTAGTGTGTGTGATAGTGTTGGGGAAGTTTGGTTTCAGACCAACCCAAACCAGGTTTGAACTGAACCCAAACCGTTTAAAATGGTTTGGGTTTGGAGAATCCTGGCTCAAACCAAATGGTTTGGTTTCTGGTTTGGGGGTCCCAAACCCAGTTCAAACCAAACCAAACCGATTAAGAAAAAATATTAAAAAATATGTTATAAGTGCTCAATAAATGGTTTGGTTTGGTTCAAACTGAGTTTGAACCAAAATCAATGGTTTTTGGTCTCAAACAATTTGAAACAAAGTCTTAACTGATGAATTTGAACAAAATCAACTGTTTTTTGCCTCAAACCAAGGCCTTAAGTGGTTCCTTAAGTGGTTTGAACTGAGTTTGAACCAAACTGAACTGATTAAGGACCAATTTAAAACACTTATTTTTAATTGGTTTGAAATGGTTTGGAATGGTTTGGTTCAGTTTGGAGCAGTTTGGAGCAGTTTGGTTCAGTTTGGGTTCAGTTTGGGCAAATTCTAATCAGTTTGGTTTCCAGTTTGGCCAAAATGGCCCCAAACCAAACCAAACCAAACTTCCCCAACACTAGTGTGTGAGTGTCATGTTTGCAGTTGTGGACACTTACGAGTCGGCTGTGACTCCTTCATAAGCAGTAATAAGTCACGGACTTATCGTATCAGTCATCGAGTATCACATGCAGGATACCATGACTCCTTCCTAGGATCGGCGTAGTAGGGTTTGAGCTACTTACGCGACTCGTTGTACTGTTTCATGAGGCGCTTTAAAGTGACCTCCCTACTTGTATAAATAACATCACAGAAAGACCGAGGATCCCCATCTCGGTCTTCTTCCTTTGTCACCATTCTCCCATCCCTTGTTGTGACTTGTGTTCTCCTTCTCAGTCTCCTGATACGCTTGTCTCTTGTGGAGCAAGTTGTCTTCCATCATCTACGCCTAGTGGACCTAGCCCTAGAGCACCTTGTGATCACGTGTCTGTGGAAAGGCCGTGTATCCACCTTTGACCTAGACCTCCTACGCTAAGTCGTGATCGCCCTTTCGATAAGTCCAAGTTGGACTTAACGCAGTGACAGCGCTACATTAAGACCAAGATCATCCACCGTGGTGTTCACTACTCGAGACCAGTGGAGGAACTTTCAACCGTATCACCTCGAACGATGAGGAGATCGTAACGTACCAATCCTCTTCTTAGGAGCAGCCCGTTGGAGGCAGTACAGGGGAGACGAAGGATACTTTGTCGATTTTGCTTCAGGACCGACTCGATATCGCCCCGTCGAATTTAACTTCGAACACTCATGCTGGGTAGAGATTACCTGGAACCCCATCGACAACCGCTGGGACGCGGTCCGACCAGCAGGACGAAACTACAACTGCGACATAGATTCGCGCAACTTGCCCATAGGAACTAACTGGGGACCCATCGACGGAGCCCCAATCAAAGATCCAAGTACTTCCGAACCCCGTACTCCCACTCCATCAGAAGGAAGCGAAAGCGAAAGCGAACACACTACTGAAAACCAAGAGAGCGAAGGAGACGAAACAAACCAACTGGTTCAATGAGCTGAGTCCCTTTGCATTGACAAACCTGAAATCATTCGTGTAAACCCACCCGAGATGGCCACAGAAACCATGATCCAAGACAAAGTTCGCCGCATAAGAGCCGAAGCTGAAGCCATCCTCCTCCCCATCCACCCGGAGACAGGACATCGTATGACGGCAGACGACGCCGCCCTATATCGAGCAGTAGGACCCAACCAACCAGACCCGCCAACGGAAGGACCTCCCGATCATAACGGAGGCAGACCCCCTGGAGGAGGATTCCCTGGAGGAGGATTCCCAGGAGGAGGATTTCCCGGAGGAGGCAGACCACCCGGAGGAGGAATCCCCGGCACCGGACTACATGGGGGATCCGACAAATTGTCAGGCGAGCCCCCCTCTACCTTTGATGGAGACAGAACTAAATACGAATCCTTCCTCACGCAATGGCATATTTACTGGGGAACGAACTACGAAGCCCCCATCATGACCAACGTCTACCGACGCTGCCTCCTCTTCCTCAGCTACATCAAAGGAGTCTACATTAGCGAATGGACGCTAACCATACTCGAATGGTTAAACAATGAGGTCTGACAAGGTGTCCCCCGTCAATCCGACACCCTCTGGAACCACGTAACCGTGGAGTTCGCGTGACGATTCGCCAACACTCTTGAAGCTGAACAAGCCCAAGCAGAGCTGCAGAAAGGGTTTAGGATGACAGGAGATGATATTGATGCATATGTCATCAAATTCGAACGTCTCGCACGGAAAGCTCATTACCGTCTCGACAACCAACAAACAATTGACCACTTTACAGCGGGACTGCCCCAAGCACTATTCACCAAGGTCTATGAACTAGACGAACCAAGGAACTTCAACGACTGGAAGGCTTGCGTACTCTGGAGACAAAAGCAATACATCCATATGAGGGCGCGCCTTAACGTCCTCAAAACGGGAAGACCCCTCCCTCCGGCCCCAACGTTCCAGACCTCATGGAGACCGACGAATAGATGGGCTCCTCCTCGCAATCCACCACCGCGGTACGACCCAAATGTGATGGACACATCAGCCGACCGAACTCGAGCCCGAGTTGCGGAAGTAGGCGACCCGAACAGAGGTCTGCGCCCGCCATTTCAACCTAGGATGGGAACAAGCCGGGGCGGTAGACCACCACGAGACATGAGGACAGTAACCTGTTATAACTGCGGACAGTTGGGTCACTTCTCATGGAATTGCCAACAGCCCCAGCAACCGAGGCGCAGCCAGCCCTCCTCCAGTAGAGCTGCGGAGACAGACTACTATGCCCAAGAACCAGAGATTGAAGCACGAACGGTGACCACGGCTCACCCCCAACAGCGCACGGACAATTGGCTCAGCAGCATCAAGCAAGAAAGCGATGAAGTAAAAGACCTAGTCCTTCAGGAGATATGGGGGAAAGAGGGTTTTCGGGACGCCTAAACCCATCGGCCTGGGTGAGGGCAGTTAATTGTAACTCTGTAATCATGACTCGCTACCGTTCGCTTCGAATTCCAGTCTCGATTCGCACCAGTTACTCCATGGCCGACATAAAGGGTCTAGTTGACTCGGGAGCCACTGACAACTTCATACGACCAGCCTTCGCAAAAAGAATGGGGCTCGGACTAGTTGAGCTAGACCGACCAGGAAAATTTGGAACATTGACAATACGGAAAACAAAGCTGGGTCTATCACGCATTGTGTGGACCTAGACGTACAAACTAAAGGGATTCGTAAAACCCTACGCTTTCTAGTCACAGACATCGGGAACGAAGATCTCGTACTTGGATACCCGTGGCTCTCAACCTACGAACCCACCATCAGCTGGACGCATGCGGTTATCCACGAAGATATGATGCCCATCATCATCAGATCCATCAATCCGTCTCAACATCAGACCGTCATCGGACATATGACCGTTGAAGAGAAAGAGGATGTGCTCAGAGACCTAGAGGAAGAATGTCACGTCTGTACGTCTGCGACTGAACTAGCCATCGCGGCCCATCAGCAAACCACCGCCGCCATACTACCCCCAGAATATCAAGAATTCGCCAAGATATTCGACGAAGAGGCGTCCTACCGATTTCCGCCCGCAAGGCCTTGGGATCACGCTATCGAATTCAAGCCCGGCACACCAGCGTCTATCGATTGCAAAGTGTATCCGATGACGCAGGAAGAAGACGGCAAACTCAAAGAATTCCTGGACGAACAATTAAAGAAGGGATATACACGCCCTTCAAAATCTCCATATGCCTCATCCTTCTTCTTTATTAAAAAGAAGGATGGACACTGTGACCGCAAATTAGGATGAATTTCATCCTATAAGTCATCCTATGTAAGGCTTAAACGACATCTTTCATAGGATGAATATCAGTAGGCCGCGCGTGATTATCAGCATCAAGTAGGATGACGAAATTAGGAGTAAGATCATTCTATATTTGTACAAAATCATCCAATCCAAAAAATCCAAAAATGACACACCGTACGCCAATTTTAGGATGAAAATCAGTAGCAATTATTGGATGAAAATCAGTATTTATTTCGACTGAAAATCAGTCTTGTTCATTGGATGACTTTCAGCACTCCTTTTTAGGTTGATCCGATAAAAGAAATTTATATTTTCACTAAACTAAAACACATAAAATGACTACATGCCATCGCCATCATTGTCGGCCTCGCCGGCGTCACCGTCGTTCCTGCCTCCGTGCTGTTCCTGCCGCCGCATCACTGTCGTTCCTGCCTCTGTGCTGTTCCCGCCGCCGCGTCACCGTCGTCGTTGGTGTCGTAGTGGTGGGGGTTGCGCGCCGTGTGGCGGTGGCGTTGCGGCGGCTCTTGCGCGCTGTAAGGGGTGGCGGTGGCGGCGGACTTGTGCCTGGCGATGGGTTGGAGGCAGCGGCCACGGGCTGTGTGCTGGAAAGTGGAGGCGGAAGCGGCCACGGGGACTTAGGTCTGTAGCACAAAAACAAAAAAACGTATCTTTAAGGGGCCGAAGCCCAGCAGCGGCGGCTCTTGCGCGCTGTAAGAGGTGGTGGTAGCGGCGAACTTGTGCGTGGCGATGGGTTGGAGGCGGTGGCCACGGGCTTGTGTGCTGGAAAGTGGAGGCGGAGGCGGCCACGGGGACTTAGGTCTGTAGCACAAAACAAAAACAAAAAAATGTATCTTTAAGGGGCCGAAGCCCAGCAGCGGCGGGGGGTGTGGGGGCCAAGGGACAGGGCATGGTGGTGTGGTGGATTGCGTGCCCGCGATGTTGTCCCAGGAGTAGAGGGGGTGGCCGGTGTGCAAAGGCAATACCTGGAAGAGGACCGTTAGAAGATTAGTTAGAGGGAAAAAAAACAAAAAGAACAAACACACCAGTTCAGTTGTTCAGTACGTTCAGAAACGTTGAAGCTTGAAGCTTGAAGTGTTGAAGTACAGTCACGGTAGAAGCGTGTGTTGAAGTACAGTAGAAGCGTGCCCGGCGTCAACGTGTCGACGTGTCATGCTCACTTTCCCACGCCGCAGATTCAGCCTCCGCCAGCCTTTTTTTTTTTTCTAAGTCGAGTGTGCGTCTGCTACCACGACCGTGACCGCCACCGGCCCCACCGATGCCCACCACCGACGCCACTCCCACACGTGGACTCCGACCGCAAGCCACCACCACCACTCCGAGGCGAGCCCCATGCGACGACGCACGTGGCGTGGTGCAAGCCGCACGACGACGACTCGCACGACGACCACCGATGGCACGAAGATGGTGTGACAACGGCGCAACGATGGCGCGAGAAACTCGGGGTTCTGTGTGCTTCTGAGCAACTTATCTCATAGTTCTGATGTACTTTTTTGGCACGCTGGGCGCATCGGACCGATCTCGCTGTCGCAGAAGCACTTCCAGGTGCGTAGATTCAATTTCAGTGCGAGCCCGCTCATTTCCGACAGTTGTGTAGATCCACCATCTGTGGCACAGTTTTCGCTTTCGGCGCTCAAGTCGCTTCATGCGATCGTCGAGGACAAACACGTCCTCGGCCACGAGTCCACTGGAGAGGTATCTTTCCTTGACTGCTTCGCCGATCGCCCCCAGATCGACTTTCCTTAGATCATCACTGTCCATCCATCCGTAACCCATCTTAAACCAGGCGACCGAGTTGCCATCGAGCCTGGGATCCTGTGCCACACCTGCGCCCCGTGCCTTGTAGGCGGCTGCGAGCGTGTCCTCTTCCGCTCCACCCCGCCCGTTCCCGGGCTGCTGCGCCGCTACATCACCCACCCGGTGGTATGGTGCCACAAGCTCCCGCCGTCCCTCTCCTTCAAGGACGGCGCGCTCCTTGAGCCGCTCTCCGTCGCCCTTGCCGCCGTCGAGCGCGCGAACCTGCAGCTCGAGCGATGCGGCGCTCATATGTGGCTCGGGGCCGACAGCACGACGATGGCGCGACCACGTCACGACCACGACGCAATAACGGCGCGAGTCGGCCGCGCGAAGACTACGCCGATGGCCGTGCAATGACGGCGCAACCACGACCGCTACCACGACGACTACCACAAACACGACCACGACGAAGCGGCCGGTGACGAAGCGGCGGCAGAGGGGACGGCGGCGGGGACGACGGGAATGGCGACAGGGCGGGATTGGCGACGGCGGTATGGGGGACGGGGACGGCACAATTATCAAATCCTGTTGTTGCGAGCAGGAGAGCCATCCTGGCTGAGGATGTGAAATTTTCGAGTGCGGAGATCAGCAGGTAATGTGTCTATCACCCTTTGCTCTTATGCCAACTCAGACAGATATCGATATCGATGTGTGCATGTCGTACTAATGTAGAGGCAAAGATACTGCAGATATAGGATGATATTCATCCGCAATTTTCAGTCATCCGGTCATAGATGTGCTTTAGGATGACGATTTAACATTGTTTTGTTTTGCGTGATTCTCAGTAGGTAATAGAATCATTTTATTTGGATGATTATCAGCACCACAAGTAGGATGAAATGAAATCATCCACTAAGTCGTCTACGCTAGGCTGAAATCTGAAAATCATTACCAGATTGGATGATTTTCATCCAAATTGACGTTCACAGTGGGAAAACTACGCCCCGTCCAGGATTATCGACGTATCAACGCAGTCACCATCCGAAACCAATACCCTCTCCCGCTGATATCCGACCTCATCACAGATCTAAGTGGAGCCCACACATACACGAAACTCGATGTTTGATGGGGGTACAACAACGTATGCATAAAGCCAGGAGACGAACCCAAGGCAGCATTCAAAACACGATATGGGCTCTACGAACCTCTAGTCATGTACTTTGGACTCACAAACTCCCCTGCGACGTTCCAAGCGATGATGAACGCAATTCTATGAGACACCATCGCGAAACACGAACTGCGAGGCACCATCATTCGTGTCTACATGGACAACATTGGCATCGCCACAAGGGACCCTGCTGACTTGCAAGCCCACATTGACGCAGTCCGCGACGTTCTGGCAGTTTGTCTAGCACACAACCTTTATTTCAAGCTCGAAAAATGCCTCTTCCACCAACCACGGATGGATTACCTGGGGGTAATTCTTGAAAAGGGGGTGACACGCATGGACCCAGTAAAATTTGCGAGAATTAGCAATTGGCCCCACCCCACTTCGGTTCGTGATGTCCGTTCATTCCTCGGCTTCTGCAATTTTTACCATCTTTTCATCCGTGGTTTTGCCGCCCATGTGAGGCCGCTCAACAAACTGACACAGAAGGACACCGAATGGTCTTGGAATACGGACGAGGAACGAGCGTTCCAGAAGCTCAAAACACTTGTAACAGAGGAACCAGTCCTCGCACATCCCAACCTAGGCGACCAGTTCGAGTTAGAGGTAGATGCCTCAGGATTCGCAGTAGGAGCAGTACTACTGCAGAAGAAAGCAGATGGCAAGCGACACCCGATCAGCTACTACTCGGCCACACTGAACGAGGCCGAACGGAACTACGACATCTACGACTTAGAGCTCTTAGCAATCGTCAAGGCCCTACATCACTGGCGCCCTCTCCTGGCAGGATCTCCACACAAAATCAAGATCTTCTCCGATCACATGAACCTGCAATACTGGAAAACCCCACAGGAAATAAGTCGACACATTGCACGGGAAAGTACTCGAACTCATGGAATACAATTTTGAAATTCACCATATCCCAGGAAAGAACAATGGAAGGGCCGACGCGTTATCCCGTCACCCAGACTATAACCAAGGAGGGAACGACAACAAAGACGTAACCATCCTTCCTGAACACGTCTTCGCCAGAGCTACGACGATCACACCCACCGAAGAACCTGTGCAAACCAAATTGACACTTCGATACTGGGTCGACCCCCACCAACTGAAACGAATCCAGGGCGTCTGGTACAAGCAGGGACACCGAGTAATCACTGGAGATCAGACAGAAAAGAGGACGATCATTACAAGTAACCACGACACCCCCGTCCACGGACACCCGGGCATTGCCAGAACCACGCAACTGGTGGAACGAAGATACTGGTGGCCGGACATGAAGAACAATATCAAGGAGTACATCCGAGGATGTGCGGACTGCCAATGGCACAAAGTCAACAATCGTCCAACGCGGGCACCGCTGGTTCCCATCACGCCGAAGACCGACGCCCTACCATTCGAAACCATAGGCGGTGTACTTCCATTCCTCCCACCTCCACGTCGCCGGTGATGGTGCCTTCTTTGGTCCGATACTCAATTCGTACCGGGAGAGGTTGAGGTGAGGCATCCTCACTGTCTGGGAGAGCTGAACGAAGCCAACGCACTTCGGCCTCCGTGAGGGGGACGGTGTTGAGCCGTTGCCTGTCTTCGGACATGAGCCAGTAGGTGGCTGGGTTTGAGGAGCCATTGGCATAGGTGGTGGGGAGGATCGACTGAAGGGCCGCTGCAAGCTCTTGATGGGTGATGGGGCCCGTGTTGTTGGCAACGCGAAGGATGGCATTGGTGGTAGCGGGAGAAGACATTGTGGGATGAGAGAGGAGTCCAGTGTGAGGGAAGAGGTGAGTGAATGAGGAGTATGGGGTCACTGGGTTGCTTTTATGTTGGACTCCGAGCGGAGTTGAGTGGCTTGGTACTCCGCCAGAGCGTTATCTGCAAAACACGTCATTCCTTGTCGACCCATGGTTCTCCGAGTCAGGGTATCCCTTCCATTTTACCAAATACTGTCGTCGACGCCTTCTGCCAAAGATCCGGGAGTCTAGAATCTTCTCGACTTCATATTCCTCTTCTCCTTCTACCAAATCTGGTGGCGGCGTTGGAAAGTTTCTCCGTGCATGGACATTTCACGATAAGGTGTGAGAAGATCGATGTGAAACACTGCGTGGGAAGTTCCAATCGATAGTTGACAGGGGACATCACCTGTGTGATTTGGAAGGGTCCGTGCCTTCGGGCTGCTAATTTCGCCATGGGTTGATTGGTACGCAGGTGACGTCCTTCCAGCCACACGTAATCTCCGAGTCGGAGTTTGGGCGTATCTTTGTGTTTTACCCACGAGGCCTGGGCCTTTTTGATCAGGTGTTGGGCCTCGATCCGTGCTTCTCGGAATTGCTCCAGCTGCTTGGTCACCTGTGGGATAGGGGATGGGTTATCGATCCAATCAGTGCGAGGGTTATAGCCCATGAGTAATTGGAATGGGGACTTCCTCGTGGATTCGTTGAGAGCAGACGGGGGAAAGACGAGTTGATACAAGGCTCTGTTACATTCTTTGGGCTCCTTTTGAGCCGTATTTATTAGTACAAGTACAATAATATGAGACGCTTTTTCAAAACGATCGAGAACGCGTGAGTAAGACGCTCGGGGAGTCGTATAGTAACTCGGGCAGACGCACAGACCATCGGGTACGATACCGAAGCACGGGATAGTTGCGCTTGCTTCCCATTCGTGGCTGCAAACCGTCCTTTAGACGGGAAGGGAAACGCGCGGGGAACATTCGAGAGACTGAAGTCATAGCAATAGCACACATACATCATGGCTGCCTGAAGCAGCTTTCCGAGCCTGCAAATCGTAACGTAGTAGAATACCGTAGAACGCGCGAGAACGAGCGAGACGGAAACGTACATGCCCCTGAGGGGCCGGGTCCAAAAATTGAGTCGGGCTGATGAGCCCGAGGCCGAGCGTGGTACGCGCGGACGCTACCGCCGCTCGGACCTCCGGCGAAACGAATCCGCCACTCCCCCTCAAGCGCGACGTAGCCCGAGGGAGGAGATGTGAAAATTTGCCTTCCACTTGGGAAGGGCTTTCGTCAAGATGTCCGCGGTCATGTCTTCCGTCGGACAGTACACGAGTCGCAGCGCGCCGCTCGCTACGATGTGACGAATGAAATGATATCGGATGTCGATGTGCTTGGTACGGGCGTGGTAGTTGTCGTCCGTAGCAAGTCGAAGAGCTGCTTGATTGTCGCAATAGAGTGTCGTGGGCGATTCAAGCTCGGGGAAGAGCTCGAATATGAGCTTCCGAAGCCAGATGGCTTCCTTTGCTGCGTGCGTTGCGGCAACGTACTCGGCCTCTGCTGTTGAGAGAGTGATCAGCTCCTGCTTCCGCGAACTCCAGGAGACAGCGCCGCCATTTAATTGGAAGACGTAGCCAGAGATAGCATGCCGGTGCTCCTGGGTAGCACCGTCAGCATCTGTGTACCCTATAACATCATGGCGTTCTCCGCCGTATGTCAGCTCAATATCGCGCGTTCCAGCCAAATACCGGAAGATGCGCTTCACCGCTTCCCAGTGAGCGATGCCCGGGTTATCGAGGAACCGGGAGAGCGTCGACACGGCGAAGCTGATGTCGGGGCGGGTCGCGACTGACGCATACATTAAGCTTCCTATGGCCTCTCTGTACGGCGTCTTTTTCATCAACGCTGTTTCGGCGGGGCTTGTAGGAGAGTCGTTCCGGGAGTATAACACTCCCGGCACCATGGGCGTGGCGTAAGGTTTTGCGTCGACGAGGGCGAACCGGGCAAGAATAGAGTCGATGTAGGACTTCTGGGAGAGGGAAATGATTCGCGCTGAACGATCGCGTGTGACTTTGATACCTAGTAACCAGTGAACTGGTCCTAGATCAGTGAGCGCATAGCAATCGTTCAGTTTAGTTTTGTACTCAGCGATTAACTCTGCTGAGTCCCCGGTAATGATGCAATCGTCGACGTGAATGGCGAGGATAAGGCGATGGCCCTTGACGTGGCTGAAGAATACACCTGGGTCCGCCTGCGAAGTGCGGAAACCGAGGTCAGCGAGTGCGCGGGCAAGGGTGTCGTACCATCGTCTCCCCGCCTGTTTCAGCCCATAGAGTGACTTCCGAAGCCGCTTGACCGAGTTCTCCTGCTGTGAGTCGTATCCCGGCGGGGGCTGCATGTAGATCTCTTCGTCTTCGCCGAGTTGGCCGTTGAGGTATGCGCCGTTGAAATCGAAAGACTCGATCTCCCAGTCGTTGCGCGCGGCAACTGCCAAGATAGTGCGAAAGCTAGAAAGTTTTGCGACGGGCGAGAAAGTGTCGAGGTAGTCAACGCCATAGACCTGAGTGAATCCGCGAGCTACCAGTCGCGCCTTGTACTTCTCGACGCTGCCGTCCGCCTTGCGTTTGATGCGATAAACCCACTTCGAGCCTACAACATTCTTGTTAGACGGACGCGGGACTGTATCCCAAGTTCCGGCTTGCTCGAGAGTGGCGAGCTCGCGATCCATGGCCTCCTTCCACCGGGGCCAGTCCGGCCGCGCCTGCGCTTCGCTGAGCGTCTTCGGGTCGCCGCCCGCCTCTTGTATGGCTGCGGTTATGAGGGCGTCATGATCTGCGGAATAGACGTAGTCAACCTCTTCAAACTCTTCACCTGTGACGCCCTCTCCAGCAGCGAGGCGTTTGGCGTGGTCTGATAGCTTTGGCAGACGCTCAGACTTGCGCGTTGCCTGTGTCGCTTCGACACGCTTCTTCTTCTTCGGTGCGCGCGGCGTCCGTCTGGAGCTGGTGGGTTCTTCTTCATCTTTTTCATCGTCAGCTTCTTCTTCTTCCTCATCGCTGCCGGGTCCAGAGACCGGCTGAGGTGGAACGGTAGGTGGGAAGTAAGAAGTCGATTGTTGCTGTGGGGTGAATGGAAGAGCCGCAGGCCTCGCAAACGTGGGCCGGGGTGTGATAGTCACCGACTGGGGAACAGTGGGAATGATGGTGGCTGCCGGTACAAAAGGCGCCGTGGGTACTGTCGGTACTGCGGGAGGTGCCGCCGGTGCAGTTGATACTGCAGGAGGCGCCGTGGGTACAGTCGGTGCTGCGGGTGCCGTGGTGATAACATAACCGGGGGGAGGGGTGTAGACAGTGACAGTAATGGGCACGAACTTTATATTCCTCTCGACGGAAATAGTTTTCTTGCCGGGCCAATACACGCGGTGAGCGTGCGGACTGTCGCTGTCAAAACCGACCCAATGGGCTTCGTTAGCCCTCGCGTCTAGCTTGGAGCCCGTGTCGTCGTGGACCCAGACGCGTTGCCCCCACTCGGGCACTCCCCCTAGGTTAGGTTTCTCCCCATAAAGACGTTCAAACGGTGTGACATTACCTAGCACCCGTGTCGTCGTACGGTTCTTCAACCAAACAGCGAAGTTGATCGCTTCGCCCCACAAGTTCTTCGGCAGGTCAGCTCCATGCAGCATGGCACGCACGCGCTCGAGTAGGCGTCGGTTGAGTGACTCCGCAACACCGTTGTGCTGCGGCGTGTCGTGGGTGGTCAAACGACGTTCGGTGCCTTGCTCTTTCAAGAATTGAGTGAAGTCGCCGCCGGTGTACTCTCCACCGCGGTCAGACCGGAGTCGTTTGATGCGTGTGCCGTGCTGCGTCTGGGCCCATGCCGCATAAGTCTTGTAGGCCTCCAGAGTCTCGTCCTTAGAGCGTAGGAGTGCAAGTCGAGTGAAGCGGGTGTGATCGTCGGTAAAGGTGACATAATACTTGCGATTTCCTGCGCTCAAGAGAGGAGAGGGGCCCCATAGATCTGAGTGGATCTCATCGCCGAAAGCGCTAGCCAGAGGTGCAGATCGCTCCTTGCGAATAGTCTTGCGGGTTGCCTTAGCATATTCGCAGGAGTCGCAAAAGAGAGGAGAGCCATCATCGATTATCTGCAACCCAGTGACTGCGTTGGCGCGAATGAGGCTTCGGATTGTGTCAAGTGACACGTGCCCAAGCCTCCGATGGAGCGTGAGAATATTGATTTGCTCGAGAGCCGCGCCAGCCGATAACGCGTGCTCTACCTTGTACAAGCCGTTTCCCGATGAGGGAATGTCACCGACAATCCGATCGTCCTTCCCGATTTTGCAGTGATCGTCCTCAAAAGATACCGAGTAGCCGGCCTTAGCAATGCGCCCGATAGACACTACAGTGAGTCCAATTTGAGGCGTATACAGGGCGTCCTTCAACAGGACCGGGGTCAAGACATCCCCGTTCGGCACTTCGATCTTCAAGTCGCCGACTCCTTCAGCATAGAAGATGCGCTTGTCGGCAGCAGCAATAGGACGAGGGGGAATAGGCTGGTACGTCGTGAATTTGTTTCGAAATGGGGACATGTGACGAGAGGCTCCCGAGTCATAGAGCTCAGCTTCTATCGCAGTCTCTCCAGGCTTTTCTTCGGCCATCTTGTGCGGGCTTTGCGGCACTTCAGCGGTGCTCTCTTCATCAACAGCCTCGACGACGGCCCATGCCTCGATGTCTCCGCCTTGCTCGGCGGCAGCTGCGGCGCCATCTTTTGCGCCGGCTTTGTTCCTCGGCCCTTGGCCTTCCTTTCCGCCGCCCTTCGCCCAGCACTCGGTCTTGATATGACCTTTCTTGTGGCAATTGAAGCACTCCATGTCGCGCTTCTTCTTCTTCTGCTTTTGGGCTTCTGCGGCAAAGGCTTCAACTTGGGAGGACTTCGGCTTTGCCTTACGGAGAACGCGCTTGTCATACTCATCCGTGATGATGCGGATGACTGTCGCGGGAGTGATGGTGGTGGAGCTCATGTCGGCATTGGTGGTAATAATATTGACGTTGGCGTCGTATGATGAAGGTAGGGACCCCAGCAGCGTGTTTGTATACTGCTCGTCGCTGATGGTTTGTCCCATAGCCGCCAACTGCTCGCGAAAATTAGCGAGCGATTCAAAATGAGCGCGTACGTCGTCATCCTCTCCGCACTTCGTGTTCTGAAGTTTTCTCCCCAGGTCGATCAATAGGTTTCTCGTTCGCCCCTCGAAGATCTTCTTCAAGTCGTCCCATACGGACTTCGCATCGGCACCGCTTTTGATGCGGTTGAAAACACTGTTGGGCACGGACGCGACGATGAGCTGCCTAACCGCGGCTTCATCGACCTTCCAGCGCTGTTCGGGCTTCAAGCCCCCTATGTCGCCGGCATCCTTGTATGCCTGGGTCACAGTGGTGTCCGTCAGATGATCGGACCACCCGCGCGTATCGAGCGCATACTTCATGCGGTCTCGGTACGTTACCCAGTTCGACCCGTCGGCCGCTAACTTCATAACATTGATCTTGTACTCGTCGTTCATCACAGCAATACTCCTCGTGTCTCACAACAAAGGTAAGCGTTCGTATATTGATAGGGGCTCGTACTGATTAATGGGCAGCAGCAGGGCCCATAACCTGGTAAGGTTAATGGGCGAAGCCGGGGTAGTAAGCGGTCACGTGCAGGTGACCGCGAGAAGGTTAAGTCGATGCGGGGTACGAGCGCGAGCGAAAGCTATTCGCGTTGAGAGCAGACGGGGGAAAGACGAGTTGATACAAGGCTCTGTTACATTCTTTGGGCTCCTTTTGAGCCGTATTTATTAGTACAAGTACAATAATATGAGACGCTTTTTCAAAACGATCGAGAACGCGTGAGTAAGACGCTCGGGGAGTCGTATAGTAACTCGGGCAGACGCACAGACCATCGGGTACGATACCGAAGCACGGGATAGTTGCGCTTGCTTCCCATTCGTGGCTGCAAACCGTCCTTTAGACGGGAAGGGAAACGCGCGGGGAACATTCGAGAGACTGAAGTCATAGCAATAGCACACATACATCATGGCTGCCTGAAGCAGCTTTCCGAGCCTGCAAATCGTAACGTAGTAGAATACCGTAGAACGCGCGAGAACGAGCGAGACGGAAACGTACATGCCCCTGAGGGGCCGGGTCCAAAAATTGAGTCGGGCTGATGAGCCCGAGGCCGAGCGTGGTACGCGCGGACGCTACCGCCGCTCGGACCTCCGGCGAAACGAATCCGCCAGCCTGGGCCTTTTTGATCAGGTGTTGGGCCTCGATCCGTGCTTCTCGGAATTGCTCCAGCTGCTTGGTCACCTGTGGGATAGGGGATGGGTTATCGATCCAATCAGTGCGAGGGTTATAGCCCATGAGTAATTGGAATGGGGACTTCCTCGTGGATTCGTGAGGCCAATTGTTGTGCGCGAATTCCGCTATAGGGAGGAAGGACGCCCAATTGTCCTGACGTTCGTTGGTCCAGAAATGAAGATACTGCTCTAGCCATTGATTCGTTCGTTCGGATTGCCCGTCTGTTCACGGGTGATAGGCGGTGGAGATGTTCTGTTGTATTCCCAGGATGCGGCATAGTTCTCGTGTGAACTTTGATGCGAATCGGGGGTCTTGATCGCTGATAATCTTTGACGGTAACCCAAATCTCGCAAACACGTGAATGACGTACAGCGCCGCGGTCCCTTCAGCCGTGATTTCCTCGTTACATGGGATGAAGATCGACGCTTTCGTGCAGTCGTGATCCGTGACCGTTAGTATGGAGTCGTGTCCATCAGATGTGGGGAGTTTGGTGATAAAATCGAGCGCCAGACCTGGAGGGAGGAGCAACTGCTGAAGGCTCAGATAAGGAGAACGAGGATCCTGGAGAGGCGCAGGCTGTTCCGCATGATGCTGAAGGAGCCGTGTACGAGCAACCGGAGCTCACGCTGCGAGAGTGGTACCCAGCTGAGCACGCCTTCACCATGACCACCGCCGACGCTGACAATCCTAACGAAACCCCGTACACATGTGACTCCGCGGGTCACCCTCTTTATCGAGGCAACGTACGCGTCGAGGACCCCCCATTACACCCAACCATCCGTCTCCAACGCCGCCTCGGTAGCAGCCGCGTCACCCCTCAGGGGTACAAGCACAACCGTGGGGACAACTTCGTCCACTACCTCATCACGGACGCCATGGGGATCACCCGCCAAGCCACCTACGTACAGGTGGTGATGTCGGCGGACCCCCGGGTCATAGCCTTGGTCGACGACAGCGACAAGGTATACTCCAAGCCACTGTACGCGGAGCCGATTGTTGTGTTTGCGGTCGTGGACACTTACGAGCCGGCTGTGACTCCCTCGTAAGCAGTAATAGGTCATGGACTTATCGTATCAGTCATCGAGTATCACATGCGGGATACCATGACTCATTCCTAGGATCGGCGTAGTAGGGTTCGAGCTACTTACGCTATTCGTAGTACCGTTTCATGAGGCGCTTTAAAGCGACCTCTCTATCTGTATAAATACCACCACGGAAAGACCGAGAATCCCCATCTCGGTCTTCTTCAATTGTCACCATTCTCCCCTCCTTCGTTGTGACTTGTGTCCTCGCCTTCAGTCTCTTGATACGCTTGTCTCTCCTAGAGCAAGTCGTCCTCTTTCGACTACGCCTAGTGGACTTGGCCCTAGAGCTCCTTGTGATCATGTGTCTAGTAGAGACCGTGTATCCACCATCGATATAAAGACTCCTACGCTAAGTCGTGACCACCCTTTTGATAGTCCAAGTCGGACTCAACGCAGTGACAGCGTTACATTAAGACCGAGATCATCCACCGTGGCGTTCACTACTCGAGACCAGTGGAGAAGCTTTCAACCGTATCACCTCGAACGACGAGGAGATCGTAACGTACCAACCCTATTCCTAGGAGCAGCCCGTTGGAGGCAGTACAGGGGAGACGAAGGATACTTTGTCGATTTTGCTTCCGGACCAACTCGATTTCGCCCAGTCGAATTTAACTTCGAACACTCGTGCTGGGTAGAGGTTACCTGGAACCCCATCGACAACCGCTGGGACGCGGTGCGACCAGCAGGACGAAACTACAACTGCGACATAGACTCCCGCAACTTACCTATAGGAACTAACTGGGGACCCATTGACGGAGCACCAGTTGAAGATCCAAGTACCTCTGAACCCCGCACCCCCGCTCCATCAGAAGGAAGCGAAAGCGAACACACCACCGAAGACCAAGAGAGCGAAGAAGAGACGAACCAACTGGTTCAACAAGCTGAGTCCCTTCACATCGACGAACCCGAAGTCATCCGTGTAAACCCACCCGAGATGGCCACAGAAACCATGATCCAAGATGAGGTTCGCCGCATAAGAGCCGAGGCCGAAGCCATCCTCCAACCCATCCACCCAGAAACGGGACATCGCATGACGGCGGACGACGCCGCTCTATATCGAGCAGTAGGACCCGACCGACCAGATCCACCCACCGGGGACGGACCCCCCGGAGGCGGACCTCCCAAAGACAGACCTCCCAGAGGAGGATTTCCCGGAGGAGGATTTCCCGGAGGAGGATTTCCTGGAGGAGGATTTCCTGGAGGAGGATTTCCTGGAGGAGGCGGACCCCCTGGAGGAGGATTTCCTGGAGGAGTCCCGGGCATCGGACCACATGGGGGATCCGACAAATTGTCAGGCGAGCCCCCCTCTACCTTTGATGGAGACAGAACTAAATACGAATCCTTCCTCACGCAATGGCACATCTACTGGGGAACAAACTACGAAGCACCCATCATGACTAACGTCTACCGACGTTGTCTTCTCTTCCTCGGCTACATCAAAGGGGTCTACGTCAGCGAATGGACGCTAACCATACTCGAATGGTTAAACAATGAAGTCAGGCGAGGCACCCCCCGCCATTCCGACACCCTCTGGACCCACGTAACCCTGGAGTTCGCACGACGGTTTGCCAACACTCTCGAGGCTGAACAAGCCCAAGCAGAGCTACAGAAAGGGTTCAGGATGACGGGAGATGATATCGATGCGTATGTCATCAAATTCAAACGTCTCGCACGGAAAGCTCATTACCGCCTTGACGACCAACAAACGATCGACCGCTTCACGGCGGGATTGCCCCAAGCACTATTCACCAAGGTCTACGAACTAGATGAGCCAAGAGACTTCAATGACTGGAAGGCTTGCGTACTGCGAAGACAAAAACAATATATCCACATGAGGGCGCGCCTCAATGTTCTCAAGACAGGAAGACCCCTTCCTCCGCCTCCAACGTCCCAGGTCTCGTGGAGACCAATGACCAATAGATGGGCTCCCCCTCGTAACCCACCACCGCGATACGACCCAAACGCTATGGACACCTCGGCAGACCGAACCCGAGCCCGAGTTGCAGAAGTAGGAGACCCGAACAGAAGCCCGCGACCGCCATTCCAACCTAGGTTGGGAACCAATCGAGGCGGTAGACCACCGCGAGACATGAGGACAGTGACCTGTTATAACTGCGGACAGATGGGTCACTTCTCACGAAACTGCCAACAGCCCCAACAACCAAGGCGCAACCAGCCCTCCACCAGTAGAGCTGCGGAGACAGACTACTATGCCCAAGAACCGGAGGTCGAAGCACGAACGGTGACCACAGCTCACCCCCAACAACGCGCCGACAATTGGCTCAGCGGTATCAAACAAGAAAGCGATGAAGTAAAAGACCTCGTCCTCCAGGAGATATGGGGAAAAGAGGGTTTTCGGGACGCCTAAACCCATCGGCCTGGGTGAGGGCAGTTAATTGTAACTCTGTAATCATGACTCGCTACCGTTCGCTTCGAATTCCAGTCTCGATTCGCACCAGTTACTCCATGGCCGACATAAAAGGTCTAGTTGATTCGGGAGCTACCGACAACTTCATACGACCAGCCTTCACAAAAAGAATGGGACTCGGACTAGTCGAACTAGACCGACCCAGGAAAATTTGGAACATTGATAATACGGAAAACAAAGCTGGGTCTATCACGCATTGTGTGGATCTAGACGTGCAAACTAAAGGAATCCGCAAGACCCTACGCTTTCTAGTTACGGACATCGGGAATGAAGATCTCGTACTCGGATACCCCTGGCTCTCCACCTACGAACCCACCATCAGCTGGACACACGCGGTTATCCACGAGGATATGATGCCCATCATCATCAGATCCATTAACCCGTCTCAGCATCAAACCATCATCGGTTCCATGACCATCGAAGAGAAGGAAGACGTGCTCAGAGACCTAGAAGAAGAAGGTCATATCCGTACATCGGCAACTGAGCTAGCCATCGCAGCCCACCAACAAACTACCGCCGCTGTACTACCCCCGGAATACCAAGAATTTGCCAAGATATTTGACGAAGAAGCATCCTACCGATTCCCGCCCGCAAGGCCTTGGGATCACGCCATCGAATTCAAACCGGGTACACCCGCGTCTATCGACTGCAAAGTATATCCGATGACGCAGGAAGAAGACGGTAAACTCAGGGAGTTCCTAGACGAACAACTAAAGAAGGGATATATACGCCCATCGAAGTCTCCGTACGCCTCGTCCTTTTTCTTCATTAAAAAGAAGGACGGAAAACTACGCCCCGTCCAGGATTACCGACGCATCAACGCGGTTACTATCCGAAACCAATACCCTCTCCCGCTGATATCCGACCTCATCACAGACCTGAGCGGAGCCCATACATATACGAAACTTGACGTCCGATGGGGGTACAACAACGTACGCATAAAGCCCGGAGACGAACCCAAGGCAGCGTTCAAAACGCGATACGGGCTTTACGAACCTCTAGTCATGTACTTTGGCCTTACAAACTCCCCCGCGACGTTCCAGGCGATGATGAACGCAATCCTGCGAGATACCATCGCGAAACACGAACAACGGGGCACCATCATTCGCGTCTATATGGACGACATCGGCATCGCTACCAGAGATCCTGCTGACTTGCAGGCCCACATTGACGCGGTCCGCGACGTTCTGGCGGTGTGCCTGGCACATGACCTCTACTTCAAACTCGAAAAATGCCTCTTCCACCAACCACGAATGGATTACCTGGGGGTAATTCTTGAAAAGGGGGTGACACGCATGGACCCAGTAAAAATTGCAGGCATTAGCAACTGGCCCCGCCCCACTTCGGTTCGTGACGTCCGCTCATTCCTCGGCTTCTGCAATTTTTACCGCCTTTTCATCCGTGGTTTTGCCGCCCATGCGAGACCGCTCAACAAACTGACACGGAAAGACACTGAGTGGTCTTGGGGTACAGACGAAGAACGAGCGTTCCAAAAGCTCAAAACACTCGTAACAGAGGAACCCGTCCTCGCACACCCCAACCTAGACGACCAATTTGAAGTAGAAGTAGACGCATCGGGATTCGCAGTAGGAGCAGTACTACTGCAGAAGAAGGCAGATGGCAAGCGACACCCGATCAGCTACTACTCAGCCACGCTGAATGAAGCCGAACGGAACTATGACATCTACGACTTAGAACTATTGGCGATCGTCAAAGCCCTTCGACACTGGCGCCCCCTCCTGGCAGGATCCCCGCACAAGATCAAGATCTTCTCCGATCACATGAACCTGCAATATTGGAAATCCCCACAGAAAATAAGTCGACGCATCGCGCGGGAAGTACTCGAACTCATGGAATATGATTTCGAAATTCACCACATCCCAGGAAAGAACAACGGAAGGGCCGACGCGTTGTCCCGTCGCCCCGACTATAACCAAGGAGGAAACGACAACCAAGACGTAACCGTCCTCCCCGAACATGTCTTTGCCCGAACCGCGACGATTACACCCACTGACGAACCTGTGCAAACCGAATTGATGCTCCGATACTGGGTCGACCCTCATCAACTGAAACAAATCCAGGGCGTCTGGTACAAGAACGGACGCCGAGTAATCACCGGGGATCAGACAGAAAAAAGAACAATCATTACGAGAAACCACGACACCCCCGTCCACGGACACCCGGCATTGCCAGAACTACGCAACTAGTGGAACAAAAGTACTGGTGGCCGGATATGAAGAACGACATCAAGGAGTATGTCCGGGGATGTGCGGACTGCCAACGGCACAAGGTTAACAATCGTCCAACGCGAGCACCGCTGGTTCCCATCACGCCGAAGACCGACGCCCTACCATTTGAGACCATAGCGCTCGACTTCATCACCAAACTCCCCATATCAAGCGGACACGACTCCATACTAACGGTCACAGACCACGACTGCACAAAAGCATCAATCTTCATCCCGTGCAATGAGGAAATCACGGCTGAAGGGACCGCAGCGCTGTACGTCATTCACGTGTTCGCGAGATTTGGATTACTGTCAAAGATTATCAGCGATCGGGACCCCCGATTCGCATCAAAATTCACGCGAGAACTGTGCCGCATCCTGGGAATACAACAGAACATCTCCACCGCCTACCACCCACGAACGGACGGGCAATCCGAACGAACAAATCAGTGGCTAGAGCAGTATCTTCGTTTCTGGACCAACGAGCGTCAGGACAATTGGGCGTCCTTCCTCCCCATAGCGGAATTCGCGCACAACAATTGGCCCCACGAATCTACGAGGAAGTCCCCATTCCACTTACTCATGGGCTATAACCCCCGCGCTGATTGGACCGATAACCCATCCCCTATCCCACAGGTGACCAAACGCCTAGAGCAATTCCGAGAGGCACGGATCGAGGCCCAACATCTGATCAAAAAGGCCCAGGCCTCGTGGGTGAAACACAAAGATACGCCCAAATTCCGACTCGGAGATTACGTGTGGCTGGAAGGACGTCATCTGCGGACCAATCAGCCCACAGCAAAATTAGCGGCCCGAAGGCACGGACCCTTCCAAATCACACAGGTGATGTCCCCTGTCAATTATCGATTGGAACTTCCCACGCAGTGGAGCATCCACCCAGTGTTTCACATCGATCTTCTCACACCCTATCGAGAGACGCCCATGCATGGTGAAAATTTCCAGCGCCCACCACCGGATTTGGTAGAAGGAGAGGAGGAATACGAAGTCGAGAAGATTCTAGACTCCCGGATCTTCGGCAGAAGGCGTCGACGACAGTATTTGGTAAAGTGGAAGGGATACCCCGACTCGGAGAACCAGTGGGTCGATAAGGATGACGTGTTTGCGGATGACGCTCTAGCGGAATACCAAGCCACTCAACTCCGCTCCGATTCAAACATAAAAGCGGCCCAAGTGACCCCATACTCCTCATTCACCCACCTCTTTCCTCACACTGGACTCCTCTCTCATCCCTCAATGTCTTCTCCCGCTGCCACCGATGCCATCCTTCGCATTGCCAACAACACGGGCCCCATCACCCATCAAGAGCTCGCAGCGGCCCTTCAGTCGATCCTCCCCGCCACCTACGCCGACGGCTCCTCAAACCCAGCCACCTACTGGCTCATGTCTGAAGACGGACAGCGGCTCAACACCGTCCCGCTCACGGAGGCCGAAGTGCGTCGGCTTCGTTCAGCTCTCCCAGACAGTGAGGACGCCTCACCTCGACCTCTCCCGGTACGAATCGAGTATCGGACCGAAGAGGACACCATCGCCGGCGACGCTGAGGTGGGAGGAATGGAGGTATACCGCCCGGACCTGGAGGGAGGAGCAGTTGCTGAGGGCTCAGACAAGGAGAACGAGGATCCTGGAGCGACGCGAGCTGTTCCGCGCGATGCTGAGGAGGCCGTATACGAGCAGCCCGAGCTCACCTTGCAAGAGTGGTACCCCGTTGAGCACGCTTTTACCATGACCACCGCCGACGCTGATAACCCTCGTGAAACCCCGTACGCCTGCGACTCCGCGGGTCGCCCCCTCTACCGGGGCGACGTACGCGTCGAGGATCCCCCACTTACACCCGACCGTCCGTCTCCAGCGCCGCCTCGGCAGCAGCCGCGTCGCCCCTCAGGGGTACAAACACAATCGCGGGGACGACTTCGTCCATTACCTCATCACCGACGCCTTGGGGATCACCCGCCAGGCCGCCTACATACAGGTGGTGATGTCGGCAGGACCCCGGGTCATTGCCTTGGTCGACGACAGCGACAAGGTATACTCCAAGCCGCTGTACGCGGAGCCGATGGTCCGTGAGCGTGGCAAGCCCCACTACGCGCCGGAGGAGATGTTCGCCCTCGCCATGGGCCACTCCGACCGACACCGCGTCGACCGCGCCATCAACGAGCTACGGGATGTGTCCGTTAAAGCTGAGTTGCACCGTTACCGATCCTACGTACAAGAGGCTGAGCGTCTTGAACAGCGCCTCCATCACCTGGCGCAGGCGCTCGGCGAGACGAAGGGCGAGGTCGCTCGCAGCAAGTTCCGCCTCGAGATGGCGGACGTGATGGATCGTATCGACGAGAAGCAGAGCGGATGGATGGGAGGTATCGGACCGACTCGGCGCCGTGGGCGTCGCAGCTGAAAAGGGGGTGATGTTGCGTTTGCGGTCGTGGACACTTACGAGTCGGCTGTGACTCCCTCGTAAGCAGTAATAGGTCATGGACTTATCGTATCAGTCATCGAGTATCACATGCGGGATACCATGACTCATTCCTAGGATCGGCGTAGTAGGGTTCGAGCTACTTACGCTATTCGTAGTATCGTTTCATGAGGCGCTTTAAAGCGACCTCTCTATCTGTATAAATATCACCACGGAAAGACCGAGAATCCCCATCTCGGTCTTCTTCCTTGTCACCATTCTCTCCCTCCTTCGTTGTGACTTGTGTCCTCAGCCTTCAGTCTCTTGATACGCTTGTCTCTCCTAGAGCAAGTCGTCCTCTTTCGACTACGCCTAGTGGACTTAGCCCTAGAGCTCCTTGTGATCACGTGTCTAGTAGAGGACCGTGTATCCATCATCGATATAAAGACTCCTACGCTAAGTCGTGACCGCCCTTTCGATAGTCCAAGTCGGACTCAACGCAGTGACAGCGTTACACCGATGGTCCGCGAGCACGGCAAGCCCCACTACGCGCATGAGGACATGTTCACGCTCGCCATGGGCCACTCTGACCGACACCGCGTTGACTGCGCCGTCAACGAGTTGCACGACGTATCCATAAAAGCTGAGTTGCACCGTTACCAGTCCTACATGCAAGAGGCTGAGCGTCTTGAACAGCACCTCCATCACCTGGCGCAGGCACTTGGTGAGACGAAAGGCGAGGTCGCCCGCAGCAAGTTCCGACTCGAGATGGTGGATGTGATGGACCGTATCGACAAGAAGCAGAGTGGGTGGATGGGAGGTATCAGACCGACTCAGCGCCATGGGCGTCGCAGCTGAAAAGGGGGTGATGTCGCGTTTGCGGTTGTGGACACTTACGAGTCGGCTGTGACTCCTTCGTAAGCAGTAATAGGTCACGGACTTATCGTATCAGTCATCGAGTATCACATGCAGGATACCATGACTCCTTCCTAGGATCGGCGTAGTAGGGTTCAAGTGTAGCGCTGTCACTGCGTTAAGTCCGACTTGGACTTATCGAAAGGGCGATCACGACTTAGCGTAGGAGGTCTAGGTCAAAGGTGGATACACGGCCTTTCCACAGACACGTGATCACAAGGCGCTCTAGGGCTAGGTCCACTAGGCGTAGATGATGGAAGACGACTTGCTCCACAAGAGACAAGCGTATCAGGAGACTGAGAAGGAGAACACAAGTCACAACAAGGGATGGGAGAATGGTGACAAAGGAAGAAGACTGAGATGGGGATCCTCGGTCTTTCCGTGATGTTATTTATACAAGTAGGGAGGTCACTTTAAAGCGCCTCATGAAACAGTACGACGAGTCGCATAAGTAGCTCAAACCCTACTACGCTGATCCTAGGAAGGAGTCATGGTATCCTGCATGTGATACTCGATGACTGATACGATAAGTCCGTGACCTATTACTGCTTACGAAGGAGTCACAGCCGACTCGTAAGTGTCCACAACCGCAAACGCGACATTGAGCTACTTACGCGACTCGTTGTACTGTTTCATGAGGCACTTTAAAGTGACCTCCCTACTTGTATAAATAACATCACAGAAAGACCGAGGATCCCCATCTCAGTCTTCTTCCTTTGTCACCATTCTCCCGTCCCTTGTTGTGACTTGTGTTCTCCTTCTCAGTCTCTTGATACGCTTGTCTCTTGTAGAGCAGGTCGTCTTCCATCATCTACGCCTAGTGGACGTAGCCCTAGAGCACCTTGTGATCACGTGTCTGTGGAAAGGCCACGTATCCACCTTTGACCTAGACCTCCTACACTAAGTCGTGATCGCCCTTTCGATAAGTCCAAGTCGGACTTAATGCAGTGACAGTGTTACAGTGAGGGCGTCCTGGATGCCCATACTCATATGTCCCTTGTTTTATTTGGATTTGTATGGCATCATATCGGCACACCTGGCCGTGGTGAGGGTAGTGTGTGTTGGGGCATCCTGGACACCCACACTGTACTCAGTGACCCTTGGATTTGTAATATGGCGTCATATTGGCACACCGGGCCATGGCGAGGGTAGTGTGTGTGAGGGTGTCCTGGATGCCCATACTCAGTGTGCCATACGACCCTTGTTTGATTTGGATTTGTATGGCATCATTGGCACACCGGGCCGTGGGTGAGCACAGTGTGTGTGAGGGCATCCTGGATGCCCATCTCAATGTGACTCTGTTGCATTTGGTTTTAGTTGGAGAAGTGTGAAGGCATGTTTCTTAACATATAAACAGTAGATAGAGGTGTACATGCACAGGATATGTACCTACATAGCAGCTAGGTCGCTGTGCACAGTGCACTATAAATTAACCCTAAGGTAGGGGTTGTTGAGTGGGTTGGCATAGGGTTTGGAGAACCCTAACTCACTACCCCTGTGTGCACTACTGAGATCCATCCTAAACCCAGCTGCCAAGTGATGTAACACCCGTCTCCCAATTTTCTGACTCGCAGCTCAATCTCACATGTCAACCCATCGACCCTCTGTCTCTCCTCCAGAGTCCATCCCTAGGGGTACTGCAAAGTGCCTCATAACACCCGTCTCCCAATTTTCTGACTCGCAGCTCAATCTCACATGTCAACCCATCGACCCTTTGTCTCTCCTCCAGAGTCCATCCCTAGGGGTACTGCAAAGTGCCTCATAACCGCGAACTCCTCGCCATCATCTATGCCTTGAAGGAATGGCGGCACTTTCTCCTGGGGTCGCGGCATGTCGTCACGGTCTATACAGACCACACAAACTTACAGTACTACAAACAACCCCAGAAGATTAACCGCCGAGTCGCGCGATACATCCCCCTCATCGGGGAATATAATATCAAACTTGTCCACAAACCTGGGGCTACGAATCGCGCTGATGCACTCTCCCACTGCCCTGACTATGATGACGGCTTGGATGACAATCAGGACATCACCATCCTCCCCGCAGATGTCGCCTCCTTGGAAGACACCGTTATTGCAGCGCAACCCCGACACTCCATGTTGATCGCCACATGGAACGCCAAGCACCATCTCACCTTCTTTGAAGGTGCCTGGGCTCATACCGACCGACTCGTGGTTGTGGAAGACCACGACCTTCGGAGGGGGGTGATTTCTCAATACCACGACTCCCCCATCGCTGGTCACCCCGGTATCAGCTAACACACTAGCCTTAGTCTCCTGTGATTATTGGTGGCCAGGGATGCGTGACACGATTGCCGCCTATGTTAAAGGCTGTGCGGCATGCCAGGCCAACAAGGTAACGTCTCACCAACCTTGCCCACCGCCATTCCCTATTGCCATGGACCCGACAGTGTGACTATTCGAGATGGTCACAATGGACTTCATCATCAAATTACTGACCTTGCGCGGCTTTGACTCGATCCTAACGATCACAGACCACGACTGCACGAAGGCCACGATCTTTATACCATGCAAAGAGTCCATCGACAGCCCTGGCATAGCGGCACTCTACCATCGCCATGTCTTCCCACACTATGGCCTCCCTCGCCGTGTCATTACTACCGACCGAGACCCTCGCTTCACCTCCGCATTCTCCCGCCAACTGTGCCAGTCCCTGGGGATCACCCAGAATATCTCAACAGCTTACCACCCACAGACCGACGGCCAGTCGGAGCGCTCCAACCAGTGGTTGGAGCAATATCTTCGCTTCTTCTGCAACGGACGACAGGATGACTGGGCAGACTGGTTACCATCCGCACAGTTTGCACACAATTTGTAGCCCAGCACGACAACACATCAAACCCCCTTCGACCTACTAATGGGCCACACACCGCGAGCACTGACGCCGACTTCATCTGGCTCCCCCGCACCTTCGGTTGAGGAACAACTCATGAAAGTCCAGGAACTACGCACACTCGCACAGCAGAGTATCACGAAGGCACAACAACTCACGGTCGCCACGCCCTTGTCATTCGTACCGTACAAAGAAGGCAACCTGGTCTGGCTCAAGGCCAAGAACCTTCAGACGTCACATCCTACAGCGAAACTTGCGCCACGCCACTACGGCCCCTTCCCCATCACTCGTGTTATCTCACACGTAGTCTACCAGCTCGCCGTCCCACCCACGTGGAAGATTCACAATGTCTTCCACGCATCGCTTCTTCTCCCATATCACGAAACCGTCGAACATGGACCGAACTTCGCGCGGCCACCACCAGATCTCGTCGACGGCACCGAGGAGTACAAAGTCAAAGAAATTCAGGACTCGCGCCAACACCGACGACAGCTGCAGTATCTCATCAAGTGGCGAGGATACCCAGATGCTGACAACACCTGGGAGCCAGCAACAGGCTTACATGCCCCCGAACTGACTCAAGCGTTCCACGACGCTCACCCCGACACAATTTGAATTGCGACGGACGCCAATGACGCCGACCTGTCGCCCCCACCATCCGTTACCTCGGCCGACCCTGCATCGGCCCCAATGACCCTCGGTCCAAACGCGCCAACAATCACCGATACGAGCAGCGACACACTCGGCAACATGGAACTTGCCCCTTAGAAGGGGGGTAATGTCATAATATTCCATCTTTTTTCCCTTTTCTCTTTTTCCCCTCTTCAGCACAATCCCCCTTATCTTGTCTTGATCTTATCGCGATCTAATCTCATCTGGCTGCCCCAGCAACTATGATCTGATTGCCCTGTAGTATAGTGTTACGATCTCACTTCTCATTCCCATCTGTTCCCTGTTCTGTGTACGATACGAGATCTCCGCGGGCTTCTCATTTCTCACGCGCCACTTCGTTTCCTTTGATTCCACTTACGCACGACTCAATCCGAGGGGTAGTTTGCGCCATCGAAAACCACCCCACATTTCCAAGTTGACCCCATGAGCGCATGACTCCGCGCATCCTCATCATACCACATCCAGATTTCCCATTGTCCCATTTCCGTCCCGAAGGCTCATTATCATGTCTTGTGTTTGGACTGACCAAACACCCTGTACTACTATATAAGGTCTCGTATACCTAGCTTGTACGGTAGACTTGACTTCTTGTGTAATACCACATCAGTTGTCTCACAACTTCCAGTGAACTCGCCTTTGCGCTTGAGTTAAGATCCTTCGCTCGCCTTTACGCTTGAGCCTGCCTTAACCCCACTATTATCCTTGTGTCCCGGGAGACCAAGTGATACTTGTGCATCATCATTCTCGGTCTTAACTGACCTACGCCTTTCCGTGACCCGTTGTGACACTTGAGAGTACATGTCGTACTAACGCCCCTGTGGTGGCGTTACATTAAGTCAAGTCTCTCATCGTGGCGACTACCAGTCGAAGCCGAACCCAGTTCAAACCCGAGTACATCCACCGTCTTAGCTCAGACAAACTCTCAGACAAAATCAAAGGAGCTGCAGTCTGGGGAGAACACAAAGGAGTCGAAGGATATTTTATCTTCGACCAGTCAACCAAATCACACCGACAAATCCACTACCTCGAAGACAACGTCTGTGGGCGTTTATCGATTACTCCCCAGCTGAAGGACAGTGGTACACGATCAGCGCAGTCCCCCTCACGTTAAACGTCGGGCCTATAAAGTCACGTAACCCCTCTGGAATTGACATTGACCCGCCCAGCAATTCATCACCTAGTATTCCCGTCCCCACAAGCAATCTCCCCGCGTCAGCGTTCCCGTCATACGCAATGGCCCAACCAATACAATCTTCGGCCAACACTACCCTCACGAGTGGGGGAGGAACGGGAGGAAGCTCCGCGCCAAGCGGTGGTAGAGGAGGAGCCCCATCTGGCGGTGGAGGAGGAGCCCCATCCAGCGGTGGAGGAGGAGCCCCACCCAGCGGTGGAGGAGGAGCCCCGTCTGGCGGTGGCGGTGGCGGTGGCGGTGGCGGTGGCGGTGGTGGTGGCGATGGTGGCGTAGCCCCACCAGCAGGAGCCGCAGGACCCCCCCCGCACCAGGAGGCAACAGACGCCTCGGAGGAAATCCACCCCCAGTGTTTGATGGAAACAGAGAACAAAGCCATTTGTTCCTCCAAGCATTCACCATTTACAAAGGAATGAACCCAGACGTCGAACAACTGTCGGTCCCGTACCGACGAGTGATGACCCTCCTCTCCTATTTAAGGGGACCACTCGTCGACGATTGGGTGGATGAACAGACTCGGTGGCTTGACGGACAAATAGCCGCAGGCGTCAACCACAACGAAATAAATCTATGGAACACAATCCACACCCACTTTACACAGGCGTATACCGACACGGGAGAACAAACCAGAGCCCGCAAGATGCTCCAAACCCACAGCATGAAGGGGGAGGACATCGACTCATACATCGCACAATTCCAGACCCTAGTCACAAAGGCCGGCTATAATCCCGACGAAGCCACAACCCTGGAAATGTTCCAGGACGGACTTCCCAACCAGTTAGTAATCAATGCCATCCGCTTCCAACACCCCGTCACCTGGGATGAGTGGAAAGCTGCCGCTCGATTACAACAAGCTGAATACTTAGTTCTCAAGGACCGGCTCAGAAAGAGCAGAACTCTGCGCCAGAAAAAGGGGGTACACAACCAGGACCAGTGGGTCCAAGCCCTCAGCAAGAATCGCGATCCGAACGCCATGGATGTTGGATGCGCCTGAGCCAATGTGGCTCTCACCGATTCTGACAAGGCCCAGCTTCAGAAAGAAGGACGCTGTTTTCGCTGCCGTGCTCACGGGCATATCTCGCGTAATTGTCCACAAAAGGGCACGTGCATCGCTGAGGCTGCCACAACCTCCCACACACCTTCCGTCCCCAACACCTCATCACTACCAACTCCCGCCGTCACTACTATCGCCGTACACGCAAACCGCGTACTGTCGAATGACGAGCAGGCTAACGCTCAGATCGCGGCGATGACGGCCCAGACACAGGAGGTGCGCGACCTGATGGTCGAAAAGTTATTCGGGAGAGAGGATTTTCCAAGTGCTTGAACCCGGCGGCCTGGGCTAGAGCTTTAAACTTAAACGTGTACCATAGCAGATATCGTTCCATGCGAATCCCAGTCCTGTTCAAATCTGCACACGCAACGGCTGAAAGACAAGTTCTTGTTGATTCTGGAGCAACCGACAACTTCATCTGTGCAAACCTGCTTAAACGACTTCAAATCACCACACGAGACATTACGACACCCATCCACATCTGGAATGTAGATGGCACACATAATCAGGACGGCGCTATCACCCAGTACACCGACCTCTCCATACGAGTAGGCAAAGAGACAAAAACACTCCGCTTCCTCGTTACAAACCTAGGAAAAGATGAAGTGATCCTTGGGTATCCCTGGTTCACGGCCTTTGAGCCGATGATCAAATGGGGAGACGCAACGCTGAATGAGGAATTTCAGCCGGTGGTCGTCTCCAGCCTTCACCTGTCGGATGAAGCCATGCCAATGGAAGCTTCCATTCGAGCATTGGAGACGTATCAACTCGACGAGGAAGCGTGGGAACAACTCATGGATGACGAGCGGGAACCTCACATTGCCCTATTACGGAAAACCACGACGGCATCCGAGTTAGCGCAAAGAGAGGCGGCCACGAGGAAGGAACGGACCTTCGAAGAGATGGTTCCTCAGGAGTATCATGGACACCGAAAGGTGTTCAATGAGGAAGCGTCACACCGTTTCCCCCCATCTAGAAGCTGGGATCACGCTATCGACCTACTCCCAAACACCCCAGCTACGTTAGACTGCAAGGTCTATCCCCTAGCCCAAAACAAAGGAGAGGCGCTCACAACCTTCCTGAACGAACAACTCGAGAAGGGATATATTCGTGTCTCGAAATCCCCTTACACATCCCCATTCTTCTTCATCAAAAAAAAGGATGGGAAACTAAGACCCGTCCAAGACTACCGACGGCTAAATGAAGTCACCATCAAGAACCATTACCCATTACCCCTCATCCCGGAGCTCATTGACCGCATCCGACCTGCACGCCTCTATTCAAAGCTTGACATCCGATGGGGGTATAATAACGTCCGCATAAAAGAGGGGGACAAATGGAAGGCAGCGTTTAAAACGAACCAAGGATCATACGAACCCCTGGTCATGTACTTCGGTCTCACCAATTCGCCCGCTACCTTCCAGGCATTGGTAGATTGGATCTTTCGACCACTCATACTCACCAATGAAGTTATCGTCTACATGGACGATATTCTGATTGCCACGGCCGACGACCTTAACCATCACCGAACTCTCCTCCATGAAGTCCTCCGCCTCTGTGAAGAACATGACTTATACGTCAAGCCCGAAAAATGTGTGTTCGAAGTATACGAAGTCAAATACCTCGGACTCATCATTGGACATGGGAACATACACATGGACCCTGTCAAAGTTAGAGGAATTCAAGAGTGGCAGGCCCCGAAGAACCTCTGAGAAGTACGCGCCTTCTTGGGATTCTGCAACTTCTACAGACGATTCATCCGCGGATTCTCATCCATCGCCCGACCACTCCACAATCTTACACGAAAAGACACGCCTTGGTACTGGGGCCAAAACGAACAAATGGCATTCGACGACATTAAAGCATGCATCGGACGCGAACCTACCCTCCTATTCCCCGACCTCTCCAAACCCTTTGAACTAGAAGTAGATGTGTCAAACGTTGCACTAGGAGCCGTATTGAACCAATTAGGCCCCGATGACAAGATGCACCCAGTAGTGTTCCATTCGGAATCCCTCAACCAGGCGGAACACAATTATGACATCTACGACAGAGAGTTGCTAGCAGTGGTGAAAGCACTCCACACATGGCGAACATACTTGGTCGGCTCCCCCCATAAAATCATAATCCATACCGACCACGCCAACCTCCAATATTGGAAAGAACTGCGAAAAATTAGTAGACGCGTCGCCCGCGAGTTCCTGGAACTCTTGGAATACGACTTTGTGTTGAAACACGTCTCTGGCGCGAAGAACAGCCGCACAGACGCTCTATCCCGACGAGCAGATTACACGCTCGGCAAAGAGGACAACAACGACGTCACTGTCCTCCCTGCCGACCGCTTCGTCCGCACCACGGAAACATCAATGCATGATATGGACATTTGGACCCAGATAGCGCAGAACCTTGATGAACAGGACGTCCTGCGATGGGTCGAGCCGCACAACTTGAAAAAGTTGAACGGGCTATGGTGGAAAAACGACGCCCTTGTTGTCGTGGGCGACAACGACCTTAAGCAGGGGGTAATTACCTTCTTTCACGACACTCCAGCAATGGGACACCCAGGTATCGCAAACACATACGAACTCTTACGACGCGATTACTGGTGGCCCAACATGCGCAAGGACGTGGAAGAATATGTCAAAGGCTGCGCTACATGCCAAGCCAACAAAATAAACCCTCACTGACAAAAACCACACCTATTCCCTATCTCCACCGACCCGGACGCAGAACCATTCGAAGTTGTAGCAATGGACTTCATCACAAAACTCCCCCAATCACAAGGATATGACTCAATCCTTACAATCACAGACCATGACTGCTCGAAGGCGGCCATCTTTATTCCATGCAACGAGTCAATCACCGCAGAAGGAGTCGCGCGTCTCTATCTCCAACACGTATACCCACATTACGGCATCCCACGAAAACTCATCACAGATCGCGACCCCCGATTCACGTCGGCATTTATGAAGCAGCTCTGTCAGGTCCTTGGGATCCGGCAGAACATCTCCTCCGCATACCACCCCCAGACGGACGGACAATCCTGAGTGCACAAATCAATGGCTAGAACAATACCTTCGTCATTGGAGTAATGTGCAACAGGATAACTGGGCAGAGGCCCTACCAGTGGCACAATTTGCGCATAACACGTGGCCCAATGCAACCACGAAGCACTCCCCATTCTCACTCATTATGGGATGGGAACCGCGTACCACGTCGACCCCATCAGTGGACCAACGTCTCGAAGAAATGGTCATCAGACGACAACACGCACAGGACTGCATTAAACATGCACAGGAATTGATGGCAAAACGAGGGAAAACCCGGTTTGTTGCGATCGGACTCATCGGTACGGACTGCGGACTCGTGGGGTTCTGACTACCCTAGTATTAGTCAGGGACAGTCGTCTCAGTCAGCCTTAGGGCTGTTATCACATGTATATCTCGTCGGACTCGTGACTCGTCCTAGGATAGTCGTAGTAGGGTTCGAGCTACTATCGCTACTGGGTACCCCACGTTCAGGAGGAGCTTCAAAGCTCCTCGTCAATTGTATAAAGGACTGGTAGTACGAAGACCGAGCTCTCTAGCTTGGTCTTCTTGAATTCTCAGATCCAATTCCCATCTCATCTCTTCTTGTCTGCCTTCTCCTCTCTTTCTGTCTACTAGTGCGTCTGGCTCTTGTAGAGCAGATTGCCCGACGACGTATACGCCTGGTGGACTTCGCCCCAGTGCTTACTCTGGTCACGTTCCTATTCAGGATGTGTATCTACATTCGCTGAGTCGTCCCTCGCATATCAAGCCACTCTGTCATTGCTCAAGTCGAGCACTGTTAGGACGAGCCTAACATAACACGGTTCATCCCTTATCAAGAGGAAGCACAAGTTTGGCTCGAGGGAACAAATCTCCGTACCTTTTACCCCACCGCCAAACTAGCCCCTAAACGTCACAGACCCTTTTGCATCAAAAAGGTCCTTTCAGCGGTGTCATATGAACTCGATCTCCCTACCACGTGGAAGATTCACCCCGTGTTCCATGCGAACCTCCTTACCCCATATAAGGAGACGGAACTACATGGAACGAACTTCTCACGACCACCGCCTGACCTTATCGACGGGGAGGAAGAATTCGAAGTAGAACAAATCCTTGGATCCAGGACCCATGGCCGAGGGCGCAAACTCCAGTTCCTTATCAAATGGAAAGGTTTTCCCATGAGCGACAGCACGTGGGAACCACTAGATAACGTCAAACACGCATCTGACCTTATCGCCGACTTCTATCACCGCAATCCAACCGCCGACGGGGCTGGACGAAAGATATAAAACACGACCTGCTGACCCGCATACTCTCCATCCTCAGCCTCTGACATGTCGACTACTCCTCTCGTCTCTACTGTCCCAATCCGCCCTCCTGTTGCCGCTATCCTCGAAAACTTGACTATTCCTTCCCAAGACCTCGGAATCCCTGAGGGGCTTATACTTCACACCCCCTACTCCAATACCACCGACTCCCCTCCTCTAGCTGTCCTAGCACTAGCCACAAACCAGCTCGTTGACAATACCCCTCCCCCACTTGAGGAGGCCACACTGCTTGCTCTGGTGCCAGCGCCAACACTAGTCTCCATGCCCGACGCGCCGTTCCCTACTGCACAGGGATACACCCTGACGCCCCTGTCATCCCCCAAGCCCGCTCCTCCTGACCCCCGCCTCGCTCTCTTTGATGACGAGGAACCCATCGACTACGACCGCATTGCCCCTACCGAAGGAGACGATGTCGATCCAAAGGATCCGGGCATCCCCTTCTTCCCGAACGACCCTTCATCCCCCACGCACTTTACCGACACAGGGAGGCAACTCGCCCCCTACATCTACTACCGCAAAAACTATACTGAGTGCGTAGGAACGATGGGCAAGGGCCAGCCTTGCTACATCTGCCCGGTCTTCCTCCGCTCCCCGAACTTTAATCATGAAGCCCGACCCATCATGGACGGGCAACTTCTCATGTTCCACCCCCATGACCCACGGCACGTCGTCATCAACGAGGTTCTCATGGAACTTCGTAACCCCTGCCTCCACGCTGAGGTAGCCCGGCTCCGAGAGTGTCTTGTGGAGCAGGACGAGTTGAAGCAGCGACAGACAGACCTGCTGAGGCTCAAACAAGAGGCTATCCGCGACTGGTTCAACCTAGACACGAAGCTCGGAGGTGTGCGGAAGCGCCTTCAGTACGCTCGTGCCATCCCGCTGATCTCGGAGAAGTACGTGGAGTTGACGGCTAGACCCAAGCCTGTCAAACCACGCTTCGAGAAATATGCGATGCCCTTTGTACCCCGCAAAGGAGGACCTTGCAAGATGCCGCGTGTCCACGGGGAGAAGGACAAGCATCGTCGCAAGTGCTACGAGTGCAAGGAGCCTGGCCATCTCATTGCCGATTGCCCCAAGTTAGGGCGAGCCCCGAGGGGACCCTGCCAGTGGTGCGGAAGTCGGTCCCACCACATGGACATCTGCCTCATCCGCCGCCTCAACCTGATGTCACCCGCTTATAACGAAGAGACCAACCATCCTCGTTTCTGTGGGAAGTGCCTCAGGTTTGACGCAAGGCATGACGAGATCAAGTGTCCCATGTACGAGCGATGTGGACGTTGCGGTACGCACGGACGTTTCTTATTCCTACGCAAACACACCTGTCCCCGTTCCCCCTCTCCTGCCCTGATAATGCCCCTCCCGAGGAGGACTACTACTACGTCAGCGACTAGTCGAAGTCGTGGCGACTTCGAGTCTGACGGGGGGTAATGTTACGATCTCACTTCTCATTCCCATCTGTTCCCTGTTCTGTGTACGATACACGATCTCCGTGGGCTTCTCGTTTCTCACGCGCCGCTTCGTTTCCTTTGATTCCACTTACGCACGACTCAATCCGAGGGGTAGTTTGCGCCATCGAAAACCACCCCACATTTCCGAGTTGACCCCATGAGCGCATGACTCCACGCATCCTCATCATACCACATCCGTATTTCCCATTGTCCCATTTCCGTCCCGAAGGCTCATTATCACGTCTTGTGTTTGGACTGACCAAACACCCTGTACTACTATATAAGGTCTCGTATACCTAGCTTGTACGGTAGACTTGACTTCTTGTGTAATACCACATCAGTTGTCTCACAACTTCCAGTGAACTCGCCTTTGCGCTTGAGTTAAGATCCTTCACTCGCCTTTACACTTGAGCCTGCCTTAACCCCGCTATTATCCTTGTGTCCTGGGAGACCAAGTGATACTTGTGCATCATCATTCTCTGTCTTAACCGACCTACGCCTTTCCATGACCCGTTGTGACACTCAAGAGTACACGTCGTACTAACGCCCCTGTGGTGGCGTTACATATAGGCCCTGTCGGCTCAGTTGCCTTGGGCTGCCCTGTAGGATAGCACTACTTATACCCCCTGTACTCTCCTGTACTCCCTTAGCTTAGTCTTCGTCTATATACTGCGTAATCCCCCAGTCTTGCAACCTTTTCCTCTCCTCTTCTCTGAAGAGCCCCAGAACTTTAGGCACTGTCGTATTTGATACCAGGCCAACTCTAGTGCCGTCTTCCCCAGGCAGGGACTAGTTACAGACCCCCGAGACATGCCCCCACAGAGGCGTGACAACTACAACATGACGACAATGACAGCCACAAGGATGATGGTGATGACATCAACAACACTGACAACACCAACACTGACAACAACGACATGAGGCCCACAACCAACAACCACAGTTCATGAGCACATGGCTTGAGTAGTTTATTTAGATTGTTACTTAGTCTGAGTCATGCAAGTGGTTTTTTTAAAAAAAATACCAATGTCATATCTGCCAAGGGGGGGCCGGGATTCTTAAAATTGCACGGGGCCGGTAAATTTTTTTAAGGGGCCAAGCCTCACCCCCCCCCCAGAACCGCCGAAAAAGGAAAGTTTATCCGAATATGGAACATCACGGCATGCACGATCGAATGGCTCTCAATTTCAAGTCAGGAAATATATTTGAGGGAATGTCCTGCCCATACAGCAGGACCTGCAATAACCGTGACAATGTAATAGTGTAATAAATGAAAGCTACAGTATTACTACAGTATCTGACTCTTTCGTCATGGTCGAGGACCGGTTGCAGTCGTCGTCGTCACGGTCGTTGTTGCTGTTGCGGTCGTCGTCAGTCACTGTTGCTGTTGGCGTCGTTGTTGCTGTCGGGATTGCCATCGTTGTTGAGGTCTTCGTCGTCGCGGTTGTCTCGCAGCCTTGCCATCGTTGCGGTTGTTGCTGTGGTCGGTTATCACCTCGTCGTTGCAGTTCCGTCATTGTGGGTTGTATTGGTCGTGGTTGTAGTCTGCAATTGCCACTACTGTTGTCGCTGCTGCCATTGTCGGCGTCGTCACCGCAGCTGTTGTCGTGATCACCCAGTCGTCGCAGTCGTTGGTGCTGTGTTGGTTGTGTCGTGGGTCAACATCATGTTTGGAAAGAGGCACAATTAAGAAGAGTGACGTACCGCGCAGACAAGTAGATGCAATGCAATGCGCCGTTATCGTGTAGCTCGCCGTTGAAAAGAGGGGTCTCTGCGTAGAACAGGATCGGATCCGGACGTGAGAGCTTGGCGATGGGAATTGAGTGGTGCGCGTTGGAGGGCTCGGCGGGTGTCCGCTGTGCATTTCCCAACCCCGCGTCGTGCCAGCGTAAGTCATCGAGTAGGTCCAGTCACAAGGGTTCATCACAACCATCTGCAGCAGAGGGATCTGCGAGTCAGCTCCGGTCCTGCGAGAGAGATATATAGGCCGACGCGAGTGCGATAACTCACCGACTCCAGGACCCCCCAGCTGCCTCCGACTCGACGCTAAGCCGTGTTCGACGCACTACGGAGGGGGGCATGTACGGCTGATACTTTGGCTGAGCCGCCAGCAGGGATGGCTCCGTCACCGAGAAAAGCAATAGAGTCGTGGCATAGAATAGTGGAATCGAGCCAGGCACTCAAAGGGCGGATATCCACCGGGCTGTTATGGGGGTGAGTCACAATCTCACTGTGCATATCCAGCGACAAGCTCACCTGCAGCAGGTGACGAACTGAACGGAACCTTCGGAGAGTTGACAATTAAGTCAGTAGAAAATGTTGTGAATCAGACAACAAAAAAAAAACACTTAGCGATGACGATGACCCGTATGTGTAGTGAACCCAAACGCAACCCAATGCAGAGACTCCCCTTTCGAAATCAACGGGCCGGCATTCCAGATGCCCAAAAAGTAAATTTTTTAACGGACTTTCGGCCAACCCCCCGGCCTCGGGTCACGGAACCACGGCCCGGCCCCCCCTTGATATCTGCCCACAAACCATGGCTTTGGCCATGGCAAGCCTAAGCTGTGGGTTCACTTATGGGCCATGGGCAGGGGCTCAGGCCTCCACATTGTGAGGCCTTGGGCTACCAAAAGCTGGGCTGTGACCCAAATCTTCGAGCCCAGGCCAGGAAACCACTACCCCCCTACATTCAAGATGTCCATTGGCCCAAGGCCGCATGTCCACTGGCACAAAGCCTTCATATGCTACACTATGCCCCCGGTGCACTAAACATGTCACCTCATGCCTTGCACCTCCCCCATAGGGTAAGCAGCCCCTTACTATCTCTTCCTAAACAGGGGGTACCAAGTCTCACTCGCCACATCATCAATTCCTAACAGGTTGGGTGTTGTGACCTTGCCTCGGCCAACGGACATCATTTTCGATTGTGAAGTGCTTCGCGCTTTCACCCGTCCTCTATGCACCTTCCCCATCTCATTAGCACACTTAATTGTCCAGGGAGTTTTCTGTGCTCCCCTCATGTTCATATATTCCAGGTTTACGCGTGTAGAACGAACAGTCACAGTTTTCTAATTTACAGCGTCCCAGGTTGAGCGCCTCTCCAAGTTCCTCTCCCCACCATCATTCCCCAGCGCACACGGGACTCGGTTTAAACGACAACCGAGCAGCGTCTCGCAAAGATGCACTAATAATACTACGGTCATCATCCGTCGTCAACGTTTCAACACTGGCATCTGTTAATCAAGGTGCACTGGTCTGAAGTACTGACCGAGTACTGATCATGGCATGGTACTGATCTCATAGGTCTCCCTGGGAGCACTGGCACTTCCCTCAGTCGTTTGGATCCACGCGGCTATAAGGTTGAAAGGTAGGGCCGATGAATGGGCTGCAGTCCCAACACGAGCAAATTTAAGTTCTATTCACACAGCCGCGATACTCCACTACCCCCTTTCAAGTTGGACTCGGACCCTGACTGCCCTGCCAACTCCTTCATGCTATTGTTTGGAAGGTCTCAACGATAATAAATAACGAGGTGGTACGGCATCACACGGCTGTGGGGCGTTCATCAATACTTTGTACATATCTTGGACCATCAGATAATGGGCACAGATACTTGGACCATCAGATAATGGGCACAGATACTGGTAACGAATGTGAGCCCGAGCCATCGGCCCATCATACATCACAGCTGCTCGAGATGTTGGTCGTCAGGTCCATTTAAGCTGAGCAATAGTATTTCAAAACGGATTTCCGCCCCCCTTCACGTCTGTTTTCTCTACAGTATCGGTTCGGAGACATATTCTGCTCAGGTCGGGGAATATCATGGTCTCCGAAAACATCTTTCACCAGCGTGGCATCACTCTACTTTACCGCACCTTCAAACTCATTATTCAATCTATTCTTTATGGTGAGTTCCGTATTCTCATCTCTGTTCTCTATTCGAGCTCATACGTGCTCAGGGATCTACGCATCACTTATCCCAGTTTCAGCGTATATAATGATGTGAGTTATTTCCTTCTGCCAAATTGATCCAGCATAGGCCGACCAATGTAAAGCCAGAAGGGCTTTCGCTCTCTAAGCCAGAAAGTCTTGTTCGGCGTAATTGTCTTCATGTTTTCCTTGTCAACTGCGTACCTGGCCGTCTCAATTGCGGATTTGATCACTACCATCAAGACCTGGTATCTCGTTGTAGATCTCTCCGAGTCAACCAGCATAAGGAGCCCTATGGAGACAGTTCTAGTTCTATTCAACGCATTTGTCCCCATAAATGTTCGTAGATGACCTTACTCTCGCGTTGTTTGCTAAATGGACGCACAAAATAGTATTCCCTGACGGATGCCGTCGTCGTCTGGAGGGCTTGGATCATATGCCGTGATGAGAGCAGAAAACTACTGAGAGCGCCGATTGTGATGCTCGTGCTAACGATGCGTACGTCGCCCTACCGCTTCACCATCTGGAGTCCCACGAGCGGGCCCCCTTTCCAGTCGGTGTCCTAGCGACCATCGGCATTAGAATATTCATAGGCATCGACCCCGTGAATAGAGACAAAGGCCGCCTTGCCCATACTATCAGCGTCTTCCAGGAGATCACGTTGATATCTTCACTTATCACCAACGTTTTGGGAACGGGAATAATATCGTTGAAAGCATGGTACGCCTGGGTTTTTCTGGCTATTTAAAACGTCACTGAGCCTCGAACTGGCTGTAGGAGGTATCGGAGATGGATTGTAACGGATTTGCAACGTGTCGTGAACAAGAGGACGAAAGCGGAAAGGGTGATGGCCCTTCTAGTGGAATCCGGTATACTTTATGTTTTTTCTGGCGTGCGCCTTATCCCCTCTGAAAATCAATAATTTGCTAATTCTTCGTTGATCCAGGTGATGTTGGTCGTGTTACCCCTCGTACATCTACCTGGACCCCATATCACACTCGGGGGTCTATACACACAAGCCGCTGTTCACCTAGCAGTGAGTGTTGCGTCCGATTCTAGGACCGGGACTGACAAGAGATCAGGGAATGTACCCAGTGATTGTCGTCATACTCGTCAGCCGAGAAGCATCAATGGACAAGACGCTAGTTCAATTCGACGCTCCCCGTAATCATCACCGACTTACAACAAGCCTCCTCCCAGTTCAGAGCCGGTCAGACCGCTGCTCGCCAGGTCAAGTCCACTGACCCGCCCATGGCAAGCCTCCAACCTTGCGGCTGCACAGGGGCCGCGTCCTACGCAAGATTCTCTCGACTCGTCATCATCACTGGGCTCCCTGTCATTCAGTTCAAGTTCGGTGCCCCGGGCCGATGTTGACCCAGAGGTCCCATCAGAGAACGGCACCGGCGGAGCTTAGGTTTGGTCTTAGTTTGGTCAGTACAGTATGCGGCGAACGCGAGACGAAGGTCGACAAGACCGACCGACTGAGCATACCGTTAGGGGACCCGAGATGTCAAGGGACCCACCCTTACTTCATTGTTGACTTCTGGATCTCCGAAGAAGTGGTAGTTGTTTGTAGGAATAGCCGTGACGAGTTTGCGGTGTAAGCTATTAGTAGTACTTGGACACTTGGACATGTACACGGTTTGTATTTATTTATTGTGAATCAGATGCGTTTGCTGGACTCGTATGAGTCGTATCTCTTGGAGCTAGGACTCGCATGTATCTCGGAATGTACGACTGTCGGCGTAGGGTTGGCCTCAAGCTTCAACTTGCTGCGCAAACAGGTCATGACAATACAGCGTACCAACACCCAAACCAATACTACTGTTCATTCATAAATTCTCGACATAGTTGTGGGTACTGTACTCTAACATGGATAGCTCTAGCAAGGATGTACAAAATAATAAGTGGTAAGTTAGATGTAAATCTACGAGTACGTGTAGTCGTGTCGTCATATGTAGTAATTCTCCACACCTGGCGCCTTTCGACGCCACATCTTGAGGCTGCTCCCCTCGATGTACCCCTCATCGCTCAGTCTCCACTGCGGATCTCCGACCTCCGTCACAGGGTCGCTAAAGTGCAACTCCCGAGTCTGCACCATGCCGTCATCATCAGTTCTAGATCACCTCGCGTATTCAGAAAACAACCGGACGACGACTCACCAAGCCAAGTGAAATACAGATCCTCCACGGCACCTGGGAGTACTCGGACAACGCAGCATCGGAATTCCCGGTCGCAAGGCATGCGATATTCTCTGCTGCCACATGCGCATGCTGGACGGCGCGGCGTGCCGCCTTTTGGTTCTTCGTATCTGCGACGTCGCCGATCGCGAATACATTTGGAAATGCGGTGTTGGCAAGTTGTAAAGTGGGCCGCACGGAGATGAAGCCGTCCGATGTAATGCACTCCGGTGCGAGCATGCGTAATGGTGGAAAGGACGGGTGTATGGCCGGTAGCACGGATCTTGGGCCGAGGTGAGCATCGAGACAAAGAGAAGTAACTGAGGCACGTACTACCAGATCTGCGCGTAAGCGGCTTCCCACCCAAGAGCTCGACATCAAACTCGGAGCCGTCATCCGGGAAGCCATCTGTTGGAACTTTGACACGCTCGTTGAGCACCATATTGACACCAAGCTCTTCTGCACGCGCAGAAATGAGATCGTGGAGTTTCGGGTGGAACTTGTGCATAACTCGCGATCGCGAATGCACTAGTGTGACAGATTTGGACGAGTAATAGTCTTTGATGTCTGTGGCCAGCTCTATGCCAAGAAAAGGGTTTTTTTTTCTCTCAGTAAGCACGTTACACGATGCGCGCGAGTGATGACGCACGGACGCCAACGGCGCCACCACCCACGACGACGATATTGTTTGCCCTTTCGACGCGTCGTTGGTGCCGTTGCAGAAAAGCGATGCCGTCTGCTTTTCCTTTCGTATTGAGTGTACTCGGTGGTGCAGAGCACGTGCCCGTCGCAATTATGAGGTACTCGTACGAGATGGGCTCGCCACAGTCGAGCTCCACGCGATCTGGGTATATGGCCGTGACACGGGACTGAACTATCTCTGTCGCGTCTGGAGGAAGGTCCTTGAACATGGCGGAGTAAGGGATGAATGCGCGGTGCTCAAAGCCATGCACGACGGAGTAGCGCGGAAGCGCATAGAGGTGGTGGAAGTGCGAGTGCGGCTCGACGAGGATCGTACGATGGGTCGGGTGCATTCGGGCTGCGACCAGTTCAACTGCTTTCGTACCTGGGAATCATGCAATCATGAGTCACCATTGGTTCTTTTCGTGTCACACGACACAAAAAGTCCGAGGAGATGTATTTATACCAAGTGGACTTACCAGCATAGCTTCCCCCGATGACTACAATGTTGCCTCTCTGGTGACGGCTGCGGAGTTGAACGGAAGGCATGTCGGGAAAGGGTGGGGCGAGTCAAGTGGTGAAAAGTAAGGGAACTGGTCGGATTATTTTATGGGCGGTCATTCGGGGATTATCTAATCTAATTCGCTTATCTGATCATCCTTCTTCGGCTCTCTGCACTCGGCTCCGGTATCTGTCGCACTACAGTAAGATACTAGCAGTGTTTCGGCCGCTTCCACGAGCGTTCGGAACAATTCATTGGTCAGTTGACCCATGGTTCTAGTGGAGTCCTACCTTCCTTACCTCTTGTCAAAGTTGTCTGAATCATCCGTGCTCCATACTTCCATTCTTGGGTGCAGGTGTATTTTTTACCAGCGCTGATGAACCCGAATGTATGTCTCATGCATGGGCGTATCCACAGCAAACATGGAAAGTTGCTTGTAAACCTTACCACCGGTTATCAGTCGCGCGGTTCATCGGCCACGGTCTCATGTCGCTAAACCATTTCCCCTTGGTATCACCTCCACTGCTAATACCGAGACAAATCCAAAACCAGCCTACCTGTCCATGGCGGAAGGAACTCGATCACGTTCCTCAGCTTGAGACCCTCGGAACGAGGTAGCCCTTGCTGGTTGCAGTCCTCTTCCACATATGACCGACGCTTCTCTCGAGGAACACCGGTTTTACGGAGTTCCCGGCGGGACGAGGTGATCGAAATTTTTTTTTGCGCTCCGGGACACGTTGCGCTTCGAAGGGGTCCGTAAGCTACTGTCCTATTGTAAGTCGAGCCACCACGCTGAGCGCACCTGGTGTCTCAGGCTAGGCGCCTACTCTGTCAGCCGCTTCTCCGGTGATGTCATTTCCTGAGATTTGTGGTGGGTCTGCCCGACCTTCATAAACCCCACCGGAGAGCCATCTTGTTTCTCCACCCGCCTCGGCTGCCCCGCGTAACATCGTACACCCTCATCTTCATTTCACGTGTCAAGACTAAACATGGCACTATTCTATGTGTACGTCACGTTCTGCCGAATATGCGTTTGGTGTTCACCAGTGCGTACAGTCAGGGTGTGCCCATTGGGTACATGGCGATCATGTTGGCTATGATTGCTTCCATGGGAGGAGTAAGTACTTCAATGCTAATTCGCCAGTGATCGACGATGCTGACAAATTCGATCAGTTTATCTTTGGTGTAAGTCATCCGTGAGGACACTCGAAATGTCCGCCTGATTGACTTTCTAGTATGACACTGGTCAAATATCCGACATTCTGCTAATGGATGACTTTCTCCTTCGCTTCGCCCAATGCGGGGTTCCCGGAGACGTGGCGACTTGTCACTTTTCCAGAGTTCGCGAAGGCCTGATTGTATCGCTGCTCTCCATCGGAACGCTCTTTGGTGCACTCGTAGGTGCCCCGTATGTCCTTTTCTCTCATGGTTCCTCCGTTCCAACCTTGTGACGCTTTTTTATCAGGACTGCAGACTTCCTCGGCCGTCGCCGCGCCATGCAATTGGAGTGCCTTGTTTTCTGTACTGGCGTTATTGTCCAGATAACTTCCAAGTCTGAGTGGGCCCAGTTCTCTGTCGGCCGCCTCATTGCTGGTCTAGGAGTCGGCGCGCTCTCCGCTGCGGTCCCTATGTATCAGGCAGAGACCGCACCTCCTCAGATCCGCGGTGCGATGACGTGAGTTGATCCTGTGGTATCGGGCCTCCAGAGCTGACTCGAGCTCACCTGTACAGCGCTACCTATCAGCTGTTCATCACCCTCGGCATTCTCGTTGCCTGTTCGTCCTTTGCGTTCTTCGTTGTGTGTAAGCCTGACTTAGTCTTGTGGTATAGACTGTATCTCTATTGGCACGCGCCATATGTCCGGCTCTGGCTCGTGGCGTATGGTCGTGGGCCTCGGCTTCATCTGGCCTGCCATCTTGGCCGTCGGTATCGAGTTCATGCCCGAATCGCCTCGATGGCTCGCGTCACGTGGTGACCTCGAGAAAGCCCAGCGCGCACTTGCCGTCGCACGTGGTATCAAGGCGTCCGAAGCGGACGCCAACTATCACCTCCGCCGTGAAGCAGAAGGGATTCGTGCGAGCATCGAGCATGAAAGAAACGTGCGTGGCGGATGGCTGGACTGCTTCCGTGTGGAGAACAAGACGCTCTACCGCACTCTCCTCGGTGTGTGCTCTTCATCCATCCTTGTTGACCCGTCGAGTCTGATTTCATCCGTATCAGGCATGTCCTTGCAATCGCTGCAGCAACTCACGGGCGCAAACTACTTCTTCTATTATGGCGCGACGATCTTTACTTCCGTTGGTATCTCGGACTCTTTCGTGACGCAGATCATCTTGGGCAGCGTCAACTTTGTTTGCACCTTTGGCGGTCTGTACGTCATGGAAAAGGTACGTTGGTTCGCGGTCCATACCTTCGTTCGAAAGGATTTTGATTCGAGATAGTTTGGACGTCGCATACCCCTTATTCTCGGAGGCCTTTGGCAGTCGGCATGGCTCCTTGTGTTCGCCATAGCCGGAACCGCCAAGGATCCATCGACGGACAAGACTATTGGTAACCGTATGTATACTTTGTTCCTCCATTAAATCATGTACTTACTCGCTGACTATACAGTGATGATCGTTTCCGCTTGCATGTTCATCTGGGGCTTCGCAACAACTTGGGCCCCGTATGTCTCTCCCTGATGTCGTTTCTGTGACCCGGCAGCTGACCACGCTCGTAGGGGCATCTGGATTCTGATTGGCGAGACCTTCCCAACACGGACGCGTGCCAAGCAGGGCGCTCTGTCGACCGCTTCCAACTGGATGTGGAACTTCCTCATCGCATTCTTCACGCCCTTCATCACAAGCGACATCCACTACAAATACGGCTTCATTTTTGCATGTACGTCTCGTCGAAACAAAAAGCCCCTAAATAATAACAATGGCCACACAGCATGCAACCTCTTCGCATCGGTCTTCGTGTTTCTTTTCCTGTACGAGTCCTCCAACCTCTCCCTCGAGGCGGTCGACCAGATGTACAACGACCCGAACTGCAAGCCGTGGAACTCGAGCACCTGGGCCCCGCCGGGTTACGATAACCGGCGCGACCTGATCGAGAAGACGCGCGCAGAACAGGCGCACAGGGACGACAGAGAGGAGGCACCCATTGAGAAGGCCGCACGCCGTTCGAGCGCGACGGGCACCGCGACGTTTAACGAACCCGCCGCCCCCAACGAAAAGGTTTGACGTTTCTAACCCCCCATCTTCTGGGTACCCCGTTCCAACGACCAACAGCTACGACAAGAGTGATATAAGAGCTACGGCAACGCCAATTTTTAATACCCTTTTTGTTTTGTTTGTATAAACACGAATACCGCACGTGTGGATAGTACTTTCAGTCTTTGACTTTTCCCTTACTAGTACGTACGAATGATGTAAGACTCCTCAAAACGTGCCGCCTTGGCACTTGCCTTTTTACGTGTGACCCGGATGCGGAAAACCATTTAACTGTTGTACTCGGTACTGTATGACTCAGTTGTATACGCGGAAATACCCAGTAGCTTCTTTTTTTTAGATCCATTTGAAACCCATAGGATACGATGATGACTTGATCTTCTCACTTGTCTTCTCAACCCCATGATATAAGGACTCGTACTCTGAAGATCTGAACTTCTGAAGACCCAAGCCTTACGCTTGGTCTTTTGTGCAACGGTGCAACCCAGTCCAAGATCCAGCCCTTCCTCGCTTCACTCGACTGGTTCCCTCTCAGACTCTAAGTCGCTTGACTTAGTGATCTTTCGGATCTGTCTTCCTTTTTAAGACAGCTTTTTTTTGGCTTCTGATCTGTTGCTCCTTCAAGTTCGTGCGGACAGCGATTGACTTGACTTGAACCCGACACAAGACCCGACACGCTTGGCTAGCGTGCCAGTGACACTACCTTTGTTTACAGTATTGACTGGGTTGGAGGCATATTCTACTCAGGCCGGAGAGTATCATGGTTTCTAAAGACGTGTTTCACCAGCATGGCACCACTCTACTTCACCGCACCTCCAATGTTATGATTCAATCTGTTTTTTATGGCGAGTTTCGCATTCTCTTTGCTCTTTACTTCATTCAAGCTCATCCGTCCTCAGGAGTGTATGCGTCGCTTATCCCAGTTTCGATATATATAACGATGTAAGTGACCTGCTTTTCTTCCGGACAAATCACTTCGACTGAGGTGAAGGGAGAAAGGTTTGCACTCGCCAATCAAGAAAATTTTGTTCGGCATAATAGTCTTCATGTTTTTCTTGTCAACTGCGTACCTGGCTGTCACAATGGCGGATTTGATCCTTCTCATCAAGACCTGGTATCTCGTTGCAGATCTCTCCGAGTCAGCCGGCACTACGAGGAGCCCTACGGAGGCAGTTCTGGTTCTGTTCAACGCCTTGACCCCCATCAATGTTCGTGGATGATCTCACTCCCACATTGTGTGCTAATGCCAGGCCACAAAGTAGAGTGCCCTCACGGATGGTGTCGTTGTCTGGAGAGCCTGGGTTATATGCCATGAATCCCATGATATCGATATCGATAAATGTAAAAAAACTGCTGGCAGCACCGATTGTGATGCTTGGGTTAACGACCCGTACGTCACCATCCTCTTTTACCATATCAGTCCCATGAGCGGGCTCCTTGCTAGTCGGTATAATAGCAACCATTGGTGTCAGAATATTCATAAACATCGACCCTGTGAATAGAGAAGGCCGCCTTGCCAATACGATAAGCGTCTTCCAGGAAATCACGTATACTTCTTCGCTCGTCACTAATATCTTGGGTACGGGAATAATATCGTTGCTAGCATGGTATGCCCAGGATTTCTGGCTGTGTACAACATCACTGACTCTGGGAGTGGCTGTCATAGGAGGTATCGAAGGTGGATCGTAGCGAATTTGCAACGTATCGTGAACAAGAGGACAAAGGCGGAAAGGGTGATGGCCCTAATAGTAGAATCCGGTGTGATTTATATTTTTACTGGCGTGCGCCTGACCTCCTCTCTGGAAAACAATGGCTGATTCTACGATTCCAGGTGGTGATGATTGGAACATCCCTCGTGCGTTTGCCCAGATCCCACTTCGTACTCGGGAATCTATTCCTGCCAGCCGCTCCTCACTTGGCAGTAAGTGTTGCGTCCGAATTTAGGACCGAAACTGAGAAAATGTCAGGGAATCTACCCATTGATGGTCGGCATGCTCGTCAGCCGAGAATTGTCAATAAACAAGACACTACTTAATCCAACGCTCCCCAGCATTATCACCGACATACAACCAGCCTCCTCCCAGTCCTCCCAGTTTAGAGCAAGTCAGCCCGCTGATCATCCGGCCATGTCCACGCCCATGGCAAACACCCAATCTGTTACTGCACAGGGGCCGCTCTTTACGTGAGGTTCTCCCGACTCACCGCTATCACAGAACTCCCTGGCGTCCTGTTCAAGTCTTGAGCCCGATGTTGACCTGGAGGTCCAATCAGACCATAGAGGCAGCGTAGAATAGACCTGTTGTTGGGGGTGTGATGACGCGAAGTAATCATCAAAAATTATCGATGTCATTGACACCTCGAAGTGAACCCCGTCGCCAGTCATACGACAGTCTCAAGATAGAGGCTCGCTCACGGTGCTATTGGGTGCTAAGGCGAGCATTACTCTTTTCGAGGTGTTTACGAGTTTCTTAGAGACACGGCGCACTCTCCCCTTCTAGACCCAGAGTGCGGATTGTTCCCAACTTCGTCGCCAATTTTCAATACCCTTTTTATTTGTTTTGTTTTTCGTATGTGTAGACAGTGTGTTCGTTTGCGAAGGGCCGATACAATGTGCTGTATCAGGAATGAACGCCGCGTCGCACACACAAGGTCAAGCGAAAATTATTCACAGAGCATCGTTCTGCCAGTGGTGATTGATTTTCTCATTCTCTCTGAATCCGCTGCCGTACTGTTCGTCTCGATCGGTCTTAGAGGACCTGATCCCCGCAGAACGTCGACTAGTGTCTGACGGCTGTCGTCCCATTGCGCAACGCAACGTGCTTGCTTGCTTGCAGGGCCGACCGACCCGTGACGACGACGCCTCGTTCTTCCAAAATGGACCCTGGTTAAACTAAGTTACTGTAAGTTACACCCAGGGGCTTAGCGCTTAGGTACCAGGCACTTCCACTGGCAGAACCACCAATCGACAGTAAATTAATACCCACTGTACCTGTCCGTAAGCTTGTGCACCCGCTCTCAACCCAGGGCTCCGAGTCCAGGCCCTCGAATTAAAAATCAAAGAGGTAAAGTACACATAAAACGTTGATAGTTACGCGGTACCTCGGGCAATGTGGTCGCGATTCGAGTAATCTACCGAGTTGAATGGTCTTCTGTCACCGTACTGAGTGCGATGTACATCGTAGTCTGATTTATTAGGCATCCACACTCGGCGTTAGCGTACTGGGTACTCGCTCGCGAATGGACCCGGTCGTTCATCAAAGATCCCAAAAAAAGGTTTACAATAAAGGGCCTGGTTACAGAGAGAAATGAAAGAAATACCCGTTATTATTTACAGTACGTCACTGTCACCGCGATCATCTCTTCATTAACAGCGGCGGCGCGGCGGCGCGTTGTCGTCGGCGGAGTCGCCCCGTCTGTTATCGGCCTAGCTCGCGAAGGGCTATCCTTCTCTTCGATCAGAGAAGAAGCAGGTTCGCGAATGCACGACTCGTGCAGGACAGCAAGCTACATTGAGGTTTTAAAGTTGTGTACGGTATGGTGTCGAGTGATCAGAAGCGAGTAATAAGAGAGGGCCAAATGGATATTTTGTGTACTGCATGTGTGTAGGATATCGTTTAGGAGCGGGCGCCCCTTTGGAGGGCGTGTGTGTGATGAGATATCGAAGCAAGCATCGAAGTGAAGTGACGCAAGAAGGCGTAAACGGTACGGGCCATGTGCTACAAGGGAAAAAGTGTACAAAAGATCAACTCAAAACGGCAAACCAGATCAAGTTCAAAAAAAAAGACGAAAAGGGGAAAAGGGGAAAAAGCAGGACCCCTCCAGAGGGCCATCCTAGGCTTACTCTTCTCCCTGGCTCAGAAAGGCCGCAGCTTGGGTACAGGGGGAAGCTTCTCAGTACCGTAAAGCGCATCCACACGAGCGACCAAGCGTGCGCGCATACTATGACTCCGCTCGTCGTCGACAAAGCTCGCGCGTGATTCGGTGGCCTCGCCGTCGTCCGCGCTGTCATCGCCCGCGGCGTCCGGCACGCCAAAGTAGTAGCTCTCGATGTCCGCGCGCGCATCGCCCCTGCCTGCCGTCGACGCCGCGTACGAATCCGTGTATGTCGAGCGCTCGTCGTGCGGCGCGTCGGGCGTTCGGCGCCGTCTTGCGACACTGTCTTCGGTGCCGCCAACCCCGCCACTGTTGCTGTTGCCGGACGGCGCGTAAAGGTAGAACTGCGCGACGTCTGGCCGGACAGACTCGTCGTCGGGCCAGTCTTGCTCGTCTTCGCGCTGTTGCTCGAGCGGTAGCGACGCTGGGGGCGTGGGGACATCCTCCGTGAGCCACGGTAGGTCGGGCACGTCGTTGTCATCGACTTCGACTTCGGGTTCATTGCCATTGCCACCATCGTCGCCGTTGCCGCCGGGGCTCATCTCTGCTGCGCGTGACTCTGCTTCCGAGTCGGCGAGACGCGCGAGGAGCGCCTCGCGCCGAGCACGCAAGGTGCCTTCGATAAGCCGTGATGCCTCTTCCGCAGGCAAGATACCCCGTGCTGGGAAGGGCGACTCGCGCCCACGCTTGATGTGGGGGATCTGCTGCTGGGAGAAAAAACCGTAGGAAGGAACATCAGGCAATGGGCCCGTAGGGGGGGGCGAAGGTGGCGGAAGCTCGTCAAAGAAACGGGGGCGCGGGCTGGGCACTATGAATTCCGAGGATGAGATGATAGAGATATCGGATAACGAGGGCGAGACGCCACGTAGGAACGGGGCGTTCGGGATCCCTGGTGAAGGCGTCAAGCGTGAGCGGGTCACAGGCGAGAGGAAGGGTCTCGAGTCTGAGGGTGCGGACATGGGGGGTGCGTTGCGAAGAATGGAGGGCAGGGGCGAAGCGGAGGTAGATGACGAATTCGAATTGAAGGTAGAGGTGTTAGGCAACGAGATCTTCGGACGCAGGTGCCGCTTCTCAGGAGCAGCAGAGACTTCTGAGGGAGATGGAGGGATGGGGAACGCGCCATCCGATGGGCTAAAGCGGGTAGAAGGCGTGAAGCGAACCCCATGCTGGCGTAGAGCTCCGGGCGCTGCGGGCAACTGTTCGTGGGAGGAGCCTGGTGACAAAGTACGACTCTCAGCATCACGTGATCGACCACGTGGGGGGTCGTATGGTATTACGGCTTCCCGAGCTTGCATAGGCGAAACAGGTGCGAACTGGATATTTTCGTGAGATGTCGAGGATGACGAGAAGTTCTCCGTGCTCAAGTCTACACTTGATGGTCGGGTGGCTGTTCTCATACTATCTGATCGTGGCGGCGGCGACCAGCCTCCCCTATAAACGGACGGGAGTGGGGTCACAGATCCATCTAAGGATGGAGGGACTGGAGAGTACGCGGCACGGATGGAAGGAGCAGCACTCGAAAGACGACCATCATCGAGCTGGTCGAAGGAGACCGGACTACGCGCAAAGCGATCCGCGATAGGATGCATCGGGGGCGGCAACGCGGGTACAGGAGGGGGGAGAGAATCGATAGACACGGCGGCCTTACGTGAGGTGGAAGGAGAGCGCGAGCCGAGACGAAAGAAAGGCTTTTTCTTCTTGACAGACGCCTCAGAAAGGTAACCACCGTCTGAAAGATCAGCGTCGTCCACGTGCGCGCGAGACTTCTTTGATAATTTGTGATGTGTCTTCGTTGACGAGTCGGTGACATAACCATCGGTCACCTTATCCCCCTTTTTGTCCTTCTTCTTTTTATCGGACGATTTCTTCGTTGCATCTGATAGGTATCCGCCATCAGACACAAAATCTGCCTCGTGTGAAGAGGAGCCGGCGTTCTTCCGATCTTTGCCTTTTTTCTTCTTCTTCGAACTGTCGCTAAGGTAACCGCCGTCGCTGTCATCCCCGTCATCCTTGCGGGCTTTGCGCAACTTTCGGGGTTGATTCGAACGTAAGGAGGATGGCGCATAGGAGTAGGAATCCTCGGACGGCGCACGTGTATATTGTACATCAAGAGTGAGCGGAGGGACCACGATGGCGGGTTTCGGAGGCACAAACTGTAGCGGAGTGGCGTTCCACGGGGGGACAGATGGTGAGTTTTCATCGGAGGTTGTCGCAGATGCAGATGTCAGAGCAGGTGTGGTGAAATTCTGCAAAAGAAAGGAGGTCAGGCACCGATAATAACTGATACGGGCTCCAGAGTTAGAGTCAATGTGCAGGCGAACCCTATCTAGAGAGCATAGAGCTGCGCTACGTAGCCATGCACGACGAAAAATAGATAAATATGAGAACGCAAAATATGGCACGAAATAGACGCAATGCTAAGGGTCACCGAATGGAGTAATACCCCAAGCTTTTCGGAGCGAGGCGATCTCACTCCCGAACACGCGCTTTGCTCGACAGCATGTTTACCGTAAACGACGTAAAGATGCTCGACAGAAGATCAGAAGAACCACAGCCAAGTCGCCGCTGGACGACAGTTTGTCAAAGTGTGACAGCTTCTGTTCGATCCGAAGAAGATGATGTTCGGTAGCCATCCGAGAAGAAGGCGGTCTCAAGAAAGAGAAAGAAAAAAAAAAGGAGGGGGGGGCAAAGCGAAGTAGAAAAGGGGATACGCACATCAGCATCGTCTTCCTCGTCGACGGTATCGAATATGAGATTTTCTACGGCCCGACTTGTGCCGATACCGAGCTCGAGAGCGGCATCGAGGACAGATGCGCGGAGGGTGTTTGAATCACGGCTATATGAAGTCTCACGGAGGTTTCGCCGAGGACGGGAACCCACAAGAGCCATGGCTGTGTGTGAGGGAAAGAGGGTGAGAGAAAAAACGTGTGTGGTTGCTGTCACGATGGAATTAGAAGTGAGACAAGGGAAATCCGAGGACGGTGAATGTGCCAAGTTGAGGAAAGAGTGTGGCGTAAAGACGGTGCGGACGGGAATGAAAGTGAAAGAGAGGGTAAGGAACAGCCTCAGGCTGGTTGCGTGGATCAGTCACTCAAATACAAAAAGAGAGCAAACGGTGAACAGGTCAAGTGAAGCGGGGTACTAAATAGGGACAAATTGCAGGCGTCTAATTAATTATTTGGGCGGCAACCCGTTAGGAGCGGTACTTGCCGGACACAACGTACCCATCTGTAACAGCCTCTTATGACGACACCTCGGTGCCTCGTCTCGATACGCTCCGGCCTGTCGCCCCTCCGAACAGTTCTCCTCCTGTGCTGTACCGATCCATTCACCGGAGGACCATCTCCGGTGCCACTACTGTTTTGACCTGAAAAATATGCCTGACCATGTCGGGGTTTGAAGTTCAACGCCTCCAATTTACAGTGCGCAGCGCCTGATGTGTTCGCGGAACCACTTTTCTCCACCCGCGACAACTGGCCACGTCGGGCGCCGTTCCCGTGATTGCCTCAGTACCACATATGGTGGGAGCGAGCGATCGCTTCTGGCTCTCACGCTATGCGACACGCCGCGAAACACCACCATCACACGCTAACCGCGGAGATGACCCCACACCCCGCCCAGGGGGAGGTGGCCGCGGGACCGGGCACGAGCAGCCCGGGACAGTACATGGTCATGATGCACGAGCAGTGGAGCATGTACACGTGCACTCGTTGAATCTCGTTATAATATATCTGCGGGCAGGCGACCCGTTTGTTCTGTTCTTTCGCAGGCAGGGCGCGACTATCCTAGTTACCAGCATCGGTTACCACCGTGACATCCGTCGCTTGCGTACAGTACCCACGACTACAAATCCACGACATCCACACCGGCGCCTGTGTCACCATCGGCGGTGGAGGTAGTAATACCTTTTCTATGTAAAGTCTCTCATCATCTTCGGGGACCCGCGGGAGTGTAGTTCGGGCTACACTCATCGCAGCTTCATACAAGTTTCAGGGAAACCGTGGCCGTAAGTGTACATACACCAGGCAACCGAGACGGTGGATGGGACAGCTCACAATACACTCTGTTATTACACGTCAACTACACGGCCCGTCTACCCACGTTCCTCGCCTTGATGTGCCGGGATCACAGTTCACCAGAGCACACCCCCTCTACCCACCTCACGTCGCTGCCCACCGTGGTGAAGTTCTCAAAGCCATCCGATGTGATCAGCACGACGTCTTCGATGCGTACCCCACCCACGGGCTCGTAGCGGGACAGCACCTCGTGGTCGATAAACTCTGAGTCCCGTACCGCGGCGAGCAAATGGTAATGGAAATATATGCCTGGCTCAACCGTCTGGGGCTAGTATCAGTAACACCCAGTGACGTACGAAGCCCAGGCCCGGAAAAGCAAAGCAAAAGACGTACCACGACCATGCCCTCCTCAAGGGGAAGCCGGAGCCGCAGATACTCGTAGAACTTCTCGTGGTCAGGTTCCGCACTGCTGCCGCTGCCACTACCCTGCGCGATCGTCGGGTTGGGCTCGGGCTTGCTTGCACTTGGCACGTCATGTACGTCTTGTCCGAGCGAGTGGCCTACGCCGTGCGGGAAGAATGCCGCGCTCACGCCCGCCGCGAGTAGCGTCGCCTCGTCGACACCGGCTTTGAAGATCCCAAGCCTCTTGAAGCCCCGCACGAGTGTGCGATGGCACAACAGCTGAACTGCGTCCCAATGCAGGCCCGGCCTGATCGCCTTGAAGGAGGCCTAGGAGGGGGGAAGGTGTGAGAAGACGAGAAAACGACGAGTAGCATGGGACTGGCGGCGCACCGTCTGCATCTCGTGGACGAGCTCGTAGATCGCGCGTGCTTCGGGCGTGAATCTACCACTGTTGCCCACGGGCATCGTACGCGTGACTGTAGAGGCATCAGCAATGGAAGAAGTGAGAGCGGTGCGCAACGCCGCGACATACTGTCTGACGCGTAGTTGTCCCACTCGCAGCCCGCATCGATGAGGAGCACCTGCGGCAGCAACTGTTGCGACTCGCGAGCAAATGCGTCGTGATTGGCGTGGTCGTGTGTCTCAACGGGGCCCCACGCAAACTCGCGATCATTGCAGCAATAGTGCAGCGTCGCCGCGCGCGTAGACGCCGCCACGACCGGCCGATATGCCTGATGCACGGCCCTGCGTGCGAGCTATCAGAAGCGGACACAGAGAGGGAGGGGGGAAGGAGATGTTACCCTTCGCGCCGGCACGACGCAACGAAGATCGCTTCGGCCTCTGCTTCCTTCTCGATGAGCCACTCGCCCGGTAGCGAGACCCGCTTTGCCACGGCGTCCGCGTCCTGCGTACCGCCTTGGGGGCCCGCGAGCGCGCGGCGGACGCCGACGCCAAGCACGCGCATGACGACCTCGTGCGCGCGCGAGCTGATCGCGTTCGCGCGGCGAATGTGTGCGATCTCCGCCGCGGACTTGGTCAGGCGGGCGCGGTGCAGCGCGGAGAGGAGGTACGTGGACAGTTTGCGCACTGTGTGTGGAAAGGACGGGAGCGTGGGAAACTGCGCGGTCTCCGGGAGCGTGTGGACGTGCGGGTGGGAGACCGTTGTCATCGCGGCGAAGTTGAACGCATGGAATGGGCTGCCGCCTGGTGTGCCTGACGTGTGCCTGCGGCCTGCCTTGGCAGCTTCGAGCGCCGTGGCGAGCGAGGACGCGAAGGAGCTGGTATACAGGACGTCTGTGACATTGTACGTCTCGCGCGCGGCGTCGAGGGTCGGGGGCGGGACAGACCACATCAGGTCAGCCGGTTCGGCTTCTGGGATGAAGAGCGTGGTGACTAGATCATCGGATGTGGCGGATGAGGCAGTCAAGAGCAGGAGGGAAGAGGGGACGGAGCAACCAGTGAGGTAGAAGAAGTTGGATTCCTACGGGTTGTGTAGACTCAGATAGGGTTACATCGTTCAGAATGAGCTACGCACCTGTCGAAATGACAGCTCGCCGTCCGTGTCGTTGCGATAAGATGTCACCGATCCCGCGAGAACAATGATTTGGGGCTATTTCTCGATTGAGTCTCACGAGTGGTGGGAGAAGAAGATTCGCTTAGAGTCAATCAATCACCTTTGTCTGCTCTTCGGGAGGCAAGAGCTCAGCAAGCTTTCGGAGAGTCTTCCGTGCGTGTTCCTGTGCTGATCATTCGTTTTCATTAAGCTATGAGTTAACCGAAATATTTCATGCTCCTACCAGGATATGCCATTTGCAAGTGGTCTGCAAATGATGAGCACCACGCAGATCAACGCGAGGAATGTAGCTACGTACTATGATGATAGGTGCTACTAGTGATCGTGGCCAAGGATCGAAGTCGAGATCAGCCGAACTTGCCTTTTACGGCGTCATGATACTCGGCTATCTTATCCGGGAGGGTCCTTCCTTGACGGCGATGAACCAGCAGTTGTCGAACGGCAATGTCGAGTCCGAGTCAAGGTATGCAACCCAAATCGTCTTTGTTCACCGTGACCACGTCCGTGTACAGGATGCTTCCTGCCCCGTTCAGCAGCGATTTGTCGTACGCGTCAGTTTGTGAGTATGTTTACACATTCGATCTACACATTCGAGTTTCCTTTCGACTAATCCGTCGGCCTTGAGCTTGAGCTTGAGCGTTAGCTGCCGGCATCATCCGATCCGATTGGTTGATCCACCAACGTCGCGATGAACGTGATGAAAAGGTCTTTCAAAGTTTTCAAGCAAGCAAGTGCTTGACCTATCGCGGGCATCGTACTCGAAGCGCTCAAGAAGCGCGGTGTAGGTTACTCGCCGCTTTCCTGTTAGTCTTGAGTCCTCACGAACGCGTATGTAGTAGGAGGTTAAACGGTTAAAAGGAAAATAGGGTGCCGTTATGCGAAAGCTTGCCAAGGTTAGGAGCGTCGTTGTCGTACCAGGCCAACAACATGAGCGAGGACTCTGACGATCTTCCGTCCGATCTACGTGGCATCTTGAAGTCACTCCAAATGTATGTCCCATCGCCTTTTATCCACTCTATCCTTACTTTCTGACCAGTTTAAATGGGATCCAGGACGTGCAGAAAGAGTGCGCAAAGGTGATTGACGGCATCTTCGGTAGTATAACATTGGGCCCGCGGAGGATCTACGGTTATGTATCTACCCCATTCTGATAGCGGCGCTTTCGGTTTCAGTCCCGACACCTAGATACACCGTAAAATCCCCCCACCCCCAGGCCACGCTGTCAGCGTCTCAATCCTGAGGGACTCTTTAGACTTCTAGCCTTCATTGATAGCAGGGGTACCGTGTCGTAGATATCGCAGAGGTCATGTGCTTTCACCCACTTTCTGTGCTGTCTGTCCTCGCCTTCGGGCCTCTCAGCGGCCTCGCAACGCCCTTTGCATCGCATTGGGACAATCTTCGAACGAAGCACACATGGAATTCTGTCCCAGAGAACTCGCAGAACCTGGGTCACCCGCCTGCTGACACTACCATCATTCCACTCAAAGCCCAAAATAAGAATGCCTTGATTGATGCCCTCATTGAGGTCAGCAGTCCCGGCCATCCAAAGTGCGTCCTCTCCACCACTCTTCCGCGCGCGTAATACTCACATGTCCCGCTGCCCCGGGTAGACAAGGCGCACACCTATCCCGAGAGGAGGTCGCCGAACTTGTCGCGCCGCCCTCAGACGTGCTCGGGCTTGCCAACGCCTGGCTCGAACATTACGGCGTGCGCCCCTCTACCATCTCAACAAAACACGGCGGCAGTTGGCCGACGCTCACCGCCGTCCCTGTTTCCAGAGCCAACGAACTCCTGAGCGCATCATACCAACTGTACCAACACATTGGGACGAACGAGACAGTTCTCCACACGCTCAGTTACGGGCTCCCCGCGGCGCTGGCACAAACTACGCTCCATCTAAAAATGCACTACTGGCGCGCATCGCGCATCGCAGCAGTGCGCTTGAGCAGTCATGCAATGTTTTCGTACACGACGAACGTGACGCACGTCCCAGGAAGCACACGCACGAGATTCGTGGCCAGGCCGCGATAGAACCCCGTCAAACCCTCATGCGTCCACGTGTGCACAATCGTCGACGTGATCGTGCGATGGTGCGTGCGCGCCAACGCCGAGTCGTCTTACATAGGCTTTAGCAGGTTCGTATGTACGCGAGAAGACACGCACCTGTATGCGCGAACGGACGACCTGGTACGGGTACGACGCGCACAGCGCGCCGAGCTTCGACATGCCGGGCACGATCGTATAAGCCGCATTGGACTTTTCAAAGATAGGTTCAGGTCGGGTTCATGCAGAAGGAGCAGACGCATCAGCTTGTCGTCCATGCGCGCCTGAGCTTCGCGACGCGCCGCCGCTTGCGCTCGGATGCCCAGTTCTTCATCTTCTCATATGCCATGAACTGCAGCGCGCCGTTTCTCACGCCGACCAGCGCGAGCGACGTCCCGCGATAGAGCCCACCCCGAACCGAGTCGCGGAATATCGTGCGGAACCCGCCTATGGGGCCGACACACCAATCAGAAAAACAAAAATAAGACCAAAAGGACGGACAGCGAACGCACTCCAGAGCCTACGGTGCGCCACAGGAGAGTTGTAGGCGGCGCGGTGAAGGTCCGGCTATCCTACCTACCCGTACTGTATCGGTTACCACCGTGACATCCGTCGCTTGCGTACCGACTACAAAATCCATGCCATCCACCCCGCCGCATGTGTCACCGGGAAATCGTGGCTGTAAGCGCATACACCGCGACGGGTGACCGAGATGGGACAGCTCGATCACAATACACTCTGTTACTACACGTCAACTCGACAGGCATCGTTCCTCGCCTTTATGTGCCGGGATCACAGTTCACCAGAGCACACCCCCTCTACCCACCTCACGTCGCTGCGCACCGTGGTGAAGTTCTCAAAGCCGTCCGATGTGATCAGTACGACGTCCTCGATGCGTACCCCACGGACTCGTAGCGGGACAGCACCTCGTGGTCGATAAACTCTGAGTTTCGTACCGCGGCGAGCCAACGATGATGGAAATATATGCCTGGCTCGACCGTCTGGAGCTAGTATCAGTAACGGCCCAGCCACCCAGTGGCGTACGAAGCCCAGGCCCAAGAGTGGAAGAGCAGCAAAAGAAAAGCAAAAGACGTACCACGACCATGCCCTCCTCAAGGGGAAGCCGGAGCCGCAGATACTCGTAGAACTTCTCGTGGCTGGGCTCCGTTCCGCCGCCGCTGCTACTACCTTGCGCGATCGTTGGGTTGTGCACAGGCTTGCTCGCGCTCGGCACGTCGAGCAAGTCTAGCCCGAGCGAGTGGCCCACGCCGTACGGGAAAAATGCCGCGCTCACGCCCGCCGCGAGCAGCGTCGACTCATCAACACCGGCTCTGAAGATCCCAAGCCTCTTCAAGCCCCGCACGAGTGTGCGGTGGCACAGCAGCTGTACCGCGTCCCAATGCAGGCCCGGTCTGATCGCCTTGAAGGAGGCCTAGGGGGGAAGGTGTGAGGACCCGACGAGTAGCATGGGACTGGCTGCGCACCGTCTGCATCTCGAGGACGAGCTCATAGATCGCGCGTGCCTCGGGCGTGAATTTACCACCGTTGCCCACAGGCACCGTGCGCGTGACTGAAGCGGCATCAGCAACGAAAGCAGTGAGAGCGGTGCGCAATGCCGCGACATACTGTCTGAAGCGTAGTTGTCCCACTCGCAGCCCGCATCGATGAGGAGGATCTGCGGCAGCAACTGCTGCGACCCGCGTGCAAGTTCAGCATGATTGGCATGGTCGTGTGCCGCAACGGGGCCCCATGCAAACTCGCGATCATTGCAGCAATAGCGCAGCATCGCCGCGCGTGTAGACGCCGCCACGGTTGGCAGGTATGCCTGATGCACGGCTCTGCGAGCCATCAGAACCGGATACAGAGAAAGAGGGGGAAAGGTGTTACCCTTCGCGCCGGCACGACGCAACGAAGATCGCTTCAGCATCAGCCTCCTTCTCGATGAGCCACTCGCCCGGCAGCGAGACCCGAGTCGCCGCCGCTTCCGCGTCCTGCGTGCCGACCACCTGAGACCAACCAATCCCGTTACCATTCCCGACCTCGCCGCACTCGCGCGCGGCTCTAGCCCTTCAATCCAGACGTGTCCACAATCGCTGCGGACCCATATTCGACAGCTCGTGCTCCGCGAAGGCCTGCGCGATACCAACGACTAGGTATCTTCTCGTTTTTTTTTTGATTTTTTTGATTTTTTTGATTTTTTTTTGGAAGGGCGCTTTTATTCCTGTATCTAGCTTCTTTTTTGTCTACGAGTAGACGTCTAAATACTACGGAACAAGTGCTAAGTAGCAGGAGATTTACCATCAGCCCTACTTAGCGCGCGTGTTGCCGGGCCGGAGGGGGACCGGGTGTGAGGGAAAATGTGTTTACGCACATCCCCAGGGGGGGATAGTGTGGGGCTCAGACACATGGCGCCTGCGGTTAGGCGCGGTGTGGTCTCCTACCCACTAAAACCTCACGAATATGATTGAGCCAGTTGGGGCTCCAGGTGGATCAAGTCTTTCCAGGTGGTTTTGTCTAGGTGTTTTGTTTTGGGGTCGCATTTGATTTTCGTGGCTATTATTTTGTCATTTATCAGTCTTCAGTTTATTCGGGCTAATTCGGGCTAAACACTCTATTTTTCAGCCTGTGTCATCGCTTGCCGCTTGGTTGTGTTGAGTTGGCTGACGTGTCTGTTTGGTAACTATTTGGCTATGTTGTGCATCTGTTTGGTGGGGTTGGAGTCGCGGTTGTTGCGGTCGGTGCAACACGGGGGTGGGGGGCGAATGTGCATCGAGCCCAGCCTGCTTAGGGTTGATGAAATCCTATGTGCTCTTACGGCTGTTACAGCTTTCTGGTCCGATGTGGGCATTTGCCACTGATTACTGCCTGGCTCAGTGGTTCTGACAACTGTTCGCTAGGAGTATAGGATGGCCGTTTGTTGCAGTGGCCTGTAGGTGTCTTCTTTCAGGTAATGGTGCGAGTTCTAGTTCAGTTCTCTCATGGTATAACAGAGTGTGTTTATTGCTTTGTTGTGCCGTTGGTGTTTGGTGACTGGACCAACCTTGCCCGGGTGTGGGAAAAACCGCCCTGGTGGTGGTTGCGGTTCAAGGAGTCCGCCCTTTTTTCTGTCACTTACACTCCTACTTGCTACCCCAATAATAATCAATTGAATTGGCCTCTACGATGGCGGCCCCCTTCGTGCAGAACATCCGGCCCGCACCTGTATACACGCAGGTCAACTCACTCGGAGTTCGGTGCTGGCTCCTAATCAATCACGTGTTTCCACACGTGATTGATTAGGAGCCAGCAGTTGACCTGACAACCATCTATAGTAATTCAAACCCAGCTGTCCGGGCCCCGGTCTGTATAAGTTCTGTATATCGCAGGTTTACCTTCATATACAGACGGTCACCGGTCTAAGCCATGACGACGCATTCCTCGTTTCCTACTCCGTTCAACTCGTCAGTACTGTCAGTCCGTGAGTGATTTTACACACATTCGATTTTCTTTTTGACCGATCCGTTAGCTGATGACGATCCGGCCTCATCCGACTCGGATCCGATCGGTGAATCCGCCGACGTCGCGATGCGCGCAATTGAAACGTCTCTCAAAGCTCTCAAGGAGGCAAGTACTTTGGCCTCTAAGGCTCCCTTCATTGGGCCGATCGCAGGCATCATACTCGAAGCGCTCAAGATGCGTGGTGTACGTCCTCGCCGCTTTCCTCTCCGTCTTGAGCTTGAGTACTTGGGTGCTCATGAGCGGTGTGTAGGAGGTAAAACAGTTGGAAGGAGAGTGGGGTGCCGTTATGCAAAAGCTAGCCAAGGTTGGGAACATCGTCGTCGACATCGGAGAGTGGTACCAGGCCAACGACATGAGCGAAGACGATCTCCCATCCAATCTACGCAATGCCTTGAAGTCCCTCCGAACGTATGTCCCATCGTCTTCCTCCACTCTGATCTCACTTTCTGACCGGGTTGAAGCGACTTGGACGGGATCCAGGATGTACTGGAAGAGTGCGCAAAGGTGAAAGGATTCCGGAGGGTCCTTTTGCGCTCGGATATATTGACGAAGGTCAAGCAATACGACGCAAAATTGACCCACGCTTTTCAAGTGTTCCATGTCCGTTTAAAAATGGTCACTCTTCACATCCACCGAACTAATTTTGCCAAAGACCCGGGTGACACTTGGTAATCGTTTGGCGCAAATCGTTCAGGAGAAAAGGGTACGTCGTTCACCTACTTGGATCGTCGGCGGTAGCGGGTGTCTGAGTTTTTCTACAGCTCAACTCCGAGTCTCTTGGAGCAACCGCGGTTGGTAACGCGAGGGCAAGGGAGCGCATGCCGCATATTCCTCCAGATGGTGGTGCAGGTTCAGCATATCTTACCGAGTAAGCTTCTCCCGTCTTCACCCCTTGTGCGAACGCACACTGATACCTCATAGGCCTCTTGCGCCGATGCCGTCGGCGCCACAGACGTTCTTTGGGCGTGACGCTGAGCTTGCTCAGATCATCGAAATGATTTTCGCCAACACCGCGTCGCGTCCTGCCCGCATCGCGATTCTTGGCCCCGGTGGTTATGGTAAAACCAAACTCGCTGATGCGGTGCTCGATCATCCCCGTGTTCGAGAGCACTATAGAGATGCCAGATATAAGGTCATCTGTGAACCACTCAGGTCTTCTGCAGATCTTCTGATTCAGCTCGCAAAGACACTTGGTGTCTCGAAGGAAGACTCCGATTTCTTGTGGTCTCGTATTCGTAGATCGTTGATCGTGGAGGACTGTGTCATCTGCTTTGATAACTTTGAGTCGCCTTGGGATCAGTCTGGCGACATAAAAGCCTCCGTTGAAGACTTGTTGTCTAAGATCACTGATCTTCATCATGTCACCGTCATTATTACTATGCGGGGAACAGAAAGTCCCGCTAGAACGCAGTGGACACAACCGACCTTGGCGCCGCTAAAGGCCATTGACTCGGACGCTGTCGACCTCATCATGACCCGGATCAAAACGTCTCTCAGCATACTCAAAGATACGAGTTCCCTGGCGTCCAAGGTCCCTTGTGTCTCACAGATCGCTGGGATGCTGCTCTATGCGATCCAATTGCACGGTGTACTTATCCCCTCACTATTTCTATTTCTGTTGATGATCGATGATCGCGCGATTAGGAGGTTCGACAGTTCAAAGAGGAATGGGAAGTAGTAGCGAATAAGCTCGCCGACGTTGCGAATATTGTTATCAAATTCGGGAGATCATACGAAATGCATGAGTTGGGCGAAGAAGATCTTGTTAATTTGCAGATTGACTTGCAGTACCTTCAGAGGTGTGTTGAGTTCATCCCTAACCCCTCTACATCATCTAACCCACGACAAGGGGCCTGGAGGGGGTCGAGGAGTTTCTCAAGGTCGAGGAGTGTGCCGAGTACCCAGGAGTCGAGAGAGTGTTGCAGCTCGAGTACATTCAAACAAAGGTCAAGCTATGCCACAACATGTTATCGCATGCACTCGATGACTTAAAGGTCTGTCTTGAACTACGGCATCCTCCCCGTGGTGCATCTGATCAAATCCCCGGGCTCGTAGACGAAGGTGGCCCGACGTACTCGCCCGCGAAAATACAATTTTGGGGCCCTTCACAGCTTCCGGAAGTGGCAAAAGCAGCAGAAGCTGGGAAGGGGTTTCCGCAGCCTATCTTCCAGAGGGCTGCTGGATGTTGGACGGGTCAACGTGGTAGAAGTACTGTAGTTTCGTTTTTGGACGCTCAATTACCCGATGTATGCCCCGAGGGGCTCAATTATCTGTACAGTTCCTTCTTTTACTTTTAAGGTCATATACTAGCGCTAGGCGTCGACTTCGTCGACTGTAACCTTGCTTGCACGGCGTTTGGTTTCGGTGACGGTGTTTGTGTTGTGTAAGTCAAAGCATGGAAATGGTTCTCTGGTGTTACATATATATATTATGATTATATCTGCGAATGAACCTGATCGTGCTACCAATACTTGATTCGTTAGTTCGGCATGTCGACGCTGTTTCAAGGCCGGCGTAGTATCTATTTCTGTCATGCGTTGAGGCCATAATTGACATGGCGAAAGGGATCTGCAACGACGGGGTGACTCGGGTGAGAGATGGCGATGTGGCGAGCCAGCGGACGAAGTGACACGAGGTACGAGGGCGTTGATACCCTAAGCTGCCGGTGAGCGCTTCTATGTGCAGCCTAGAGGACGTCAGGTTCGGGGAGGCTTGAAGCCACACTGCCGATCGTGCAGGCCTTCGCGTGTCTCGTAGCCTTGCAGATAGCTTCGCCTCGGTCGGGGATGCGTCTCTCTAAGATAACTAAGGGCGCGCGCGGGTGCGGGGTGCTCGGAAACGCGAGGGAGATAGCAAACTAAACTAAGAAGAGTGTCCGCACTGCCGGGCGTGCAGGCCTTCGCGGAACTTGTACTTCGGTATATGGGTCCGCTTGTATCGGGTACGCGTCGCTCTAAAATTTCTAAGGGCACGGGCCAGTGCGAGACACTGGGGAACGCGAGGAAGGGGCACAGAGTTAGAAAGGGCTCTAAAGCCTAGGGAGGGAGATACCGAGATTAACTTGGTAGAAAGAGACAGGTACAGGAGGTGTTTATACAGGTAAGCAGAGATACCAATCTAAAGATGGGGTGAAGTCCAAGGAACAACCAAGTGAGGTCGCGAAGCCAGAAAGGGTGGAACGGTAAGGTCGGACTCGGCCGAAGCGCGGGAAAGCGCGGGCCACTGATGCGGTAGGGGAAAGGGCACAAAAATAGTGATTTACCTGGCCAGCCGCGCAGGGCGTATTAGCGTGCAGTCTGTCTTTGAGTGAGCTAGGTGCCAACTTGCGTGGTTGCGCGAGGGAATAAAGGAGTGACGGGAGAGTGCTAGGGTGTTTACAGACTCTCCCCTGTGTGGGGCGCCCGTGGCGGAATTCACCCAAATTGGGTCAAGAATTATGAACCGAGGCGCGGAATATCGCAGGAATATCGCCTGGCCGACACACCAATCAGAAAACAAAACCAAAACCAAAAGGACGGACGGCGAACGCACTCCAGAGCCCACGGTGCGTCGCAGGAGAGTTACTGTAGGCGATGCGGTGAAGGTCCGGCTATTCTACCTACCCGTATCGGTTACCACCGTGACATCGCTTGCGTACCCACGACTACAAATCTATGCCATCCACCCCGGCGCATGTGTCACCATTGGCGGTAGAGTTCAGTAGTACATGGATATAGTAATACCTTTTCTATGTAAAGTCTCTCGACATCTTCGGGGACCCGCGGGAGTGTAATTCGGGCTACACTCATCGCAACTTCATACGATTTTCAACCCTTGCATACACCGCGACGGGTGACCGAGATGGGATAGCTCGATCACAATACACTCTGTTACTACACGTCAACTCGACAGGCATCGTTCCTCGCCTTTATGTGCCGGGATCACAGTTCACCAGAGCACACCCCCTCTACCCACCTTACGTCGCTGCGCACCGTGGTGAAGTTCTCAAAGCCGTCCGATGTGATCAGCACGACGTCCTCGATGCGTACCCCACCCACGGACTCGTAGCGGGACAGCACCTCGTGGTCGATAAAATCTGATTTCCGTACCGCGGCGAGCCAATGATGATGGAAATATATGCCTGGCTCGACCGTCTGGGGCTAGAATCAGTGACGGCCCAACCACCCAACGAAGCCCAGGCCCAAGAGCGGAAGAGCAGGAAAAGAAAAGCAAAAGGCGTACCACGACCATGCCCTCCTCGAGGGGAAGCCGGAGCCGCAGATACTCGTAGAACTTCTCGTGGTCAGGTTCCGTTCCGCTGCCGCTGCCACTACCCCGCGCGATCGTCGGGTTGTGCACAGGCTTGCTCGCGCTCGGCACGTCGAGCAAGTCTAGCCCGAGCGAATGGCCTACCCCGTACGGGAAAAATGCCGCGCTCACGCCCGCCGCGAGCAGCGTCGACTCGTCGGTACCGGCTCTGAAGATCCCAAGCCTCTTAAAGCCCCGCACGAGCGTGCGGTGGCACAGCAGCTGTACCGCGTCCCAATGTAGGCCTGGCCTGATCGCCCTGAAGGAAGCCTAAGAGGGGTAAGGTGAGAGGACACGACGAGTAGCATGCGACTGGCTGCGCACCGTCTGCATCTCGAAGACGAGCTCATAGATCGCGCGTGCCTCGGACGTGAATTTACCACCGTTGCCCACGGGCACCGTGCGCGTGACTGAAGCGGCATCAGCAACGAAGAAGTGAGAGCGGTGCACAATGCCGCGACATACTGTCTGAAGCGTAGTTGTCCCACTCGCAGCCCGCATCGATGAGGAGGATCTGCGGCAGCAACTGCTGCGACCCGCGTGCAAGTTCAGCATGATTGGCATGGTCGTGTGCCGCAACGGGGCCCCATGCAAATTCGCGATCATTACAGCAATAGCGCAGCATCGCCGCGCGCGTAGACGCCGCCACGGTTGGCAGGTATGCCTGATGCACGGCCCTGCGAGCCATCAGAAACGGATACAGAGAAAGAAGGGGGAAGGTGTTACCCTTCGCGCCGGCACGACGCAACGAAGATCGCCTCGGCATCGGCCTCTTTCTCGATGAGCCACTCGCCCGGCAGCGAGACCCGCGTCGCCGCCGCTTCCGCATCCTGCGTGCCGCCTTGGGGGCCCGCGAGGGCGCGGCGGACGCCGGCGCCAAGCACGCGCATGACGACCTCGTGCGCGCGCGAGCTGATCGCGTTCGCGCGGCGAATGAGTGCGATCTCCGCCGCGGACTTGGCCAGGCGGGCACGGTGCAGCGCGGAGAGGAGGTACGTGGTCGATTGGCGCATTGCGGGTGGGAAGGACGGGAGCGCAGGGAACTGCGCGGTCTCCGGGAGTGTGTGGACGATAGGACCACCTGTCACCGCGGCGAGTGTAGGGGAGATCGCATGGACGAATGGGTTGCCGTCTGATGTGCCTGATGTCTGAGCGAGCGCTTTGCGACCTACATTGGCAAGTAAGGACGCGAAGGAACTGGTGTACACGACGTCTGTGACATTGTACGTCTTGCGCGCGGCGTCGAGAGTCGGGGGCGGGACAGACCACATCAGGTCAGCCGGCTCGGCTTCTGGGATGAAGAGCGTGGTGACTGGATCATCGGATGTGGCTGAGGAGGCGGTCAAGAGAAAGAGGGATGAGGGGACGGAACAGCCGGTGAGGTAGAAGAAATTGGATTCCTGCGGGTTGTGTAGACTCGGATGAGATTACTTCGTTCAGAAGAGCTACGCACCTGCCGAAATGGCAGCTCGCGATCGGTGTCGTTGCGATAAGATGTCACCGATCCGGCGAGAACAATGATTTGGGGCTATTTCTCGATTGGTGGGAGGAGAAGATTCTTAGAGTCAATCATTCACCTTTGTCTGCTCTTCGGGAGGCAAGAGCTCAGCAAGCTTTCGGAGAGTCTTCCGTGCATGTTCCTGCGCTGATCATTCTTTTGCATTAAGGCATGAGCTAGCTAAAGGATTAGTGTACAGTAATGTCCTTACCAGGATATACCATTTGCAACTCGCCTGCGAAGGATGAGCACCACGCAGATCCGAGTCAACGCGAGGAATGTAGCTACGTTCCCAAGTACGTTCCAGTCTAGCAAGGGCAGTCGTGTTTGCCTTTTACGGCGGCAACCCTAGAACGGCAATGTCTGGGTCAAAGAATAGTCTTTGTTACCGTTGTTTACACATAGGAGTTTCTTTTCGACTGATTCGTTGGCCTTGAACGTGAGTTGACGATGATCTGGGATCCACCAACGCGCGATTGAAAAGTTCTCAAGGAGGTGAGTGCTTTAGCCTCCAATATTCCCTACCTTGAGCCTTCGCATCATAAGTTACCAGTTACTCGAAATGTTCAAGAAGCGCGGTGTATGTCGCTCGCCACTTTCCTGTTCGTCTTGAGTACATGTCAGCAGCGGGATCTGCAGTGTCTACTGTCCCTACTTCAATCGTCTCTCTGTAGCTACTTCCCGCTCGTTGTATATTCATTCCATTTAAATAATCCATTGTTGTATTTCAAACTCACATTATGCAAAGTGCGCGATGGTTTCCTCGTCGGAGTAGAGATCAGGCGACGATCCCTCGGAGTGGTGAATCAATAATATATCGTGTATGTGATAGATGTGTCGCTATGAAAGTGAGACCGCAAACTACGCCCCATCTAAAAATCCACTACTGACGTCGCCTCGCAGCAGCGCGCTTGAGCAGCCATGCAATGTTTTCGTACACGACGAACGTGACGCACGTCCCAGGAAGCACGCGCACGAGGTTCGTGGCCAAGCCGCGATAGAACCCCGTGAGGCCCTCATGCGTCCACGTGTGCGCGATCGTCGACGTGATCGTACGATGATGCGTGCGCGCCAGCGCCGAGTCGTCCTACATACGCTTTAGTGAGTTCGTATGTGCGCTAGAAAGACACGCACCTGTATGCGCGAACGGATGACCTGGTACGGGTACGTCGCACACAGCGCGCCGAGCTTCGACGTGCCGGACATGATCGTATAAGCCGTATTGGACTTTTCAAAGATAGGTTCAGGTCAGGTCGGGTTCACGCGGAAGGAGCAAACGCACCAGCTTGTCGTCGTCCGTCGTCCATGCGCGCCCGAGCTTCGCGACGCGCCGCCGCTTGCGCTCGAACGCCCAGTTCTTCATCTTCTCATATGTCATGAACTGCAACGCGCCGTTGCTCACGCCGACCAGCGCGAGCGACATCCCGCGATAGAGCCCGCCCCAACCCTCGTCGCGGAATATCACACGGAGTCCGCCTGCAGGGCCGACCACCAATCAGTAGAAAAAAACAAAAAAACAAAAAGGACGGACGGCGAACGCACTCCAGAGCCCACGGTGCGCCGCGGGAGAGTTAGGTGGTGCGGTGAAGGTCCGGACTTTTACCACCCATATCGGGTTTGTAAGAATGGCCGTTACGGCACCTTGATAGAGTTCGTGAGTGTGAGGAGTGTTGAGGGGGAAAGAAAAAAGAATGCGAACTCGCTTCGGCGGAAAAGAGTAGATACTGGGAGGCCGACAGCGGCCGGTCTGGCGCGTCGACGGTCGCGCGGCGCTTGAGCTGATTGTAGCTGCAGATTCGCAGGTTCAGCGGGGGAGGAAAGAGGGCAGAAGGACGAGACGCACAAGAGAAAATAGAGGCCCCAGCTGCTCGCATTACCCGCGACGTTCGGGCTCAGCCCGCGATATAACCCGCGCCAGCCCTCGTTGGCATGAATGTCGCGCAAGGCGCGCCAGATGCCGCGCCCGATGCCGTCCTTGGGCCCGCGCGTTGACACCTGGAACTTGACCTTGAGCAGGTCGAGCGGGTTCATGCAGAGCACGGCGACTGTGCCTGCGCCGATTCCGGCGAACGCGTGGTCCTGAAAAACGCAGTGAGGGCGACCACGAGTTACATGAGTTATGATGGCGCACGATGGCATGTGTCGGGAAGAAGCTTGGTTGGGAGAAGGGATTCGGGGTGGACATGCGCAGCTATCCCTCGCTAGCGTTCTTTGACGACAACCGCGAGCACTACTGAGTGACTCGGACTCCGACTGTTGTGGTACTGTAGTGGCTTCAGATTTTCGGTTGAATTCTTCGTTCTTGTGCTCAAACGACTATCATCCGTCATGGAGTTGTCACAGGACACGCACTCCGCCCTTTATTGTATCTTGGAACGTTCAGAGACATCACATCCGGCTGGAGACAACACAGCACTGGCATGACATTCTTACAGTAACCTCATCTGTGACACTGCTATCTATGTGGCATTTTTCTGGACCCCAAGAGACGTCACCAACGAGCATCTTGTACTGTTGGGGAACATGATGGAGTCCGGTTCGCGTACAGCGCAATGGTGCAACTACTCCGGTGATCCAGGGCATGGGAACTTATCTCCCGTTTGGGTGGCCTTCATACAGTACCAGTTTGCGAGTCAATTGGGAGATTTCTAAGCAGCCTATCTGAGATCATTCGCCCATAGCTGGTTCCCTCTGGGCCTTCACCTTCAAGACAGTATCTAACATCTTCGATGCGAGGTGGAGAGGGTAGTCAACCCGCGAGAGTTGCCAGTAGGAAGAGGATCACCTGTACATGTCCGCACAAGAACGGCGCATGTTTGTGCGCTGCATCTACGACGGGGCCGTAGGGGTGATGAATTGTAGGGCATCGGAGCAGAGGGAACAGCGACAAACCTTGTACAGACAAGAGGTGGGCTAGACTTGGCGCTGATTGTTGGTTGGCACGTTGGCACGGAATATATATTGAGATTCTTGGAGATTTCAGAGAAGAGGCGAAGAGATTTAAGGTCAGCAGAGGAACAAGGAAATGTGATATAAGAGGCGATGACGCTGGAGCTTCATGGACATGGAAGAACGGCGGAAGGGACGGTGCAAGAGACACTGTGGGTTCGTGCGCGTTCATGAGGCAGTTCGATTTCGAAATTACAGGTACATTCTATATCGCCATCGAGAATCCAGTAAGGTTGTAAATCCATGTTTGTCGTAGATACGCAAGAGAAAATAAAATCATGTAATTCCGCGCACGAAAAACGTCCACGAAACAAGCCCCCTCTCGCCGACGAGGGACGGAGGAAACGCTGCGTGCACTGGTGAGGCTGGCAACCAAGCAGCAAAACAAACCAACAACCATTTCCCATGTGTACCGATTCACTGCAACGCATACTTACAATCAGCGTATCCTAGAAGGGGCGCGGATGGGAGCGTGGAAAAAGGAGGGGGGGAGGTGAGGAGGGAGAGACTCGGTGAAGGCGTGGGTATAGAGCGGGGAAAGGGCGCAGATTAGAAGAACCACCACTAGAGTAAAGGGCGCGATTCTCAGATGGTGAAGAATGGCTGCTCGGGGTTCTGCGCCTGCTGCTGTTGCTGCTGTGGAGCGAACGGATTGAAGCTGCTCTGTGGTTGGACACTTGTCTTTTGTGCGACGAGCTTTCCATGTTCTGTTTGGCCGAACCTGTGGAGAAAGAGATATCGCATCGCCGACCCGAGATATAGTAAGTGGGCATGCGTACCGGAGGGCACCAACATTACCGAACGTATCGGTGCCGTCTCCATCGCGCGCAGCGAACAAGCTCGCTAGATGCGCGTGCTCCTGGTCCGTGCGGGTCTGCGCACGTAGAGGGGAAGGCTTCGGAGACGGCGCATGCTGCGGCTGCGGCGATGGTGAATAGTTTTGGCGGGGGGACGGGGCCGCATGCGACTCATAGGTTGACGGAAGCGAGAAGTTGGACAGAGGAGACTGGGCAGGCTGCTGCTGGGGTGATGGCACTGGTGGCGGAGCAGGTGATGAAACGGCAGCGAAGGGATTGTTCGAGCTATTGCGCAAGACGTTAGTGCACCCAAAAGAACAGTAGTTGGGAAGGCCCGAACCCAAATGCAGTCGGTTGTGGGACCAGCTTGGCTTGTTGCTGAGCCTGGGCTTGGGCGGCGAGATATTCTTGCTGTTGCTGAGAAAGAAGCGCCTGTTGCTGTTGCTGCGCAAGTTGTTGGCGCATCCATTCTTCCTGTTGTGCCTGTAATTGTAGTTGATGCTGTTGTTGCTGCTGTTGCTGCACCATCCAATCCTGTTGTTGTCTTGCCCACTCGGCCTGAAGCGGTGGTCCTGTCAGCCGGGATCAAAGAACCAGCCAACAAAAATAGCAAGCGTACCTGCATTGCCTCCTGTTGCGCCTGTTGCTGGTAAGGGTTGAACGCCGTGAGCTGCGGCTGCATAGTGAACTGCGGCTGTAATCCGTGATTCTGGCCTTGCAAATCGATTAAGTTGTTGCTCCTAAAGGAGTAGTTTTTTTGGTCGTCGATAAAACGCCCAAGGAACACGAACGTACGGCTCATCGAACAGCGAACCGGAGTCCGTGACAGTGGACTTCCGGCGCGCTTCCTCTTCTTCACTGAGTTTGATTGCCCTCGCAAGATCGGCGTCTTCGACACCACGGGCCTGTTCCGCAGCAAGAGTGCGTTTGCTCTCCTCAATGGCGCGTCGTAATTCGTCGTCACCTGCCCCTCTCGCGCGACGTGCATGGTTCTCGTCGCCACGCGGGACCGGAGGCTCGTTGCTACCCTCCTCTTGTCCAGGCTGGCCAAGCATGCGGTCACGCATATTGGCCCGTGAAAGGCGCTCCTGACGGAGGCGCGCCTCGTCCGTGAGGAGATTCGTTATGTCTTTGGCCTTCTGACGGACGTTTGCGCCCTCATCCTTGCCGTATTCATCGACGAACTGGAACTCTTGAGCGTTTTGACGATATAGATATTATCCCGGAAGTAGACGACGACGTTTTCTGAGCCTGCGTGAAGAAGATAATCGAGAACCGTGAGGCACTGGTCGTAAAGCAAGGGATTTGAGCAGGTTCGTTACAAGACTGGGACAGACACGAACCTTGAAGACGTGGCGCCAATTTTTGCCCTTGTCATTAAGACGTTTGTCCAGCATCTCCATAATTTCAACAAAGTCGTTTCTATATCGCGACGTTGAGGGAAGGAAAACCCTGTGGTTGACGTGGAAGGGAAACGCACTGATTGTATGTCATCTGCGCGATCTCGTTCATCTGAGTGCCGGAGGGGCCCCAGGGATCATTGGAAGTGGCTTCGCGAACTTTTGCCTGCACATCTGAGTAGCCTTTCGTGTAATTCTTCGCGACACGTAGCGCGCCTTTGCCGAACGTTTGAAGGGACATGGTAGTTGAGAGTGAAGACAAAGATCAAACGGGGCGGACAGTCCGGCTTGTTCGGAGTGCTCCACCTTCACATAGCCATGTATTGACACATAACTTAGTGACTTCCATTCCTGAGACACCGATGGTGAAGTGGTTATCATGCTTGCCTTCCAAGCAAGCGGCACGGGTTCGATTCCCGTTCGGTGTATCTTTTTTCCTTGCCTCGCCTCGTGTGAACGTGCCATGAATCCGGTGTGCGTGTGGCTTGTGTCTCTTGCACCGTCCCTTCCATGAACCAGCCTCAACTCAAGCGTCGTCGCCTCTTGTCAAATTCCCTTGTTCCTCTACTGACACCAAATCTTTTGGCCGCTTCTCTGAAACCTTCAAGAATCTCAACATGCACTTCGTGCCACCGAACGATCGGCCTCAAATCCAGCCCACCTCTTGTCTGTGCGAGGTTGTCGTTGTTCCCTTTACCAAGAGGGCTTACGATTCATTGCCCTCGCCTTGTCTCAGATGCAGCGCATCAACGTGCGCCATTTGTGCGCGGACGTGTACAGGTGATCCTCTGCCCGTGCCCAGCTCTCGCGGGACCGGTACTCGCAACCCTTCACCCCATCGGTTGCCCTCGGGCAGCCCAAGCGCCGCCTCACCCTCACGTCGACGACGTCGTGCCCGTGATGAAGATGTAGATACTGTCTTGAAGGGTCCAGAGCGCGAGGGAACCGGCTGCGGGCGGATGGTCTGTCGGATATGCTGCTTAGAAGTCCTTCAAAGGTGGATGGATGCAACTGACCTCTCGGAAGACCTCATTTCACTGACTTTTCGTATCCGGACGCAGTGAGACTGTTGCTTGTTTGGATTGTTTTGCAGTCCACCGTGCCCTGCAGGCTCATGGCTCGGGTATCCCGATGCAAGAAGCCATCACAGACAACATCTTGACTGCGTCCGCCTGATTCTATTTTCCGACTACTTATCATCGAGCTCAACATATTGCCCCGTGTTATTCTACTCGCGACCACTGCCTCTTTGCTGTATTCCTTTGATCACTTACTATACCAGACCCGCCGTCGCTGTCTTGACCGCAATCTGATTTGAGTTCTTTCCCTCGACTCCTAACGTCACAAAGGCACGACTCTAACGCACGCAAATCGAATTTACGGCTTTGCCATTTAGATCCGGATGTGAAAGGCCGATCCGTACCTGAATGCGTGAAGTCCATCAGGTGGTCGTACCCGAATCGAACGCATCTCCTCAGTCCGACTCGAAGGCCCGCCTTATATCTCTCTCCTTGACCGATTCTCCGCATAGCTCATCACCATCTTTTGGGCCGTCTTACGTTTTTATTCCTGGCCCGTGGATGAGCTACGTCGCGTGTTCCCCTCTGGTTCGGTGTAAGTTTTTTTTTTTCGCATCGAAGTTTTGTCGCCCTACTAACAACTCGGTATCAGGTGAACACCCTCGAGGGTTGGGTTTTCACGCCGACCTTGATCAACTCGATCGACTATTCATCATCTCGAAGGCCATCGATCGTCACATCTCCAATGCTTGACCCACGTAGGCTGTCTTCATGGCGAATAACATCCACGCACTGTTGCATCGGTTTTTATAACCGGAACTTGAATCTCAAAAGCGAAAGCTTCGCTAATTCACTTTCCTCGGCGTCTTTGTTGAACCAGACACCGGGACATACGTAGTACGCGGTCCACATTATCTCTACCAATACGATAACCACGGCTACGAAGCCGTCATGTGTCTCTTCTGCCGCGCTACCTATTCTAAATCCTTTTATTTTTTAGGTCCACTGCCGCGCTTCCGTAGTCGCACGAGGGAGTTTGTCCACGTCTCACGCACGTCATTTGTTCACCTATCACACGCTACTCTGCACTATCAAGTGTGCTCAACTATAACTGTGATCCCCAACGGGACTAGGCGACACAGCGAAGATAGAACCCGAAGTGATGGAACATAAGCGGTCGCATCTCGTTCTCGCCACCCATTTCGGGTCGTTTGAGTCGTTGGTCGCGTCGCGTCGCCACTCTCCATGTGAGACCTCCTTTTTCGTGGGACCAGCCGCAGTACGTGCTACTTCGTTTCGCGGTACATCGAGTTAATCACTTTCGCCTTCTAGGCCCATCACCCCCGTTTCTGGAACTACGAGCCAAAGAACATTCAAGACTACCGCATACCTGCTACTGTTACATCAACCTACTAGAACTAGATTGTTATGCGCCTTATTGTCTCTTCCCATCCGCAACAACTGCTTCGTCCCTGGATAGGATCTGATCCAGCAACCTCTGATCCAGCTTCTCTCCCGCCTTATCTTGTGCCTGTTTATGCATATCTAGCGCCCTTTCAATTGCCGTCCTAGCATCCTTTAGTTGTGACCTCTTCAAATATATTTTGGCCAAGTCATATAGTATACTGCCCTGACCCGACGAAGAGTTTATGGTCTTATAAAGTCCAAGGGCATTATCAAAAAAGGCTTCGGCTTCCTCTAACTTATCTTTCTTCAGATAAGTATTTCCTAATGCTTTATAATCCTTTGCTTGGCCCCGCACAGAGTTGGCCAATTTGTCAAATTCCAGTGCCTTTTGATAGGAGGATTCTGCATCATTAAATTTTTGCAGCTGTAGCTGAATATCACCCAGCCCTCTATAATCACTGCCTTGGCCAACATTGTCATCAAGGGCCTTGTGAAACTCTAAGGCCTTACTATAGGCAGCACCAGCCTCATGTAATTTCCTGAGCTTCATGTATATGCCTCCAAGTTTAGCATAACAATTCCCTTGACCCAAGGCATCATTGGCTGCCCCAGATAGTTGCAAAGCCTTTTGAAATACAGCTTCTGCTCCACTTGTTGCCCCCTGATCAAGGCAAATATCACCAAGATCTCTTAAAATCTTGGCATGTAAAATGGGGTCATGATTTAAACTTGACAAGCAAAGCATTTCTGCTTGTTGTAACTTGAGTTTGGCATTTTCTAAATCATGTGTGCGATAATGGAGTCTTCCCCAGCGCTGAAGACATCCTATTTGCAATGAAATGGGAAGGTGGTTCTGCTGTATAAATTTCACAGCTTCATCCAATAACTGGTCACTGTAGTCCCCAATGTTTATGCAGAAGTTGACAAATGTCAGAACAGCATTGACAAGCATGGATTGGTCCTGATAGTTTGACTTTAAAAGTCTAGACAGGGTGGCCTTGGTGTTATTTGCCTCCAGCACCATCTCCGCATAATCATAGCAACCTGCTTGATATCTATTTGTCATCGCCAGAGCAATGTAAAAGTTGTTTAATAGCTCTTCGTGCCACGGTAACAGAAGGCCCTGACTGAGGCAAAAATGACGGATAATGGAATGACTTCGATATCTCTCCGCGGTAACTTCAACAAGGCTACATTGTTGAAGGGCTCGCAGACACGATAGAATGTCGATGTCGAGTACACCTTTAAATTTGTCCGGCAGTTCCGTGTGAATGCCGTCCGGGAGCACGCTTAGCACCCCAAGTAACTCCCTAGCTGCGGGATTGTCCCTCATGCGTTTGCTATTAAGAGAGAGCTGGATCGAGGACTCCATGTTCGACAGTTTATGAGAATGACCTCTTTGAACGAGTCGGGTGTACTTTTCTTTCCACTCTTTCAACAACAACGCAGGCGACGTAGCCTGAGCGAGGTGAGCCAACACATTGACCGCGAGCGGAACATTGTCCACTGCCGCGATAAGTTGCTCAGCGAAGCTATCAAAATTATTAGCAATACGCTGCCAGGCTACTTGAGCCGCGTGATTATCAAGGGTCTTCAACGGAGCTAGAGCAGGCTGTGTCCAGTGGGTCCGATCGGGCCTCTCTGTGCCACGCATGGTGACAAGTACCGTGACGGAGCGCAGCGACGTGATCTTGGAGAGCAAGTCCTCAACCGAATTTCGTATCTCAGCAGCCTGGTCCCAAGGCGACTCAAAGTTATCGAGACAAATTATACACTTCTTCTTCGTCAGCGACGTCTTTATATGAGACCAAGACGCATCCCCGGCTTCTAAGAGGCCTAGAGCCTTCGCGAGTTCGACCAAGAGGTCGGCGGACGTAGTGGCAGATTCACAGGCGACGAAATATCTTGCGTCGCCAAAGCGCTCACGAATGCGACGATGAGCGAGGACCGCGCTCGCAAGAGTGGTCTTCCCGTAACCGCCGGGTCCCAGGATCGCGATGCGAGCAGGACGAGGCCCGAAAATCATGTCGAGGATCTGATTAAGTTCGGCATCACGTCCAAAGAATAACTGCGGTGCAGATGGCTTGGGCGCCTTGGACAACACAGACCTAGATAAGATATGAGGACCTAATGAAGAAAAGGTGCAGGAGGCTACAGGGCGCAGAGATGGACTTACGTAATGTTCCTGGAACTAGTGGATCCCGCTGACGAGTTGACGGTGATAGCGACAGCGTTGACCTAAGGATTGATCAATCAACTGAAACCTCTCAAAGAATAAATGTAGTGTACCGGACGGCTTTGAATAAGCTGAATAAGCTGGGTAAAGTGAATATGAAGTGTCAACTTCGCCTACAAACCCGGGGGGAGTGATTAGACGAACGGCGAGGAGGATAGCGCAGTTCAGACGAACCTGGAAGACATTGAGTGCATGCGATAACATGGCGTCGCATTGTTTGACCTTCGTTTGAATGTCCGCGCGCTGTAACACCTTCTTGATGACTCCGTACTCGGCGCACTCCTTGAGCATTCGCCCGATCGCCTCCAGGCTCCTTTCCATGGGTTAGAAGATATAGTAAACAACTGCTCGTGATGGACTCGACGCACTTCTGGAGGGGCTGCAAGGCAGTTTCCAAATGGGCAAGATCTTCTTCGCCCAGCCCATGCGTTTCGCATGACTTCCCGACACTGATAACAATATTCGCAACTTCGAGGAGCCTCTGCGCTACTATCGCCCAGTCCTCTTTGAACTGTTGAACCTCCTAATCGCACGATCATCGATCATCAGCGAATAAGGCACCCGAAATCGTGAAGGGGGCACGTACGCTGTGCACTTGGATCGCATAGAGCAGCATCCCAGCAATCGAGGAGATACAAGGGACCTTGGACGCTAGGGAACTCGCCTCTTTGAGGATGCCGAGAGACGTTTTGACCGCGGACATGATGGTGTCGACAGGTCCACCAACCGCATCCGACGCAGCAGGGAAATCCTTGGGGAAATCACCGAAAGCTAACGAACATTCATAAGCTAGTTAGGGTAAGTCAGTCACACGTTACACTCACGGAGTAGAGACATTTTGTAGACGACGACAGTGAGAAGCAGAAAACGAATACCAGATGATTCGAGCCACGTTTGGCGATTTGGATGCACAGCCTCTGGCTCGAAACGTGACCCTGGGCAACACCCTGGCGCCAGCTGCCAGTAGCCGGCACTGTCGGACAACCGCAGCCTGAGCGAAGGTAAGACAGCGACAATTCGCATCCTTTACTACCATAAGACCAAGGTGCTGAATCGCAGACATTTGTACACTATTCGGGTCGCGGGGGTTATCGGTCAACTGATGGTTCAAGTTGGCACTGGCAAGCGCATACTATTCGGTAAGGACATTTAGGTCGAATTCAATACGATTTTCTCGCTGATTCTGTCGTGCTCTCAAGACGTGAACCCTGATTAGTGGTAACGTCGGCGGTGAAGATACAACTACCTTCTCTTTCAAGTAGATACATCGCGCAACCTGATTCTTGCGTCCAGTCCTTCAGCGCTTCAGCCCCCGACTAGCCGAGCGCAAACAAGAACTTGAAGAGTGAACAGAAGTGAGACGTTTGATTCTTTTGTATACTATACAAATCCTACGGGCGCTTGCCATCGTCGCCATCTCCCAAAGCGTTCACAACGGGAAGAATTTCACCTCACTCAGAATTCCGGTATGTCTGGCGTGTCTGCAATACGATATGTGAGCTTCTGTGCGCTGACCTGTCGAGTTGTCGTCGACGTCAGTTTCAACATCTCCCAGTAGACGACCAGTTGAATTACCTTTCCCTCTTGCATGTACTGCAAGCCTCCCTTCACACCGGCGAGGCCGCCGGATTGGATGTGGACCGGGTTTGGCTTGATCTTGCCCGTGGCAAGGATCTTAGTCAACAGATCGACGTACCACCTCCCATTCGATTCCTAGAAAACCATGAGTAAAACCGCATTGGCAAAGGCAGATTTATACGGGGGGCGTACGCTTTTGAGCAAATCGGGTGCCATACTGTACTTGACCTTTACATCCGGACGAGGGCTCTCGTACTGAAGAATGATGGCCACCCTTCCGCCCTTGTCCCCGATCGCACCGGTGACTTGCTCCGGCGTCTTACCATCTGAAATCGTGTCGACGGCAATGTCAAGTGCGTTGTTGGTAGCAGCGCGAATCTTTTCTACGACGCTCTCGTCGCGGTAGTCGAACACCTCGTCCGCGCCAAGGCCCTTGACGAGCTCGAAGTTCTTTGGCGAAGCTGTCGTTATGACCCGGAGACCGCCGAGCTTGGCGAACTGGATCACATACTGGCCGACAGACGAGGCACCACCCCAGATGAGGACTGTGCGTTGGGGTCCGGACCGGGCCTCGAAGGGCGAAGGTAGCTCTAGAGTCTGGTGCAGGCATTGCATGGCGGTGAATGGAGCCACGCCAAGCTGGGCGGCCTCCTCGGACGACCAACTCTCGGGGATTGACACGATGCCGCGGTCTGCTTCCGCGACTACGTATTCCGCGAACGAGCCATTTGGGGAGACGGCTGGAACCGGGCTCAACACGAAGTCAACGAACCAGATACCAGGGAGACGACTAACTGCCTTGTACGAAACCGCCAACACGCTCCCCCACGGTCCTCACACCAGCCGGGACGTCCGGCCCAAGTTCTTCAACCGTGCCCGCGAAATCATTTCCGATAATGGCGCCGTATTTACTCGCTTTTAGAGCACGTCCGATCGACTTCCCTAAAGTAATAAGTGAGTTGTGTCAGCGCTCCTTCCTAATAGTGAGTATGAACTGACAGTCTGTCGGGTTCTGCGCTGCGGCTACCACCTTGACGAGGATCTGACCGGGACCTGGTTTTGGAACATCTTTTCGACCAAACGTGGGGCCGGTCTCCGTTATGTAGACAGCAATTTGTTGTTTAGTTGGTGCCATTCAAGGTGTGATGGAGTAGGAGTTGGTCTGCGTAGGTCAAAACTTATAAAGCGGGAACAGGAGCTCTTGACATCATGCGCGTCATCGTCCAAGAGGTTTGCAATACTTGCGAATACTGTTCTTTGTATCGTTATCAGTAAGCTGCTGACGAATCGGGCTTCGGACTCTGATGCAGCCCGAATCCCAACCCACCAAAACCGAGAATCCCCGTCGTTCTCACATATGCAGAACTGACCATTCCTGAGCGCAATGCGCGTCGCGTATCCACCTGGGCCGTAATTTGTCAGTCGAGCAAGATCTCGAGTCATATGATGCATCCATACCTCTCAACGGAGTTGCTTTCCCACCATTGCTGTAGTCAGTCGCCCGAAGCCTCGCCTATAGGCGCTGGGATATCTTGTACGACCAATCGCCAGCCGCGCCAATTGTTGTGCAATGCAGCCCAGCACATCACAATCGACTTTTCACCGACCCCCCTGAACGCACTCCTCTTCAGGGCCTCAATTTATATAGACTTCAACAGCGGGCCTCTCTGTAAGACCCACCTCTCAGCAACTGATTTTGTGGCTTTGTTCACGACCGTGACTGGCCCTGCATGGGTTTTGTCTTTGTGCTTGTGTCGATTCTGCCATAGGGTCGGGACGGGACGAGTTTAGCCGGAGCTCTGCAGAAATCGGTCTCGCAGCAGGATCTTTGATAGTTGATCATTCCCACCCACATTGTACCCGTCCCTGCGACCGTCTCGACGCGCCTTATTAACCGAAATGTAAAACATCGGCAATTCGTGCCTTCGCATGGTACTACACTTTCGTCGAACACTTTTTCGTCACATAAATTATCACAGAATAAATCCACTACCTTGTAAAGCGCCAGAGAAACGGAGGCAGTAGCTCGAAAGGCCACATTGCCTCGGTGCAGATGTCCCGAGGCGCCTGAGAAGCGCAATTATAATTAGCTGATGATCACGCGTGCACTGATAGAGACCCACGGTGCCCGAGTGGGCCCGAAACAGGTCCCGCGCCTCATCACGATCCAAATCTAGGCCTTGGCCATCACGACGAGGCCGGACTTCGCCACCCGCGCTATGACGAGCATCGCACAGGCGACGAACATAGTGACTGCGCAGAACACCTGCATGCGGACAAATTGGCCCGTGTGGAGGTTGATGAGGGCGCCGCCGACGGGGGAGCCGATGAGCACGCCGAGGCTAGAGACGCCGAAGCTCATGCCGATGCGCGTGCCGACCTTGCTGAGGTCCGGGGAAAGCGAGACCAGCGTGCTCGGGGGCAGCGAGACGAACGAACCGGAAAAGAAGCCGTATAGAAGCGCGAAGGCGATGAGGGCGCCGGTGCTGTGCACGGCAGCCCACGCGAGGACGAGCGCGCCGCATATGAGGCTGCAGGGGATGAGCGTGTTGAGTGTGCCCACGCGGTCTGCGAGGGCGGTAGGTGCAAGACGGCCAAAGACAGAGGCGGCGTTAATGATGGGCACGAAATAGAAGGCGAGGGTCGCGTTCGCGCCGGTCTTGGAGAGCGCGAAGGTCGTGATGTAGAAGAATGGGTTGTAGAGGCCGATGAATCCGAAGCAGAGCCCCAATGTGCAGAAGATGAAGGGCAGCTCGCGCAGTGCCGAGACGTCGAAAAGCTTGCGGCGAGTCGCAGGCACGACGCGCTGGCGCGTGACGAGATTGGCGATGACGAGGGTGACGAGTGCGATGAGACCAATCACGCGAGTCGCCCAGCCGAAGCCGATCCTCGGTTGCAGCTCGTGGAATATGGTTGGATAGATTATCCCGCCTAATAAACGAATGGGAAGTGGGGGAGACGATACCGTCAGCACGCATGTGCAAGTAAACGCCAATACACGCTACTCACCGAAACTGCTACCGCTGGCACCGACACCGATGGCAAACGCGCGGTTCTTGTCAAAATAGGTGGACACAATGGCGATGCTGGGTACGAACATCATGCCTGCGCCAAGGCCGATGCAGACGGCTTGAGCGAGAAAGGCCTGGTAGTATTGCTTCACCAGGCTGGTCATCATGGTGCCGAAAATGACAAGAAACGACCCCACGCCGAGGAGGACGGGTGTGTGGCCAGCATCGAAAATGGGTCCAGTGAGTACGCTGACGAGAAAGAGCAGGAATGCCTGAACGGAGCCAATCCACGAGATGGCAGATGGAGAGTGCGAGCGAAGAAGATCGACCTCATAAAAGGACTGGTACGCCCCAAAGGTGTTGACGATGCCCCTGAATGTGAGTCGTGTTAGTTCGGCGGCAGGCCTGATCGTTGTCATCGAGCGTACCATGTATTCATGAGTACCAAAAAGCAGGCTAAGATTTGGAGCTTTGCGAGCAATCCGTCATCTGGTGTGACTGAGTTGTGGGATTGCGATTGTGTGGGGGACTGGGACTCCGAGATAACTAGGGAGGTCGACTTGACCTCAGCAAACGCGTCTGATGCGACAGGCTTTTCACCGCATTCTGCCTGAGCTCGAGAGCGGGAGCCCATGCGTGCCCCAGGGGAGCCAGTGTTTGAACGGGGATGGGATGAGCCTCGATGGGCCCTTATGAACGAACTTGTCGCGAGCGCTGTCGTCTCGAGTTTCCACGCCGCAGATCGATGACTCGTCTCGACGAACCCACAAAGCCATTTATGATTGTTACTCCGAATCTCGAAATTTTGGCATGCGGCATGGAAACTGGGAGGGTGTTTGGTTATCAGCTGCCCAGCGTCCAATGAAAATGGACGCTCAGGGAAAAGGTTGTTCCACTCGTGCCGGCGGCGGTAGCCAGACTGCCTTAACTGCCCAATCCGAGCCGCCATCATGGCCTCGCTACCCTTGCCCGATCCTTCTCCAACTGCCGCCCTCGTACGTTCATCTGCGCTTATCTCTCAGGGCGCAGAAGCAGCAAGTACCATTCGCTCTAACTATATCCCGGGATTTTCTCAACTGGCGCTTGCAGAAGGTCTATCGCACGACCCTGCACACAGGGGGCGGACCCGTATTGCTCAAGTACCGGTTTTCAAAGCAGTACCGTCACGCCACGCTGGATGCGACTTTGACGCGTGCGCGCGTCGCCGGAGAAGCTCGTGCGCTCGTGCGCTGTCTCCGGTGCGCAATTGAATTGCCCTTCCAAAGGTGCCGGTTGACAACAACTGAGTCGTGCCAGGTGCGGCGTTAGTGTGCCTGGACTACGCTTCGTAGATGTGGCGAATGGTGCACTAGGTATCGAATGGGTCGATGGGAAGAGTGTTCGGTCTTTGCTCGGATCAGGGGATGAAGGCGAGACATATCGCGAGGAAGACGAGGACATTGCACCCGCTGAAGACGAAGATTTGTTTGTCGAGTATAAAGTACCGAAAGGTATGAGTTATCTTATCTATCGCTCCTGGGCAGTCATTTTCTTGACCGTAACTAGATGCGTTGATGGTTATGGTGGGCACTGAGATAGCGAAGATGCATCTCGCAGACATCATCCACGGGGACCTGACGACGTCAAACATGATGCTACGCCATCCATCCTCCACAATGAATTCTCCAGGTGTACACCAACTAGTACGCGACCGTTATTCCATCGTCAAGCACCCTTTCAACTAAAAGATCAGGTTCTCATTGACTTTGGGTTGGCTTATACTTCTACGCTGGCAGAGGACAAAGCTGTAGACCTATACGTGTTGGAGCGCGCGTTCGCTTCTACTCACCCGGAATCTGAGCCATTATTTTTTCTGTACTTGACGCATACGAGAAGAAGATGGGGAAGGAATGGCCGGCGATTGGACGGAGGCTAGAAGATGGTGAGTTATTGCCAGCGTACATTCGGATTCAATATTGACCCTGGGTTAGTTCGATTGAGAGGACGTAAGCGAAGCATGGTGGGTTGATATGTCCGTCACCAAATGTAGTAGTATATCGATTCGGAGCCCAAATTGGAAACCTTAATTGTGAATCATCCCTGTAGTCATTCTCCGTCGCTTGCAATTGGCCCTAGAGCAACCGCATACATTCCCTCCCACATCTCGTACGTACGCATATACTCACCTCTGAGGCATCTGACCGACTCTGTGTAGGACCCCAGCATGGCACCTATGACAAAACCAGAGACGATCCTCAAGCAGGCGGAGGGTCTCGTCTCCGTCGGGCAATCACACGCAGCGTTGCAGTCATTCACGGAAATGTTTTCCTCAAAGCGCTTCCGAACAACCCCCTTAGCATCACTTGAACCCATAATGATACGCTTCGTCGAACTCTGCGTCGAGATGCGCAAGGGCCGTGTTGCAAAAGAGGGTCTCATGCAATACAAGAACACCGCCCAAAACACGAGCGTCGGCTCGATCGAAGTGGTCATCCAAAAGTTTGTCAGCCTCGCCGATGCAAAGCTCCAGGAGGCCCAAGAAAAGGCTGAGAAGGCCGCCGCGGACGCCGCGGCAGACGTCGACGACCTCGAAGCAACAGAGACGCCAGAGAGCATACTACTCGGTGCCGTCAGCGGCGATCAGAGCAGGGACCGAACTGATCGTGCCCTCGTCACTCCATGGCTCAAGTTTTTGTGGGAAAGCTATCGCACCGCACTGGAGACGCTCAAAAACAACGCGCGCTTGCAAGTCATTTACCATGTACGCCGCATGCCCTGTGACTACTTGTGCCGTTATCTGACGCTCTACACCTTCCGCACGGCATCGATAGCAAATCGCACAGCAAGCGTTCCAGTTTTGCCTGAAGCATCAACGAAAGGTCGAATTCCGACGTCTATGCGAGACACTGCGTCTTCACCTTTCCAATGTTGCAAAATATGCGCACCAATCACACGCCATTAACCTCCAGGACCCCGATACCCTTCAGCATTACCTCGATGCTCGCTTTGCGCAACTCAACACTTCCGTGGAGCTCGAGCTATGGCAGGAAGCCTTCCGCTCTGTAGAGGATGTCCATAATCTCTTGATTATGGCAAAGAAGGCGCCCCGTCCGGCTATGATGGCCAACTACTATGAGAAACTCACCAAGATCTTCTTAATGAGTGGTAACGCACTATACCATGCCGCCGCGTGGGGGAAGTTCTATGCCGTGACCACCACCATCGGCGGCAAGTCTGAGGAAGAACTTAGCAGACTTGCTGGCCAGGTTCTCGTCAGCGCCCTCGCCGTTCCCGTCAACCAAAAGGGTGAGGAGTCTGTAGAGGAGGTCAAGGGCAGATCAGGGCGTCTGACGTCGTTGCTTGGCCTATCCAAGACGCCGACCCGGACGGGCCTTCTGAAGGATGCGGTGAGTTTTAATGATCTTCAATACGTTGGCGCCTTTCTGACTCTTTTCTACAGCTCTCGCGCAATGTGCTGAAACTCGCATCGCAGAATATCCGATCGCTTTACAATATACTTGAGGTGACCTTTGATCCCTTGACGCTCTGCGTCGAAGTAGCCCCGCTCTTTCGTGCCCTTTCCGAAGACACCTCCTACGCTCCGTATCTACCACTGCTGCAACGTGCCCTCCTTTCGCGGCTGATTTCGCAACTAGCGCAAGTTTACTCGTCCATCACCATCGAGAATCTACTTTCCCTCCTTCAGCCCTTGAGAGAAGCGCTCGCCCAGGGTGGCGGGGACCCAGCGATATACAAGCCAGAGCAGATCGAGGCGTACATCATGCGCGGCACCCACGCAGGCGAGCTCAGCGTCCGCGTAGATCATGCGTCTGGTACTCTTGAGTTTATCGATGACCCTTTCTCCGGCCTTGACAGTACCCATGTCGCTTCCTCTTCCACGCACGGCATTGTCGTCCAACCTTCGGCCGCGTCGCTCGTACGCACTCGCCTTAGTGGCATCGCCAACGCGCTAAATCATGCTCTCGCAATTCTCGAACCCCCACCTGTGCCCTCGGCCGAAGAGCAACGCGCCCGCGTCGCCGCGCTAGTCACCGCTGCCGACGCAGAGCGCAAGGCCTTACAATTACGCCGCGCGATCGTCGCTCGTCGACGCGAGCTCCTTTCGGAGCTTGCTGCGAGAAAGGAGAAAGAGGAGCAGAGCCGTCGGTCGGAGGAGTCGCGTCTGGCCAAGTTTGATGAGTCCCGGCGAGCTATGGAGGACGCACGTAGACGCGAGATCGAACGCGCGCGCGCGGAGATCCAGCAGCGCAAGAACGAGGAGGCACGCCAGCTTGCCCAAAGCCTTCGGGAGCGTGGCAATCTCAAGGTTGATATCGATGTGAGTCTTAATACGTTTATGGGTCGATCGGATTGTAGAACATCGTATTACAGGACGTCGAAAACTTGAACACGGACAGTCTGATGCGGCTCCAGGTCGAGCAACTCGAGAAAGAGAAGAAGGAGCGCGAGGCACGGCTACGCGTTATTGCCAAACGGATTGACCACACCGAACGCGCATACCGCCAGGATGAGCGGCCCTTACTCGCGAAGGACTATGAGCTGCAGCAGGCGAGCGACCGTGCGACATTCGAGCGGGTCCAAAAAGATCGCATCGACGCTGCGCGACTCGACCACAAGCGCAATCTGGAGACGAAGAAGCGCCTCTCCCGCATACTCCCAGAGTTCGAATCGCGCAAGGCGATCATCCTCGAGAAGCGCAGCGCCGAGTACGAGCGCAAGCAGGCTGCCGCGGAGGCGAAGATTGAGGAGGAAAAGGCGAAGCGCCGCACCGCGTTGCTCAAGGCTCGCGAGGAAGAGCTCTCACGACAAGAGGCGATCGAACAGGCTCGCCGCGAAGAAGAGGAGGCCGAGCAGAGCAGGCAAGAGGGTACGTTGTTCTGTGATCCACGAACCGCCGTCGTTCTTAATTTCTTTTCTCCCCCGAAACAGAGGAAGAACGCAAGCTTGCAGAGGAAGAAGCCGTAAAGCGCGAGGAAGAAGCGGAGGCCGCCCGCATGCGCGAGGAGCGCGAACGACAGCGCGCGGCGGACCTCGAGCGCATCAAGCTGCAGCAGCAGCGCGAGGAAGAGGCAGCACAGAGAGCGGAGGAGCGGCGCAGGCAACCACCTGCCGTTACCGCTTCCGCACCGACACCGGTGTCCGAGGGCGCGTGGCGCCGCGGTGCCCCTCCGTCTGCAGTCGCCGCCGCCGCCGCCGCCGCTCCACCGGCTCGCACGCCCCCGCGTTCCGAAAGCCCTGCGCCTACCAGCGGCCCGCCCAAGCTATTTGGTCGTGGTGGAGCCGCCGCGACAGGCTGGCGTGCTCGCGAGCAGGCAAGGAGCACTGCACCGACGACGGGCGGTGGTCCCGCTCCTTCGTCTGGAGCGCACGAGGAACAGCAGAAGAAGGTGGAGAACAAGGATGATGGGTTCCAGGCTCCGAAGAACGTGTGGAAGCCTTCGAGGTTGCGGGGGCAGCAGTAGACTTCCTTTTTTTTGTCCCTCTGTTCTCTCATCTGTGTAAGTAGTGCCAACGTATCCATTACGTTGCATTGATCTCTGAGCGTGGTTGGTGTACCAACGTACCCACAACCGTTCACCGCTGCTAGTCAATCATGTCATCATCACCGCAATCGTCGTCATCTAGATAAAATTACTGGATTATCCGTGCATTTACTGCTCGCTAATGGGGAGTTATGATCACTGATGTACACAACAATGAGTGCAGTACAGATTGCAGGTCTAATATAATATCTATATATATAAGCGACAAGGTAAGAAAGCACCGAAGAAGCCAGAAAAAAAGAAATCAAAAGATGTTCAAGTGTGCTGCTTCGGTCAGATCGAGATGGTCGTTTTGCTTGGAGTGAGCGTGAAATTCGCTCCTTGTCTGGGGATTCGGGTGGGAGGCGAGAGCAGGGCACAGTGGACAGGAGGGTGAGGTATCCGCGATCACCGTCTCTCTTTTTGCTCCTCTTCCTCCGCTTCGAGCATCATCGCTGCACAAATGAAACCCGATCGATCAGCAACCTGCACGCGCTCCTGAGGAGATAAAGCACACCTCCCCACGACGAATTCTGTACTGATGCGAGCACGTCGTGATCGTCGTCGACCGAGAATGACGTGGAATCGCGGAACGCAGACAAGTCGCGCCTGCAAGCAAGGAAGAGAGTCGATTCGCCAGTCAGCGTCGGAAATCGAGACCTCACGGCAAGGTAGGGTCGTAGTACGTACGTATAGCGCAGTCCGAGGTCGGCCGAGAGCGCGCTCATGTCGCTCTCCCGGCGGTCGCGACGGAGTCCACCGCTGCTGCTGCCTATGCTGCCGCCAAGGGCCGAGAAGTCGGACGGGCCGGATTGGTCATGCCGCGTTGGCGTCTCGGGCTCAATCCAGCTAAAACCAGCCGAGTGTCGCCTGGCGGAGGTGATGTCGCGGCTACTCATGGGCGGGGGTGGCGGGGTGGATGGCACGTCTTCGACGACGATAATCTCGGGTACGTCTGCCAGGGAGGCGTGAATCAGTGTCACGTGACCAGCGAGGAGATGATCGTACCGTGATCAGAGGCCGCGGCGTGAGCTTGCTGCCGCATCGCCAAGAAGCGCCGGCGGTAGGAGATAGTCTTCAACATTGACCTCACGCGATCGAGGTTGACGAGGTCTGTGACGAGCCCGTTGGTTCCGGTTCGGACGACGAGGTCCTTCAAACTATCCGCCGCCATGTCAGACACAGTATCGCCCGGCGGAATGCTCAACGGGACTTACACCAGGGCCTCTTTGTCAACAATCAATTTGTGGTGGGCTAACAATAGCAGCATGTTGGTGAACGATATGCCTTTTCCGTGCTGGTGAGTGATGATTGCCTCGTGGTACAGACGACTGTAGAGTTTTCGGCGTCTACGAATAGCCGCATAATCGATCGTCGATAAAGTAGTGTTTAGTGACCTGAGGTTGACCCCGTGCGTGGACTTATTGTCAGGGTAGTCGTGATCACCTTTATCCGTACAGGTCGCCAAGATATTTTGGACGCTAAATTCTGTTGGATAGATGCGGACTTCAAAGATACCGCCTAATTTCTAGGTGATCAAGCATCAATATAGTTGTAGGAAGACGACGACGACGGCTAGAGGAGAAGCGTAGAGCTCACCCTGAAAAAAGGGACAAACTGCGGGCGCTCCAAGAATCCTGTCTTCTGATTAGCGAATTCCGCCCAGACCTTCTTAAAAGCGCGCATCTCCTCTCGTGTGACTGCCTTGGCGCCGCCCGTGGTCTGGTACACATACGAAAAACTTTCGACTACCACACCTATTTGTGGTATAAACACTGGGGTACACCGAAAGGATGGGAATATAGCTCACCAGTGAACATGTTCACAAAGATGTACTAAAGCGAGCCAGAGGTTAAGACATGGCGCAGAGAAGGTGGAACGACCTACCATGCTAAGAATATTCCACGCTATGAAAAGCGTGTAGGCCCAGCCGACGCTCCCACAATCTGAGTCTTGTTCGGCCGACGATGAATCAGTACATCTGGGATAGGTGGTGGTGCTACAAGCGTGGTTAGACATGAGAAAGAGGAAAAAGAAGCATCGCAACAAAGAAAACTCACTAGTCGTGCATGTATTGATTCCAGCCTTCGCTGAATGTTCGGCAATAGTCAGGTAAGAAGCGCGCTACAACAAAACACAGAAGTACACACCCCGAAGTCATAAACGCAAGCATCACAAGCGCATTGCTCATTGACGAGTAGTTCTGATTGCGGGCTTCGGCCGTGTTCCATTTGGTCAGGCTGAAGACCTCCACGAAAAGGATGGAAAAGAAGATGAACAAGACGAGCCAGAGCGAAAGGAGACTCAAAATGACGGGTAGACTGGCTCTGCAAATGAGTAGACGGCAAGAGTTAGCGACAGCGGTCAAGGTCGTAATCATTAAGCAGAGGGGTTTACACGGCAGTCTTGAACAGCTTGTTCAAGTTGTTCATCCGTTGTACTAGCTTGAACGCAATGCTGACCAAAAAAAGCTTTTGTAGTTGGTCGATAACATAACCGCTGACGCCGATCCGAACAGAAATAGACGTGATCAAGCTACCCGAAGCGACGATGACGTCGAACATGTTCCAGCCATTGGCACGGAAGCTCCGCCAGCCCAGTCCGTAGAAGCGCACGAGGATGTCGATGGCGTACATGATGGTTACGAGCAGGAAGAAATCATCTGTGTAGCCCGAGGCCGATCAGCAAAACCCTCCGGAGTAGTTAGAGCACTGTTGGTGGCTTACTTCGGAAATTATCTACGAAGGTTTGCGGAGAAAACGTCTGCGTCCTGAAGATTTGAAAGTCAGCCCTTGGCAGTGCCCTTTGTCAGGCGGGCGGAGGGATACTCACATGAGCGCGATGATATGGATAGTGAACAGTACCGTCATCATCCGCGACCACCAGCCGTGCTTGTATACCGCGCGGTCGAAGCACCATGCCCTGAACCTCCATGTCGGCCGCGTTTTTGGCCGCTTAGACGGCCGCTGGCGCTTGATCAGCTTTTGGAGGTCGATCCACTCTCGTTGGGGCTGCGTGAGCAGGGCAGTCCCTGTTTTCGCACTAAAGTTCCCGATGATGATACTAGCCGCAGGAAGGGTCAGTTTGAAGCAGACGTGGGAGCGCATGGTGGGGGGGGGGCGGAAACTCACCTGACGAACAGCGTGAGGATGACGACGCCACCGAGAAGGTTATAGATCACAAAGAAGATGGCGTTGACCTGCGACGCGTTGGTCTGCGGCTGCTGATTCGGCCCGGTGATGCTCGTTACGACGCCCATGACGTCGATCCATCCCTCGAGGGAGACAATCTCAAAGAGGATGAGGAGCGACGCGCGGAAGGAATCAAAAGAGAAAGTCGTCGACGGGGACGGGTTCGCCCAGACGCGCGGGACGGGGAACGCGAATGCACCGGCATCGCCGACGACGCTCACATTGTACTCGTTGATGCAATCAGTGAGCCCGGTCGCGTTCCCGTCGTTACATTGGTTCGTCAAGCCCGCGAAGATATTCAGACCCCAGACTGCGTACGGGATCATGTAGAGGAGGGCGAGCAGGGCGGCGTCGAGGATCCGCGTGATGCCGGAGATGATCAGCGACTCGAATGTCGAGCGCATCTTCTCGATCAGCGTGATCAGCTTGAGAGCGCGCAGCGCCTTGAGTGCACGCGTGAAGCGGCTGAGACCGCCGATAAAAATCAGGCCAGTCGTGACATTGACCAGGAGGCCGGCCATGATGAAGAAGTCAAGCACGTTCCAGATACTCCGCACGTACGCGTTCGGGGTGAACATGAACCCGTCCGCAATGACTTTGATGACAAATTCCATCAGCAGCGTCAGTCCGAATGCAGACTCAGCAATATCGAACCAAGAACCGCGGACGCGCCCGTGTTCCAGGTAGTAATTGCGGCGATAGACGGGCGTAGCGATCGACTCGACGACGATTCCCGCGATGACGGTCAGCAACAAGACGAGCTGGAAGATGATGTGCGCAATCTTCGATGGAGGCCATCCAAATATACGGTCGCCACCCGCGGGCCGGACGATCGTTTGGCAGAACCGACGCGCGACGTTCTTTTGAGAAAAGATCCAGAACGTCTTGTCGTACGACGGGTGGTCGCGAATAAAGTCGGCCTTTATGGCTCTGCGCTCGTCCAAGGCGTCGTTAACCTCTTCTCCCATCGCCGCCTCGTTATTGATGGCCGCAAGAAGATCACTAGCGGTACGCTCGTTGATTGGAAGGTGAGGCGGTCAAACACAAAGATAGGGACTCACAGGTGCCCATCTGTGTCTTCATCGGTGGAATCCTGCAGCGGGGCACTTTGCTTGCGGGCGTGCCGCAGAGTAGTGAGGGGCACGTCATCCGACTGCGTGTCACCAATGAACAACCTCTGCAGTATACTAAGCGACTTGTTCGTGACATGGCGTACGCGTCCGCTGCCTCCAGTTGTACGGACCTGCGCTCCACAGCACCGGACACATGATTAGACAGAGCCGTGCACACGGAATCGGGGGACTCACGCGGCTGGGCCGGCGCTCGGGCACCGGGAGGCCATAGTCTTGCACGAGGGTCTTCTGCATCGGCAAAACGAGGTTCGAAGGGAGATTCTCTACAACGATAGCCCGCGGAGAGGGTCTGAACCATCGGTACGGATTGAGCTTGCGTGCCCACGCCGACTTGTGTTTGTCGGGTTCCTGCGTCCGGAAGTAGAGGTTCGCCTGCTGACTGCGCTTGGCCTCCTCAGCGACGCTGAAGTTCTCGTTAATGACGGCAATGAACATTTGCAGCACGATAACTACAAGTTTCTCCAGTCAGCGACCGTAAAAGAACGTGCTGGAAAAGTGGACGGCGACGCACAATTCGCGAAGAAGAACCACCCTACGATAAAGATGACGACAATCCACGACTGCCCGAGGGGTATCTCCGCCATTGCAGACTTGTAGAGGACGTTCGTCCAGTTCTCGGACGAGAAGATTTGGTAGATAGCCAAGAACGAAGTGAAGATCTGCCCAAAGTTCATGGCTTCACTGCTCTGAAGGTCGCCGCGTAGGAGCTGCACGGCAAAGAGCGCTGCCAGGTAATTGACGAGGATGAGGAAGAGTGTCATGTTGGCTAGGCCGTGCATGTTACCAAACACAGACAGTAGGAGCGGCTTCATGCGCGGGATCTCGAGGATAACGCGGTAGAAACGTGCGAGCTGGAAAATCGTCAGCCAGGGGTACGCTGGTGAGTCGTGTACTATGGGGATCTGGATGACCGTGGAGCCGATTGCGAGCACGAGGTCGAGGTAGTTGTTGCCCTGCACGAAGAAGCTGCGCCAATCCGGCAGATGGGCGATGATTCGCACTGCGATCTCGACGTCGAACGCGATAGTGAGCACTAGCTCGCCGATGTTGAGGATCTGCTGGTGGGTCGGGGTGATATCCACCTCGCGCGTCGCTTGCAAGACAAGTGAAGCGAGAGCGAGAGCGACCCAACACCACCGGATGTGTTCATATAGGTCCCGGACAGGGTTTCTGCGTGCTGCACGGCGACGGCCGTCCACTCCGGCAGCCCACGTCTCATCTTGCTCGTCGACGATGGGCTGAAGGCTGAATATATCATTTACTGGGTTGCATGAGAATAAAGACGCGACGGAAACTCACGGAGAAGCGCTAAACGCGCTCTTTTGTGTTTCCTCCCTGATAGCTGAGAACGTGTTGGTGATCACAGCGACGAACAGGTTGATGAGCCAAAAATTCAGCACGACGATACAAATTATGAAAAAGAAGCAGGAGATGAAAAATTCGGCGTCGATCATGGAGTACATCAGCGACGACCACTAAAACAAATCAGGATACGCAAGTCAATAAAGACGTGTCGACTGACCCCGTTGGCGGACGCCACGATAAACACTTGCAGAGCAGCAAAGTAGATTGTGTCAAAGCTCTCGATGTTACCGTAAGGATTATCGGCCTCCTAGATTAAATTCAAAGACCTTCCGTCATTCGGGTCGATGACAGGTAAAGCCACTGACGAACCTTGCAGATCTGACCGACCGGACAAATGTATCCCTTGATGGTAACATTCCGCCCGCTCTGCGTGATGTATGGCATTACAGTGAAGTTACCCGGGTCGATGTACCCCCCACACGATCGGCCGAGCTGGGTCTCTGGCTCACCAAGGGTCGGCTCCAAGTAGCACGACCGGCGGAGCGAGCCCTTGAATGTCTGGATGCCGATGATCCTGGTGAGAAACAAGCCATCAGCTCGACCCTAAAAACAAATAGACCCATTCCGGGGGCGGGACATACGAAAACAGGGCCATCGCGAAAAGCACGAAATACGCCACACTGGCAAGGAGCGGCCGCGCGGTCTTGAGCGAGCGCATGATAGTCTGCAAATAAACGTACCCGGTGGTGACGACATCGTGAGCTCCTCGATCGATACGTCCACCTGCCAATCAAACCACACGATGTAGCACTCACCGTCGTGCCGGACGTGATCGTGAGCAGCCTGGCGGTCCGCAAGACGCTGAGCGCACGGAAGATGCCGATGTGGTATCGCCCGCGCTCGGCGCCAGTCTGCGCAAGGACGAAGGTGATCCAAAATGCGACCACGGCAATGACATCAATGCGCGTCCAGCTGTGGCGCAGGTACGGCAGGTTGCGGCGCGTGACATTGCGCGCGAGGCGCATGCTAAACTGAAACGGCAACACAAGCGTGTCTTGAGCGGGCGTGATGTACGGGGTCGTAGCCGTCACAATCGTCGAAGACGAAGATGGTGTCTTCTCCAGGAGAGTCGCGGTTGTGTCGGCGCGTTTTCGTGCCAGGGGTGCCGAATTGACGAGAGTGGCGCTTGAGGCGGCAGCGGAGGGGGCGCCTAAGGGCGCCGGCGGGTCGTATCTGGAAGAGAGGCCGGAAAGCGCGAAGGGCCGGGTGGCGTTCCCGTAAAAACTACGGAGGCGGTGGAGGAGTGTACCTTTGCGGCCAAGGTTTGTGGTTGGGTGAGTAGGGGAAGCAGCGGCGGAGCGAACGGCGGGCGCAGTTGACATGGGGCGAATCGAATGGTCGGTCGAGAACGGAGAGGTGAAGATGGTGTAGATAGGAACTTCGGGGTCGAGGATGAGACCGGAGACGCACATTCGTGAAAACGCTTCAAAGCTGTGCGGCAAGTCGACATAAGAGGAAGCCCAACATACGAGCTTTCGACAACATGCCTGAATAACACAAAAAGGGAAAATATAATATAGTCTTCCCATGTCTGGAAGAAGCCGAGTACGCGAGGTGGCTTTGCGTTCGGGTCAGAGAGTGTGAGGGTGCGAGAGGCTTGAATGGTCAGCAAAATAGCGTAAAGAAAAATCGAACAAAGAATGACAATTTCTGTCCACCTGTGCGGCAGTCAGCTGTGCTGCATGCGCCAAGGAGGAAAAAAAACGAAAGCTACGCACGGGAATATCAGAAAATCGTACATCGCAAGCCGGACCCGATTGGTCGACCCAAAAAATGCGAGCGTGCGTCCGCGCAAGGGAAGGACACTGATCGAGGAGTCCGGTAGGGGTTCATCCACTTTCTCTCCCCCTTCATCATCACCTTCTGCGACCCGCTCCTTGCCATCGTCGCTCCCCAAGCGAACATGATCCTCATCTTCGAGGCTAGAGCTGGCAAAGTTGACAACACGCACCGAGATGCGGCGAAGTCCCTGGGAGATCGATTTGATGGTCGTTCCAGAGCGAGAGAGGGGGGAGAGCTCCGCACTGTAGCGCTGCGTACGACGCCGCGTGCGTGGGGTGGCCGCGGCGGAGTTCTCTGAGTCGGTTCGCCAGTTGCCTCCATCGGTCGGTTCGGAAGACATGTTGGCAGTAAGGTGGGTCGAGTCGTCGAATGTAGACGTGCTGGACTGGCGGCGCGAGGAAATGAGTGATGTGGTGGAAGCACCAGCGCGGGGGTGATCCGTGTACATGAACGGCTCTACGCCGTAGTCAGAAGTCGCCACACGAAACCTATCCGCTTGGGTGGGGGACATGAACGGGTCGTCATCGATAGCGTAGGCGGGAGTGGGTTGTGAAGACGAGCTGGGACGGGACGAGGGACCAGGGTTGTTCATGGCGGGGCGAAGAGGATCCTGTCCAGACTCGACTCTTCCCCAGCTGAGTCGGCGCCTGGTGAAGCTGTTGCGGCTGTCACCAGTGGGTACAAGCGAGGGAGAACTTGGCCCGATGCCAGCTGAGGTGACGGCGAGTTCTATTGCCGAAGAGGTGGAACTGTGAGTGGAATGCTGCGCGCCGTCCATGGACTTGCGGGAAGCGTGATAGATTAGTTGCAGTAAAAAGTGGACGTGTCACTTCGTCACAACTAGTCCACCCAACAACGTGACATCATCCGCGTTCCAGCCACTGACATTGCGCGATAGGCATGCCTCCTAGACCTACCATTCCAATTCCTGCTGAAGACTCCGTCTGGCCTGATCTTGCCAACTGAAATGACAGTGGCCCAAGCTTGGGATATACATGCCATGCCGGACCTTCTTCGTGATTTCGATGCTAACACCACCCCAATACAATTTGTGCCTCATCGAGGCATCCCTGAATATGCCAAGGCCATCCCTGATGGCTCCATGGAGGGCCTTCGGCGCGCCATAGTCGGCAAGAAAGGAGAAGGAGGGAATGCAGTAGAGTTGGATCCTCTCTGGATTACCGGAAGCCCCTATGTTATGCACGACCTCACAGGGGATCGGCAGACTCTCTTTCAGGGGGCTTGGTCAATGTGGCCCCCGGGTCAGCCCATGCCCCACTATATTCAACGGGATGTGGAAGGCGCCGAATTTACCGAAAAATATGTTCCCACAAAATTTTCTGTCGCACCACTCCTTCAGTGCTTGTGGGAACTCCTCGCGCTCAACTCGGCAGGGACCATCTTTCTCGACGGCCGCAATGAAGACGCGGCAAAATTGGTCGCCTTAGTCAGCAATCACCCTGCATATCGCAACAATACCTTGGTTCAGTGCTACCCCTACACCTTCCGGAACGGCGTCGAATTTGTAGATATGGTTGGTGAGTTAAATCCGGCTGCCGGCTGGAAGAGAACAGTTGCGGTTGCACCTGTATTGAACCCGGACACATTGCCCACTCTTGCGGGCGTCGGAAGATACTCGCTCGACTATACTGCTCTTTACACCGCAGGTGGGTGATGGCTCTTGTTGATCATTACTACTCAACGCGTTAACTTCCGATTTAGGCAAGGCCTGGTTTACGTCGATGATCAACACAGAGATGCGTATTTTCGCGCTCGGATTCCCTGTGTCTGGCATAGGCCGCGGTGTTAACCCCGCCACGGGCGAGACCCGTGACCTAAACGGAGATGTTGTTACCGAACCCAGGGTCAAGGCGATGTTTTTGTGGGACCGTGTCTTACTCGACCTGGTTGCGTGGGCGAAGGAGATGCACCCCTTGCTTGCCATCATCATGCACTCGATAACCTATAGCTACTCTTATGGTGGTCAGCGCTACACCAACACCTTTCACACAGGTCACCCCATTGCCTGGCCGGAGGGTGCGGAGAGTCATGGCAAGGAGTTGATGGCCGTGCCCGGTAACGCGCTCAGGCTTGGCGCAAACATTGTGATCTGTGATCGCGTGAACGACAACCTCAATGCTGCACTGGGAATGAAGAACTACACTTGGCCCACCGACGTCGATTACCCCACCCTCAGCATCAATATGGGTGAGGCGGAACAAGGTCCCGATATCTGAATAACATCGCCTTGTGTCAAAGGTACGCACCATCGCCCCCACCCAAGAAATCTCTCTGATATTCTGCAGAAAGCTCAACACTGAGAGTTCAACACTTTAGGAATCATTTTCGATTGTACTTCTACATCGCGTGCCGTGGTTGTAATTGATGATTGGGCATCAGTAGATAATCCCCGAATGACTGCCCCCATAAAATAATCCGACCCTTGATCCGACCAGTTCCCTTACTTCTCACCACCACTTGACTCGCCCCACCCCTTCCCGACATGCCTTCCGTTCAACTCCGCAGCCGTCACCAGAGAGGCAACATTGTAGTCATCGGGGAAGCTATGCTGGTAATTAAAGTCCACTTGGTATAAATACATCTTCTCGGACTTTTTGCATCGTGTGACACGAAAAGAACCAATGGTGACTCATGATTGCATGATTCCCAGGTACGAAAGCAGTTGAACTGGTCGCAGCCCGAATGCACCCGACCCATCGTACGATCCTCGTCGAGCCGCACTCGCACTTCCACCACCTCTATGCGCTTCCGCGCTACTCCGTCGTGCATGGCTTTGAGCACCGCGCATTCATCCCTTACTCCGCCATGTTCAAAGACCTTCCTCCAGACGCGACAGAGATAGTTCAGTCCCGTGTCACGGCCATATACCCAGATCGCGTGGAGCTCGACTGTGGCGAGCCGATCTCGTACGAGTACCTCATAATTGCGACGGGCACGTGCTCTGCACCACCGAGCACACTCAATACGAAAGGAAAAGCAGACGGCATCGCTTTTCTGCAACGGCACCAACGACGCGTCGAAAGGGCAAACAATATCGTCGTCGTGGGCGGTGGCGCCGTTGGCGTCCGTGCGTCGTCACTCGCGCATCGTGTAACGTGCTTACTGAAAGAAAAAAAACCCTTTTCTTGGCATAGAGCTGGCCACAGACATCAAAGACCATTACTCGTCCAAATCTGTCACACTAGTGCATTCGCGATCGCGGGTTATGCACAAGTTCCACCCGAAACTCCACGATCTCACTTCTGCGCGTGCAGAAGAGCTTGGTGTCAATATGGTGTTCAACGAGCGTGTCAAAGTTCAAACAGATGGCTTCCCGGATGACGGCTCCGAGTTTGATGTCGAGCTCTTGGGTGGGAACCGCTTACGCGCAGATCTGGTAGTACGTGCCTCGTTACTTCTCTTTGTCTCGAAGCTCACCTCGGCCCAAGATCCGTGCTACCGGCCATACACCCGCCTTTCCACCATTACACATGCTCGCACCGGAGTGCATTACATCGGACGGCTTCATCTCCGTGCGGCCCACTTTACAACTTGCCAACACCGCATTTCCAAATGTATTCGCGATCGGCGACGTCGCAGATACGAAGAACCAAAAGGCGGCACGCCGCGCCGTCCAGCATGCGCATGTGGCAGCAGAGAATATCGCATGCCTTGCGACCGGGACTTCCGATGCTGCGTTGTCCGAGTACTCCCAGGTGCCGTGGAGGATCTGTATTTCACTTGGCTTGGTGAGTCGTCGTCCGGTTGTTTTCTGAATACGCGAGGTGATCTAGAACTGATGATGACGGCATGGTGCAGACTCGGGAGTTGCACTTTAGCGACCCTATGACGGAGGTCGGAGATCCACAGTGGAGACTGAGCGATGAGGGGTAGATCGGGGGGAGCAGCCTCAAGATGTGGCGTCGAAAGGCGCCAGGTGTGGAGAATTACTACATATGACGACACGACTACACGTACTCGTAGATTTACATCTAACTTACCATTTATTATTTCGTACATCCTTGCTAGAGCTATCCATGTTAGAGTACAGTACCCACAACTAATATGTCGAGAATTTGAACAGTAGTATAGGTTTGGGTTTTGGTACGTTGTATTGTCACTAGCGACTGCGGACCGGCCCGAAGGGCCGGTCTGTGTGCATTGAGTCGCGTTTTCTGGCTGAGTACACAAAGAATTTGTTCGCTCGCATCCCTTGCGTTTGGCTGCCCCCGCTCGGGCTCTGGGCCCGAAATCGCTCATATTCGGTCTTTTCAGTCTCGGTCTGGCGTCGCGTGGCATAGCTGCGTTATCGGTCGTATCATCTCAACTTCCCCACCATCGATCGCTCGTCATTCCCTACACACACTCTCTCCCCGCTCATCTCCTTCGCCTTCGCTCGCCCCTTACTTCTCGTCACCACGGACCGCCGTCGACACCGACCCCTTCGCAACTTCAATGGATCGCAAGACGCTCCCCAGCCACCCATAGACAGCCCGCGCGTCCTCGCGCCTCATGGTTCGCGCGCAAGGAAACTGAGATCAGCTCGCTGGAACCCGGGGCAGTTGTGCACTTCTTCGACTACTACCTTGCGCTTGAGCATGGGCAGATCGAACTTGTCGAACCCGTCCGCGACACAGAGTAAACGTGGCTTGTGAATAAGATCGCTCCGCGTTTGGTGTTGAATTGCCATCGGCTTTTGAGAACGACACCTGGTCATCATCAGCGGTGGCGCTGCTGAGCACTGAGAACGGCCGCACATGTGAGGGGTTGAGTTGGGGACTCACGCGCCGACGTCGGCTTGTATATCCAGCCTCCTCACTGGTTGAGAGTGAATCTGATATATATCGGTCTCGGGGGCCACGAACGCGGGATAGTCCTGCGCGATATGCCTCATCTCCGGGTGCGTAAAGATATTCCCTTCGACTTTCAACTCTGCCGACTTCTTGTCAATAGTGCCAAAATCACCGCAACGGTGGTTGGGCTGCTTCGGAATGATGGAGAGGGGGAAGGGCTAACCTGGATGACCTTTGACGGATCCCAGTTGGCCCACTTGAAAGTGGCCTCATTGATCAGATCGACGAACTTGCGCTGTGCGTTCACTGTCGTCCAAAACTCCCATGGTGATGCGGGTTGTCTAGTTCCGTGTCCCTTGTGTAACGCCTAGGGAACTGGAGTCGAATATTCGCCTTTGCGCTGTTCTGTCTCGTTGTCGCCAGCCGAGCATCTGGGATAATAGGGATAGGGGCTGGTGGTGACAGCAAGTCTGAGAGAGGAAAGCGACTGTTGGCCGTCAGCGAGGAGGCACAGATGGAAGCAAAGATGGAAAGGCGCTTGCTCACTCATGTACTCACGGCGCGAAAGTGTGACAACACGGTTGAGAGGTCGGAGAACAGGACAACTTCAGACAAATAGGACGCAAAGGACCGCCAGGACAACTTTAGGGGCTGCAGGAGCATTCGCTCGTTGTGCGCAGCAGAGAGAGCGGCGCGAGGTATCGCGCAGGCCTCCGCGCGGCGCGAGCTGTCGTATAAGAGTCCACGACGATCGCGCACATGTCAGTGTCGAAGGGATAAGGCCGCGCGCAAGTGCGGCGAGGTCGGGAGCGGCTACAGGGAGCCTGAGGGTTGGGTGGTATGGAATGGTCGGAAACGGTCGCGCACACTTCAGCGCGGCGCAAAACTTTGGATAAGTGGCCGCAGGGGTCGGGAAAGCGTGGGGTTCGAGTCACTAAGGCCGCGCACAAGTGCGGCACCCTGGGGAATGCAATGGATGAGCTTCACTGAGCTCCAAGCTGCGTCACAACGAAAGGGGTCACAGCCTCGCCACACTTTGACTTGAGTGGAGGGTGTGGTGTAGCGAGAGGGATCAGAGTATTTGATCCCATACCTGTCCGCAGAACCGACTGCTGGAAGCCGCATGGGTGCAGCAATGATGTGGACTGGGTCGACATGCCCAGCATTGCCCATCCACATCCACCATCCGACAGCTGGCCTGCTTTCGAGATCACGCAAGAGGGGTGGGTGGAGAGTGTTAGCAAGTTGCGAATGGGGGCAGGATCGTGAAATAGGGGCACCCACGCAAGACATATGTCTGGTCAGGCAAAACACCGGGTAGCCAGCAGTAAGTACCAGGAACCAATTCGCAAAACGACTGCGAGCTGGCACTGATGTCTCTCGGATCACGCTAGAGGGGGGAATTAGAGAGCATAGCAAGGATGTAAGGCGGAGGGGGCAAGGAGCAGGAGGCTAACGCAATAGGGGCACTGGCAACCAAACACGAGGGACAGGAGACAGACGCGTGCAAACGATTTCCAATGAATTCTATGTGTCAGCAAAATGTGTGTCAGCAAATGCATCGTCGATGCTTTATATATTGTATAGATGACCTGTTCGCGCAGCAATTTGAAGCTTGAGTTGAGGCCAACGCTACGCCAACAGTCGTACATTCCAAGATACATGCGAGTCCTAGCTCCAAGAGATACGACTCATACGAGTCCAGTAAACGCATCTGATTCACAATAAATAAATACAAACCGTGTACATGTCCAGGTACAACTAATAGCTTACACCGCAAAATCGTCACGGCTATTCCTACAAACAACTACCACTTCTTCGGAGATCCACAAGTCAACAATGAAGGGTGGGTCCCTTGACATCTCGCGTCCCCTAACGGTATGCTCAGTCGGTCGGTCTTGTCGACGTTCATCTCGCGTTCGCCGCGTACTGTACTGACCAAACTAAGAGCAAACCTAAGCTACGCCGGTGCCGTTCTCTGATAGGTCTGGGTCAACATCGGCCCGGGGCACCGAACTTGAACTGAATGACAGGGAGCCCAGTGATGACGACGAGTCGAGAGAATCTCGCGTAGGACGCGGCCGGCCCGCGGCCCCTGTGCAGCCGCAAGTTGGAGGCTTGCCATGGGCGGGTCAGTCGACTTGACCTGGCGAGCAGCGGTCTGACCGGCTCTGAACTGGGAGGAGGCTTGTTGTAAGTCGGTGGTGATTACGGGGAGCGTCGAATTGAACAGCGTCTTGTCCATTGATGCCTCTCGGCTGACGAGTATGACGACAATCACTGGGTACATTCCCTGATCTCTTGTCAGCTCCGGTCCTAGAATCGGACGCAACACTCACTGCCAGGTGAACAGCGGCTTGTGTGTATAGACTCCCGAGTGTGATATGGGGCCCAGGTAGATGTACGAGGGGTAACACGACCAACATCACCTGGATCAACGAAGAATTAGCAAATTATTGATTTTCAGAGGGGATAAGGCGCACGCCAGAAAAAACATAAAGTATACCGGATTCTACTAGAAGCCCCATCACCCTTTCCGCTTTCGTCCTCTTGTTCACTACACGTTGCAAATCCGCTACAATCCATCTCCGATACCTCCTACAGCCAGTTCGAGGCTCAGTGACGTTTTAAATAGCCAGAAAAACCCCAGGCGTACCATGCTTTCAACGATATTATTCCCGTTCCCAAAACGTTGGTGATAAGTGAAGATATCAACGTGATCTCCTGGAAGACGCTGATTAGTGTTTGAAAGTCCGGTCCGGTCCGGTTTTTTGGACCCCGACAGCCCGGACCGAGACCGAGACCGGTCTTCCGAAATCTCTCAGCCTTAGAAAACCGGACTGAACCGACATAGACCGGTCTATGTCGGTTTTTTCCGGTTACGAGACCGGTCTCAACCGGTTGAGGTTGAGACCGGCTTGCAACTGGTACAGACCGGTCTTTTCGAGTTTAAAAGGCCCTGCGCGCGAAACGCGAGGCAAGCATTCATCCACCGGCAGGCCTTTGACCCACCCTGACAGGCTGTACTGAGGCTGTAGTCCAAAACAAGCTGACATTGAGAAAACGCATCCTTAACATGTATAGCTAAGGTTACGAGGTAGCTAGTAAGGTTAAACGAGGTAGCTAGTAAGGTCAAACGAAGGAGGTAGCTAAGCGTCCGAAAGTTGTGAGAGGGTAAACCCTAAGTGGGGAAAAGGTAAACCAAAAGAGCGCAGTTAGATAGGAAAGGTGTTGGAAATCAGCGTCCGAGGAAACGAGGCCGAAATTTGGAGAAGACGTGTCCGAGAGGCGATGCAGGTAGATGAGAAACGAGGGTGCGGAAAAATGGAGTTGGAAGTCAGCGTCCGAGAGGAAACGAGGCCGAAATTTGGACAAGACATGTCCGAGAGGCGACGCAGGTAGATAAGAAATGAGGCTGCGGAAAAATGGGCCAGACACCGCCACGTCCAGGAGGTGACACAGGTGGCATTGATGAGGTGCACTAAAGGCAAGACGAGAGATGAGAGTTGTATTAAAAAATGGAGGAAGTGGTGCTCACCTTTGCCCAAGACGAGAACACATTGCCAGGCCGAGTATTTGAAGGATTTTACTAGTGGGATGTGGAGCGGCCGGAAACAAAAGAGCGGACCACATTGTAGGGTCGTGAGATTGTCAGACGAATAAAGGAATGGGTGGCGATAAATATGGTACTGGGGCAGGATTTACAACGATGTCGGGCTCGAATGCTAGCATAAGAAGGCATGAACGATCGAGGGGGCGCGTCGATGTCGAGATAGGATTTTCCGATGATATAGGGTTGGCAAGGAGTGTCGGGGGGTGAGGACAACATAGTGGAGAGGGAAAGGTGTGGAAAAAACGGTAAAAGAGGTGAACAAAGGAAAGACACGAGTTCAGTTGGTGACGTGGTGATGATGACCGAGATTGGTACTCACCTGGCAAGTGTCAGGCTTCAGCGGAGAGAGCGGTAAATGGATACGAGACAATTCATGCCTGACCAGTGAAATCATGGCGAACGCAACTCTCTCAAAAGTATGAGATTATATTGCCGATAAGAACCAATTCATGCTCGGACCAGTGAAATCATGGCGAACGCGACTAGTACGCGACTCCCTGATGTGAGGGCTGTCGTGCGTGCCGACTAACCCGGAGTCCCTGACTTCGGATGATGTGTTCTTGACGTCGCGAGCCCAGACTTCTGGAGACTCGCCATCCAGAGCTACAGGACTCACTGCTATTAAGGCAATTGGCTGCTAGCTCGCTCAGCTACTCTTCCTCTTATCTTTCTGAAGCAGAATCCTCTTCGGGTGGGGATAATACTCGGAATACTCACGAGGCGATGGCTTCAGCACTCTTGAAAGCTACTCACGGTCTTCTTACTCCAGATCGGCAAATGGCACGCCTCTGCCAGGTTCGTCTTCTGATCGTTCACCTGAATCAGAAGAGGATCTGATCACCGCGACTACACCAACCAGCAAGCGTGAACCAATAATACCCCATGACTCGGACCCATTCAAATCGACTCGGACTTTGATGTCATCAACTCAAACGCGACTCCATATTTATCGACAGTAGTTATGGTACGGTATTGTGACCTGTACGACTATGGCCAAATATTAGTTCCCCCATTCCGATTCCTTATCCCATGCTAAACAGCTGGCGTCCTCAACGAGCATATCCTCAAAGTTGAAGATGCTATCGACCTCGTCTACCCGGGTAGCATTCCAAGCAGCCATATCATAGAGACCAGGTCCCCAAGCAGACCTCATGATGACGAGTTCTTCAAAGACTATAGAACCTAGGCAAGCGCGCCGGTCAGTCGCGATCTGTTTGCTGCCCGAGAACAATCGTTCACATGGAACGGATGACGCCTGGGAGGGAAGAACATCGAGGGCAATCTGTGCAAGTGTAGGAAACAACTGTGCGTGATTCTATAGAACGTGAATGAGCATGCGTGGAAACGGTGATAATATGGGAGTCGCCTACCTGCCACCATTCAACGATATCAGTATCCTTTCTCACATCTCGTTGCATAGTTCCCAAATAACGGCGCAATTCAGATGCCCAGCCCTCTTCAGTGTCGTCGGTGAGTAGCGTTTCACGAAGTTTATCGAATTCTGATAGAGTACAAGCTACTACGCCGGTTGTCTCCTCTCCGCGATCTGCAGTGGGGTTAAGCGATGGGCGATTTCGGTAGTACTGAGCCATCTGGTTTACATGCAATGAGCACGGGAGTTTCGCATGAAAAGAAGAGATCAACCGACCGTATTCTCAACAATCTTTTTTGCCTCATCCTGCCAGTCCTTCGCGTGAGGATTTCCGGCCGCAATCTCCGCGGCTTGCTCCTCAGGGCCACCCCATGCAAGTTTAATATAAGCAAGCTTGTAGTATGGATGTAGGACTTCGAGACGTTCATTAGACATGCATGACCGAGCTATAAAAAGGCTCACCGAGTGCCAGAACAAAGCTGGGCTTCTTATCGAGGCGCGAATAATACTTCCTTAGTTTTTCAAGACCATCCGTTAGAGCATCCTTGTAGAGGGCATACTTTGGGCTGTCACGCTTCGTCTCCCAGGCTGACTGTAACTCTTCAAGAGCGGGAAGTGCACGCCAGAGAGTGGGTTCTTTTTCGGCAGAGAAATATTGCTGGATTCGATTAGAATCCTAAGGAGCAGGTCAGTCATCGTATTCAAGTACCGAGCAATACGCTTACTTCAAGTATATCTCGTGCGTCGATTACACGAGCCCAATCCTCATCAGTCATCTTGAAAGCAGACCACGGAATATGTTTTACGAGATGATTCTCACGTCGCAGAGTGGTGATAGGGCCGTACATCTCGTCTGCCGATGCCACAAATAAGGCGATCGGCTAGTGGAGTACCAGATTGTGAATGACCTGAATACAATAATGGCAACGCTTACCTGACGAAGTTTGTTTGCCTGGTCAAGCATTTTGAAAGCCGTTCCCCATCGGATATTACTGTGCAATGGGATCTTCAAAGCTTCAGGTAGCCCGCAACGTATCTGTTGGCTTTGAAAATATTCGATACGTTGTCCAGACGCTTGAATCTAAGTAATGTAGAGTTATCTGTTATGAGTATTTCAAGATTGGCATCAAGGCTTACCTTGATAGCGAGGGTACGAATAGCGGCGATGACATCAAGGGAGCCACCTAAAACACGGTTGTCAGCTCGGGTGGGGTCATATTCCCAAATAGCCGTTGCGTTTTCGACTGCCGCAATCCTTGTTATGTGTTGCATAACGTCAACGTTCCCAAGGTTGATAACGTGCCCCAAGCAACTGAAGGAGGGTGAGAAAAGTATGTGGAAATAGGAAAGCCGTACGGTAATTGTTGTTCATTGCTATTCCATTCAAGGCCGCGACGGGTGTGGACATCCTCGATAGTCTTACAGGTTGTGTCATTGTTACTAGTATTGTCCAAAGTCGCCGTGTAGAGCTGAGTGACGTGAATAGAACCGAAATTAATTCCGTGGGCCGCGGTAACAGCCCGAGTGACGTACTTTCGATCCCTTTTGGTCCATAATCCCAACACGGTCAAGCAATCCCACCGCATACCTCCCGAGATTCTCCCCACCATGTCCACCTGATAAGGCCTTGAACCCAATTACAGCGGCTCTCATCTTCCATTTCCCCTCCTTCACCTCGATCCAATGTGCTGTCATTCCCTGAAATCCCATCTTCGTAGTATCCGCTGACCATCCATCCTCAGTAATCGACACCTTTCCGGGAGCTGCCTACTCCGAGTCAGGTAAGTCTAAATTTTAAATCTTGGAGGGGTGAAATTGCTTACGGTTATCTCTTCCTTTAACCCCTTCATGTGTTTTACGAACTGGTTGTGAAGATAGACCTTAACATTATAGGAGCTCGGAAGGTCCGATGTAGTTGATTTTGGCCTCATCGCAACAAGAGCGTTTCGAAACGCGAGGTTATCGGCAAGTGCAAGTGGCTAGAGTGAGTTACAAGTCATTTCCGCAGCTCAAGTGGACATTACTGGCTTACTTGGTTGTTAGTTGCGATGAGCTTTGTGACCGCATGGAGGACACCTTCTCTAGTGAACTCGCGTGGCCCTGTAACGGCCCCGAAGTCCAACTTCTGCTGTTGCTGTTTTTTTGTCAGTCGGCCTCGCTTTTTGGCCTCCTTTTCCTCTTCCATGGCCTTCCAGATATTTCGAGGGATCGCCCAATGATTAATTGGTACGTCAGCGTTTTCACACCGCTCCTTGTAGGTCTTGTAGTGCTGACGAATGTGCAAGCGACAAGACGAATTTCCGCCCTTGTGGAAAGCCTTCCGTTTCCCATGCGACCTCACGAAGTTCTCATCGTCCCTGGCAAATAGTAAGTACTTGTGTCCGCAGATTCTGATGTGATCGCTTACTTGCAAATATTGCACCACCGTCCCTTTTCGGTCACGTACTCATTGGGCGCAATCTTGAACTTCACTGTGACTTTGTCGGTCATAATGGTCAAGAGATCGAGCGTCAAATCTTTCTTTGTGTGCACTTCCTCGAGGTCGGCTCCGCGTTGGTGGTCATTCAGACCATCGTCCTAGTGTGTGGTGCGGTATGCGTCAGTGAGTCGTTGTCTCTCACAATAGACGCGAGCACTTACCTCTGAGAACGCCTTTTCACCAGAGCCATCGTCTACCTCCTCGATTTCGTCAGCGTGTCCCATGTCCGAGTCGTTGTCGACAGTCTCCACCATTTCCTCGGATTCCAACCCGTTCTCAACACAGCGCCGCTTACTCCGTCTCTTCCGAGACATCACTGAATCATCAGATGCCGGAGTCTCCTCGCCTTCTCCCCCACTCTCCGTCAAGTTGTCACTAGCCGCCCTTTTATGTCTCCGAGTCTTCTGTGTTTGTGATTTACGGTTTGTGTTCAAGTTACGCTTTTTTTGGTGCTGCGTGGGATTGGGCTTGGGCTTGCGAAGCCTTGGTGCTACCCCTTTGGCAACAGTTCGGGTTATGGCGGGCATGGCGGAATCACGGTAGAATGTGCCGTTGTGAGATGAGACGAGACGTGACGCATGAGATCTGCATGAGATGCGACCGCGTACACAATGGTTGTTTGGTGTCGCATTTTTATGTAGTTACTCATTTGGATTCATTCACATCAGTACTACTTTCGTGGAGGAATAACAATTTGAACAAGTAACTCTGCGAGAAAGAAGAGAAAGAGAAAGAAGAGAAAAGACTGGTTGAACCGGTTTCAACCGGTCTTTTCTCGGTCCACCAATTTCCGGAAACACGATGAGACCGAGACCGGACCGCGGTTAGCGGTCTCGATCGGTCTTAATAATTTCCGGTCCAGATCGGTCCGGGTCTGGTCCAGTCTCAGTCTTTTTCCAGTCTTGAGACTGGACTTCCAAACACTAACGCTGATAGTATCGGCAAGGCGGCCTTTGTCTCTATTCACGGGGTCGATGCCTATGAATATTCTAATGCCGATGGTCGCTAGGACACCGACTGGAAAGGGGGCCCGCTCGTGGGACTCGGATGGTGAAACGGTAGGGCGACGTACGCATCGTTAGCACGAGCATCATAATCGGCGCTCTCAGTAGTTTTCTGCTCTCATCACGGCATATGATCCAAGCCCTCCAGACGACGACGCCATCCGTCAGGGAATACTATTTTGTGCGTCCATTTAGCAAACAACACGAGCAACGCGAGAGTAAGGTCATCTACGAACATTTATGGGTGCAAGTGCGTTGAATAAAACTAGAATTGTCTCCATAGGGCTCCTTGTACCGGCTGACTCGGAGAGATCTACAACGAGATACCAGGTCTTGATGATAGTGATCAAATCCGCAATTGAGACGGCCAGGTACGCAGTTGACAAGGAAAACATGAAGACAATTACGCCGAGCAAGACTTTCTGGCTTAGAGAGCGCAGGCCCTTCTGACTTTATATTGGTCGGACCATGCTGGATCAATTTGGCAGAAGGAAACTCACATCATTATATACGCTGAGACCGGGATAAGTGATGCGTAGATCCCTGAGCACGTATGAGCTCGAATAGAGAACAGAGACGAGAATACGGAACTCGCCATAAAGAAGAGATTGAATAATGAGATTGAAGGTGCGGTAAAGTAGAGTGATGCCGCGCTGGTGAAAGACGCTATCGGAGACCATGATATTCCCCGGCCTGCGCAGAATATGTCTCCGAACCGATACTGTAGAACAAACAGACGTGAAGGGGGGCGGAAATCCGTTTTGGAATACCACTGCTCAGCTTAAATGGACCTGACGATTAACATCCCGGGCGGCTGTGATGTATGATGGGCCGATGGCTCGGGCTCACATTTGTTACCAGTATCTGTACCCATTATCTGATGGTCCAAGATATGTACAAAGTATTGACGAACACCCCACAGCTGTGCGATGCCGTACCACCTCGTTATTTATTATCGTTGAGACCTTCCAAACAATAGGCCGCATGAGGAACTGGCAGGGCAGTCAGGGTCCGAGTCCAAAGGGGGTAGCGGAGTATCGCGGCTGTGTGAATAGAACTTAAATTTGCTCGTGTTGAGACTGCAGATCAGTACCATCAGTACTCGATCAGTACTTCAGACCAGTGCATCTTGATTGACGGACGCCAGTGTTGAAACGTTGACATGCGTTGACACGTTGACGAATGATGACCGTAGTCTTGACCGTAGTACTATTATTAGTGCACGTTCTCGCTTAGTCATTATTGAACTTTACAGTCGCGCGCGCCAAACCAAGCGCCAAGGATCGTATTCTAGCAAAAGTGAGCAATCTGCCACTTGAGCATCAGGGAAATGACGGGAAACTGGTTGCAGGTGACTAGTGGTAACTATTGGGAATAGAATATGCCAAGGAGTATACTATTGTATATCTGGTGCTGCTGCCAGTGGTCGGACACCAAGTCGGACGCAGCCACCCAGGACTGAAATGCAATTCCGCTGAGGTTATATGCAATACTAATAGCAATTATAGCATCCCACATGAATGTATATCAGTGTATCAACAGTGCCAACGTCGGCGATTACTAGCGACCAAGTTGAGCTTCTTATATGTGTACACAAGAGGGGGGCGGGACCGGGATCCCGCACCGGGGGTCAAACTTTATATTTTTCGATACTATCGTTCCCACACCTCTGCAAATGTACCCATTACTGCAAATTCCGAAAGATCTTAGTAGATCAGTACTTTCATGGCACCCTTTCTTCCCAAAAAAAATACACTATGTTCTCTAGCATATGTAGATATGAGATCACACAATATAATGAGGATCAGAGCGAAATTAGGGTCATGAAAAATCGACAAAGGTGATGGGGTGGTCCAAAACGCGTGCCCACACCCCCCAGATCTGAGCGATCCCAACATCCCTACTGGACCTCACCTTACTGTAATGTTATTATCCATTACTACAGTGACTCTATAAAGTTTGAAGTCAATAGACGGAGGCGATCGAGTTGGAGAAGCAAAACTCACCAAGGACCATGGAGAGGTGACAAAACGTGACCCAATTCGGCAAACTCCTTTTCGGACAGCAAAATGACTGACACATGTTGCCACATTTGCCGAAACGCCGCTCATTCCTCTGCCTGCCAAAACCCTGCCGCCGCTGTGACAATCCGTGACCAAAAATTGCAGAGGTGGGTCCCATTGCTCCACATTGAACGGACTCAGAAACAAATGAATAAAAATCTGATTTGGGTGGGATATACATGTATCTATTACTATGTACAAAATAAAGTAGCTACGATATGTTGTTGAAGCTACAAAAAAAAAATACCGTGTTTTTGCAGAGGTGTGGGAACGATAGTAGGGGCAGCACCCCCCCCTACCCAACCCTTTCCTTTTATAGTATATTTTTCTCACGTATGTTTTCTTTTCGAATTGTGGCAAACAAACTACCATATTAGTCCATATTAGTAAGATCCCATGCTTGACCCCAAGGCAAATGCGAAAAGATTTTGCCCGCCAACCAGTCCAAAGTTGTGATGCAAGCAGAGCTGCTGTTGGTAATTGTTGGCCATGTTGACCACATAACAATGGCTGAGAATTCAGCCAATGGTCAGAGGTGGCTTATATAATTGATAGCCCAGTCGGCGATGAGAGTCTTTAATGGTTCATACTCCAGCCGACATCGGCCGACATCGGGATTCCGCTGGAATTGATACTCCAGCCGATGTTGGCTGAGAAACCGGAGTTACCGGAGCTCTGGAAGGACTCCCTGCTATGGAATGATAAGTTTAATGAAGTGGATAATATACAGTTCATATGAAAATGATCAGAGAACAGTTAAACAGCCCCCAATGATATGGGATGTCCCTGTAATGGGGTGGGGACATCATACAATGATATAGAACATCCCTGTAATGACATCAGACAACTGACGTTAGGATTCCACCAGAAGTGATACCCCAGCTGGCAATGGCTGAAAAAGTGGAGTTAGTGGAGCTCCTGATGGACTCCCTGTTATTAGTGATTGTCTTGGGTTTGGGTAACCCGTCCGGGTTGCGGGTACAGGTGCCGAGGGTACGGGTACGGGTTGCGTTATCCTAACCTGGCCAAAACCCGTATCCCCACAGGGGTAGAGATGGGTTTTGACCTCTCATGAATCACAAGTCCCCGCGTAATTCTGTTCTGGTAGTAGACTACTACAGGCTAATAAATGGTGCTAATGTACACTACTGAGTCCCAAATCCTGACCCTGCAATCACCCGCTCATATAGCACTGACAGCTGTGTGATATACATCACAGCCGAAACATATTTGTAGCGTCTGTCTTCATCACTGTTGGGACTCGGGAGTACTCGTCAACGAGTCGTCGTTGCATCTGCGTCTCCTTCTCCGAGCTTCTGAGCTGTGATTAGTATCATGCCACCTCCCTCAAAAACATCCATAACTGCCGGATCACGGAAGCGTCGACCTACAGAACGTGCCACTCAAAACAGTGGTCCACTCTCCAGGAAGAAACCGAGACTCGCACCTGGGAATAGAAAGCGTTCGGATGCGACCACCGTTTCTCGACGGGCTTCCATCGAGTCGGAAGACACCCTCGAGCCCACCCATGGTCCTTGGGTTCGCCCTGGTCAAGTTCCAGAAGCTACAGACAGTGATGACGAGGTCAACTGCAATGGTGGTACAACTGGATCTGAAGCCACGAATGACAGCGATGAAGAAGATGAACCTATAGCAGAGGACGACCTCGCTGAGCTCGGCACGTGTTGCGTTCACCTATATGTGACTCTTGGCATACTGAATGACTTGATAGATCGCATTTCTAGAAAGTGGAACACACCAGGTTTATGCGTTCTTTAAACCTACCCCTACCGTCGAGTACTTTGATGGTCGCAAGGCCCATGTTTTCGAATGTACCATGAGACGTTGCCGTGGTGTCAGGTTCAGTCCGACACTACCTCTACACTGGTGACACCAGTTCGACAAGCAATTTGCGCCGACATGCAAAGGCTTGCTGGGGAGACGAAGTCATTGCCGCCGCGTATAGGGCAGGAGACCTTAAGACAGCACGCGAAGCACTGTTGAAGATGAAAGGTCTCAATGGGTCAATCACCGAGGCATTTGGATGAGTGGGGAACAGTAAGGCTACTTACAGTTACCGGCAGCACACCAAGATTTCGGCACGGTATGTTTGAATGTTCGATTCACCGTAATTAGTTCCTAAACAAACTCATTCAGTGCGGAGTTCGTTCGCTGGGTCTCAGAGGACAAACGACCCTTCCAGATCGTCAACGACCGCGCCTTCCGCTCGCTCATGAAGACAGGCAGACCGGAGTGTTACATACCATCGGCCGAAACCCTCTCACGTGATGTCAAGAACGTGTTTGTAAATGCTCGTAAACGCATAGCTAAAATGTTGCAGGTAAGTTCACACGGAACACAAGACAACTCGAATAATATTACTTACTAACAATGCGGCAATCCAGGAATTTGATGGCAAGCTCAACTTTGCCACCGACGCCTGGACTTCACCCAATCATAAGGCCTATGTAGCCCTTACTGTACACTTCGAGCGTGACGGAAAGCCATTATCAATGCTGCTCGATATAGTTGAAGTGCCTCGCTCCCACACCGGTGTCAACCTGGCGATTGCGTTTGCAGGGGTTCTGCGAACCTTCGGAATTGAGAAAAAGGTATGAGCTCGATGATTTGAAACTCAAAAGAGAAGAAATACTTACCCTTGTGCAGATCCTGAGTGTTACCGCTGACAACGCCTCCAACAACGATACAATGGTTGGGCATCTTGCTGAAGTCCTCGACAACTTCCCTGGCGCTACAAACCAAACACGCTGCTTTGCACACATCCTCAACATTTCAGCTAAAGCGATCCTAAAACAATTTGACATACCAAAGGCCAAAAATGGCGAGGTTCTCAGTGCCGCGGCACAAGCTCTTGCCGACTTAGCTGAGGAGCTTGAGGCTGAGGAGAAATCGGAACAGGAAACACAAGAGATAGATGACGATGTGGAAGATGATCGGCCAGTGGGTGCATGGGTTGACTTTCGTGAGGGGTTGACCGAGGCGCAGGAGAGAGAGTTGGACGCAAGTGTCCAGCCTGTGAGATCGATGTTGAGTAAGGTTCGTGGATCAGTTGAACCTAACCCTAACCTGACATTGGCTGACTTGTGAACAACGGACTTGCAACAACGGAATGAAGCTGCGCAAAATGGCCTTCAAGCTCAAGAACTCCACCACTGTCCTCCTCCCACAGTGGTACAACACGTTGGCCACCAACCGCCTTTCTCGTCGTATGATGCCACGCGATGTTTCCACTCGGTGGAACTCAACGTTTGACATGCTTGACTTCGCGCTCAAATATCGTCTAGCGATCGACACAATGACTGCAACTCGGGAGTTCGAGCTTCGTAAATATGAGCTGGTGCCAGCAGAATGGAGTATTGCGGGGGAACTTCGTGATATCTTGCAGGTATTTTATATCTCTTTAACTTTCGCTTTCGCTTGCAACTCAACGTTTGACTTGGACAGATTTTCAAAGATGCAACCCTCTTTTTCTCCCGAGGGACTCCGAACCTAGTGACAGTGATTCCGGCAATGGACCACATCGACAAGGTCCTTGCCACTTCGTCCGACGCCCCACATCATTCCATTTCCATCTGCGCCGCTCTTGCTATTGGCAAGAAGGCTATGAACCGGTACTATGACAAGACTGATCACTCAGAAGTCTACCGGATCGCTATGGGTATTGGCCCTTTTTGTTTCTCTATCGGTAATGCTAACAATATTCCTAGTTCTCCACCCTCGTCACAAGCTCGAGTACTTCAAAAAACAGAGTTGGGAAGTCCCATGGGTTCAAGATGCTCACAAGATCGTTCGTCGCAAGTTCGATCGCTCTTGTTCTTTTTCAGACACTCGACTTGGAGGTGGTGGGGTTGACACGCTGGACGGCAATCCTTCTCCGAGTGCTTCGAAGCCAAGGAACGTCTTCGACCACTTACCCGACCTCGCGCCAATGACTTCCGACCTCAGCGACGAACTCGACCGCTACATTGCTGCCGATATCGAGGATGCAAAGGATCCTCTGATGTGGTGGCATGAGCGGTGTTCCACCTTCCCTCATCTATCACTCATGGCACGCGATTACCTTTCCATTCCAGGTGAGTCGACGAAATTCTTTCCCAATCATTTCAATTCTTACAGGTCACTATTAGCCACTTCAGTCGACGTCAAACGCGTTTTTAGCCAAGGCCGGCTGGTTCTTTCGCATATTCGAAGTCGTCTTTCTGTTCAGTCCACGCGTGCGCTCCTGTGCCTTGGAGTTTGGAGCCTGATGGGGTTAGTGAAAGATAGTGACATCAAGGAGGCACTCGGAGACGAGGTTGTTGGTGAGGAAGAGGAACTGCTGGAGGGCTGGGACGCCATCGACGAGGCCTGAACTTTACTTACAATAAACTTTCGTGTCTGTCTGTGGCCCGCAATAATACCCGTAGTTTTTTTGAACCCGCGTGACCCGTCAAAACCCCGATCCGAACCCAAGACCACCCGTACCCTTCATCACGGGTAGGGGTTTTCACGTGTACGGGTACGGGTGGCTTCGAAAATACCCGAGGGTGACCCTTGCCAATCCCTACCTGTTATGGAATGTCAAGTTTAAAGAAGTGGATAATATACAGTTCATATGGAAATGATCAGAGAACAGTTAAGCAGCCCCCAATGATATGGGATGTCCCTGTAATGGGGTGGGGACATCCATACATTGATATAGGACATCCCTGTAATGACATCAGACAGCCAGCACTGGCCAACATCAGGATTCTGCTGGAATTGATACCCTAGCCAGCAATGGCTGAGAAAGCAGAGTTAGTGGAGCTCCTGATGGACTCCCTGCTATGGAATGACAAGTTTAATGAAGTGGATAATATACAGTTCATATGGAAATGATCAGAGAATAGTTAAACAGCCCCCAATGATATGGGATGTCCCTGTTTTTACGATCCAGCCGGATCGGTTGTACCATTGGGCAATGGGTCAGAGGTCGAGGGTATCGATACGAGTAAGAATGACTAGGCAATTAAGCCGGAGCGAAGGGGGATCGACAGTGTTACATTTGCACTGACGTAGTGTGCGACTTGCACGGTTCTGGATGAATACACCGGGGTTTGAAGGCTTCCAACGGCGAAGTTGAGAACGGAAAGGACGAAGTCGGTGTGATGGCACGACTCGTATAGCGGAAACGCCTCTCTAAGGGCAACAGGCAAAGGAGGGGACGTCACACAAGGGGATAATAGGCCACACAAGGGACTTCTATAGCTTCAACGATACTGGGACGCGATTGCCACAGAAAGCTAAGCTAGAGTACAAGGCCGTAGGGGCACAAGTACTTATACTACAATGGGGAGCTTTAAAGCTCAGCCCAAGTCCGAAACCCTAATACGACACATAATGGTCTGGAGTGACTTCCATATTTCATGGGTCAACCGACGGGTAGAATCTTGGATGTGTCATGGGTCAACCGACATCGGCCGACACGGGAGATTCTTGCACATTTCATGGGTCAGCCGACATCGGTTCGGAAAGGGCGTATCCTCCGGATTCAGTTCCTTCCCAAACTTCCTGAAAACACAATGAGTTTTCTGCATTCTAAAGAAACGGAACACATGCATTCTGCATTATATGACGGGCACAGAATCTACAACCTCGTCCGAACGGATGGATTGGTACAAATAATGCCATCTGTATGGACAGATGAGCAACACGTGTGACATCGACTATTCCGGAAGGGCAGACATAAATAACATGACCCACACCCCATACAGATGGTACAAAGGGGTTGACACATATGAGTACATCTGTATGGAAAGAATATCATACATGGATTCGTCCATATGGAAGGGAAGTCACAGTTAGATTTGTTCATATGGAAGGGATGACATACATGGATTCGTCCGTACGGAAGGGAAGTCATAGTTATATTCAACCGTACGGACGGGTCACCATACATGTATTTGTCCTTTCGGACGGGTTAACACACATAGATTCGTCCGTACGGAAGGGATGTTATAATTATATTCGTCCGTTCAGACGGGTTAACACACATGGATGTATCCGTACGGAAGGGATGTCATATTGATATTCATCCGTACGGACAGGTTGACACACATAGATTCGTCCGTACGGAAGGGATGTCACACGTATATTCGTCCGTTCGGATGGGTTAACACACATAGATGTATCCGTACGGAAGGGATGTCATATTGATCGTCATCCGTACGGACGGGTTGACACACATACATTCGTCCGTACGGAAGGGATGTCACACTTATACTCGTCCGTTCGGACGGGTTAGCACACATAGATTCGTCCGTACGGAAGGGATGTTATAATTATATTCGTCCGTTCGGACGGGTTAACACACATGGGTGTATCCGTACGGAAGGGATGTCACACTTATACTCGTCCGTTCGGACGGGTTAACACACATAGATTCGTCCGTACGGAAGGGATGTTATGATTATATTCATCCGTTCGGACGGGTTAACACACATGGGTGTATCCGTACGGAAGGTATGTCATATTGATATTCATCTGTACGGACGGTTTGACACACATAGATTCGTCCGTACAGGAAAGGATGTCACACGTACATTCGTCCGGACGGACGGGTCAACACACATAGATTCGTCCGTACGGAAGGGATGTTATACTTATATTCGTCCGTTCAGACGAGTTAACACACATGGATGTATTCGTACGGAAGGGATGTCATATTGATCGTCATCCGTACGGACGGGTTGACACACATAGATTCGTCCGTACAGAAGGGATGTCACACTTATACTCGTCCGTTCGGACGGGTTAACACACATAGATTCGTCCGTACGGAAGGGATGTTATACTTATATTCGTCCGTTCAGACGGGTTAACACACATGGATGTATCCGTACAGAAGGGATGTCATATTTATATTCGTCCGTTCGGAATATGTATGTGATCGTATACCACCTAGCAATCCTGCATAGAAGCAGATGTGATCTGTGTAAGTGCTTTAGTCGAACTCCTCAATAACTCTTCCCATACATATGCCTGATATGATGCATATGCCTCATGCCCTGGCAACTTTGACTGTGCAGCCATGCCCATCCACTTCTTCCAACACTCTGCCTTTGCACCGAAATAGGCTGGCACCCAGATTGCCTCGTTCTTTATGCTCTTCTCCTCTTCCTTCCATCTTTCAAGCTGTGCCTTCGCTCGGAGCCAATGCACCCGGTTAACTAACCAGTAATCCCGTCTATGAGCATTCACCATATGCGCATACAACAAAGATTACTTACATTCATCCATCCATGTACCGTCCTGTTTGGCAGATATTCCGAAGCTCCAAACCCATGAGAGCTGCTTATTTCGCTGTCCTACCTGTGTTGAACCAAGGATGGCCGTATTAACACAGAGGTCTGTCTGTTTAAGTGAAGGTAGCTCTGGTAAATCTTTATATGCCTGCTTTATCTTGAGAAAGGCATCCCGAGCCATACTGTACGTCCGGGCGTGCTCATGCACCATAGTCTCAACACTCTCAACTGCTGTCCATGCGCGGGTCTTGGTTTGCTGTGATCGTGCTGGTCGGACTTGGGTCCGGAAGAGTGCAGACTTGAATCCCAAGGCAAGGCGAATCTTGTGGACAGCATCAGTTGCTTGGGCATACCGCAACTTTGCTTCCTTAATAGCAAGTGACTTGGCACCATGTCGGATGCACCATTCCCATCCAAGCGTGGATGGCAGAATAATAGGAATCTCTTCAGCATTAGATCCAGTTTCCTGTGAGGTGTCAGAGCGATTCAATATGGGGGCTGGGATCCCAGAGTCGTCCACATCATCCACATGGTCATATTCGGCATAGGTACGAAGTGATGGCAGTGGTGTGTCATCCATTGGCTCGTGATGGAGAAGGAATCCGTCTGCCTGGTGCTCAAACATATCGATGAGCTTTTGCAAGCGGATCCGCTTGTTTTCAAATATTTGAGAGTCTTCCGATGTGATTTGTGAGCCAGCAATCCGTAGTTTATATCGAATGGCAAGTCTGGGTATTAAATGAATTCAATAAGTTACTGTTCCGTGATATATGCTGAATGTCAACTCACTGCATTTCCTGTATCTTGAAACCAGAAGATATCCATGCTGTTTGACCACGAATGGAATTATCACCACTTTCCTCAGCAATCAGCTGTTCCTGGATGAATGCTCGGGATGGAGCTACAAACATATGTCAGCCGTTGGCATATCAGCCATTCATAATATCCATACCTTTCCGTTTGATGGTATCATATATGTCCATCGATGAAGGATTATCCTGTCTGCCCTCTTGAGCGGCCATGTCGTCCATGAGCCATTGCCTAGTCTTGTGTTTGAAATGGTCACTTAGAGCCTTGTATGCCTTGGCACTGGCATCCAAGCCAGGTTCTAAGTGTTTCCACCTCTTGATAAGAGTTGGAACTGTTAAACCCGAGTCATCTCAGCATCATACAAAGTCATCTCTAATGTGCCACATACCCATCCGAACCAATTTCTTCCAATTCGAGTGGTTCATATGAGCATCCAGAACTTCTTGCCTATGATACAGGGACATCCCCCGTAGGCTCCTGGAGATATTGTTCAATGGGGCCCATAAGGTTTCTATGATCTCTCCATCAACTTGCTTTGCCCCAGGAATGTAACTGGGTGAAAAGCGGGGCAGGCAGGAATCCTGGTGGCCATGGATATGGAACAGGCCAATACCCATCCGCAGTTCCATGGAGCTTGGTAAGGATAGCTCAGGACTGGCTTCCACTCGCTCCTGGAAGTGGACCCTGTATTGGCACATGATATCATACATTACGAGTGCCACTGGAATGTCATCCGTGTTATAGGAAAGGGCCTTGCATATGCTATAATCCATGTTAACCTGCCTATCAATGGAGATGAATCATTTCCGACATGATGGATGTAAATGGATAGACATACTTCTCTCCCTTCTGGAAGTCCACCACAGAGGTTGGAACAAAAAAGCCATGGCAGCATGCAGTCGCACCAATGCCTGTGATATCCAGGTGTGCCCTACTAGAGTTTGCCTGTTCAATGGCCCGGTAGGTATTACATGTGCCAGGCTGTTGAATAATCAGTAAAGCGAATCCAATGAAGAGGGTGTCATACCTGAGCCAGTTCTTTTCCACTCCGAAGGTGAGCCTTGTAAGCATCCGGATTTGCCATGAAGGCCATTCCAGCCGATAGGGAAACATCCTTCTCCCCTGATCTATGTTTCATGTGTTCTGCAGAGAAGTTCCCATCCATGATAAATGTCCGAATGAGCTCATCCCTTAAATGGGATATGTTATTAATATGGCTAGACATAGTGGACAACATACGGTTCATAAGCCGTCTTCCAGTCCTTCGGGAGATTGATGCCGGGCTGTGGGCATGCTGGGCAGAATATGGCCATGGCAACTGCTTCAACTGCTATGGGCCCATGCAACATTATCGGCAGTGACCCTGCATTGGTTCTATTAGCCCATACCAGTGCATCATTGCAATGACCCCTAGTTGAGAATGGGGCCCATGTAAGGACATCAGCAGGGGCATGCTTGCCCTTTGTAGGCCCAACTGTGAGCTTCATTTGGCAGCGGCCTTTGCCCCAGCCAGCTCTGGGCCTGACTATGGGTGAATGGGTGCATTAATGACACAGCCGATGGTGGCAAATGGGCCCACAATTTCCCTGAGAAAGGCTGCTGATTGCCTTGAATGGGCTGAGTGATTGTCATTAGTGGTGACACTGCCGATAGTCTTGACTGGGCCCAAAATGTCAACGCTGCCGAAAGCCTTGAATACCCATCTGAGATGACCAGAGCTGCCTACTTGCATTCTTCAGTGTCCATAACAGAGCCAGGGTCATATCCTATAGCTGCAAAAGCTACTGCAGCTAGCAATTCAGTAAGTTCAAGTTGCCTGAGGTAACAAATGAGGCCACTGGAACCATTGAAATGGCAGAACTGCCAGAGCTGCCTATGATGATAGTATGGCAGTGTCGCAGTGTCGCCAAGGAGTAACACTGGGTCCATTTAAGAACATTGGCAGCATTCCTCAGCAGGAACAGTGGGCCCATTCAAGACCATCAGCAGCATTCCCTAGCAGTAATGGTGGGCCCATTCAAGAACATCGGCAGCAGTCCTCAGCAGGAACAGTGGGCCCATTAAAGAACATTGGCAGTGTCACCAAGGAGCAACACTGGGCCCATTCAAGAACATCGGCAGCATTCCTTAGGGGGCCCATTCAAGACCATTGGTAGCATTCCTCAGCAGGAACAGTGAGCCCATTCAAGAACATCGGCAGTATTCCCTAGCAACAATAGTGGGCCCATTCAAGGACATTGGCAGCATTTCCTAGTGGTGATAATGGGCCCATTCAAGACCATCGGCAGCATTCCCTAGCAGCAATAGTGGGCCCATCCAAGAACATAGGCAGCATTCCTCGGCCGGAATAGTGGGCCCATCCAAGACCATCGGCAGTGTCACCGAGAAGCAACGCTGGGCCCATTCAAGAACATTGGTAGCATTCCTCAGCGGGAACAGTGGGCCCATTCAAGAACATCAGCAGCATTTCCTGGCAGAAATGATTGACCCATTTAAGACCATTGGCAGCATTCCTCAGTGGGAACACTGGGCCCATTCAAGAACATTGGCAGCATTCCTCAGCAGGAACAGTGAGCCCATTCGAGAATATCTGCAGTGCAGCATTTCCTAGTAGCAATGGGGGGCCCATTCAAGACCATCGGCAGTATCACCAAGGAGCAACACTGGGCCCATTCAAGAACATCGGCAGCATTTCCTAGCAGCAATGGTGGGCCCATTCAAGACCATTGGCAGCATTTCCTAGTAGCAATGGTGGGCCCATTCAAGACCATTGGCAGCATTCCTTAGTGGTGAGAATGGGCCCACTCAAGAACATCGGCAGCACTTCCTGGAGCAATGGTGGGCCCATTCAAGAAGATCGGCAGCTTTTCCTAGTAGCAATGGTGGGCCCATTCAAGACCATCGGCAGCATTCCTTAGTGGTGAGAATGGGCCCACTCAAGAACATCAGCAGCATTCCTCAGTGGGAACAGTGGGCCCATTCAAGAACATCGGCAACATTTCCTAGCAGCAATGGTGGGCCCATTCAAGACCATCGGCAGCATTCCTCAGTGGTGTCATGATCACGTGACATCGTCACGTCACGGTAACTCGGACTCATTCTCTTGTCTTCTGTACGCTCCACTGCCTGCCCCTTCCCTGTCTCCCTACTGTTTCACCTACTTGCTGTCTTCCCTTGTCACTCCTCTTCCCGCTCTCTCTGACTCCACCCTTCTACTCCACTGTGATTTGACTGTTTGTGGATCCCTACCCTGTACCCTTACTTACCTGATATGGACTCAGATTACATAAGCTACCTATGACTCGGATATGGCTAAGTCGACTACCCAGTAGTAGTCCTTCCTTTGTATAAATACTGTAGCATTGATGTAAGACTAGCCTTAAGCTAGTCTTTGACAAATACCAGCCATAATTCGTCTCTTTGCCTGAATCTTCCTCTCTACTCCTACATCTGGTTAGATTCCCTATTGCCTTGCTGCAGTACGCTTAGGATTTGTGCAGAACAAATCACGTGACTTGCTACGTCAGCAGAATGATCCGGCTGGATCGTAACAAGTGGGAACAGTGGGCCCATTCATGAGCATTGGCAGCATTTCCTAGCAGCAATGGTGGGCCCATTCAAGACCATCAGCAGTGTCACCAAGGAGCAACGGTGGGCCCATTCAAGAAGATCGGCAGCTTTTCCTAGTAGCAATGGTGGGCCCATTCAATATCATAGGCAGTCACTGCAGGTCACTTCAATGGGCCCATATGAGAACCCTTACAATTCTTCTTAATGGGCCCATGTGAGAATCTGCACTATATTTCTACAATGGGCCCACATGGGTTTTCCGGATATCTACGGTGCATTGTCACATGGGTTCTACCAACTACTTCGGTCAAGTCTTGCTACATGGGCTCAAGGCCATCAGCAAAAATACAAGCGGCTTTTTTGGGCCCTTCACAGCTTCCGGAAGTGGCAAAAGCAGCAGAAGCTGGGAAGGGGTTTCCGCTTTCGGCAGGCATGGCCTAAATCTTCCAAAGGGCTGCTGGAAGGGTATTACCTTTCAAAGCCCTGCTAAAAGGGTACCTACCTGTTTGCAGCTTGGCGAAGATACCGAGAAGGTCACTCCAAAGATCATTCGAAAGAACATGAAAAAGAGATATATTTTGGGTAAATACTACAGGGAAGACACTACTACACTTAATACACCGTTGCAGTTGCCGCTCCTCTCACCGCTGCCATCTACGCCGCCGTCCCTGCCATCGCCCCGATCACTGTTCCGCCACGGCCATTGCTTTCATTGTCCCCGTCATTCCCGTCTTCGTTGCCGTCGTGATCGCATCATCATCATCGGTACATCGTCGTCGTGATTGCCATTGCTGTTGGGACCGGCATGTCGTGACTGCAGTTTCAGCGTGGTCACGTCATTGTCATTTTCATGGTCACACTGGACTCACATTGGCCCTCAGAAGCGGTGGTAGTGGCAGTGACGTGGCGGTCAATCTTGTGAACATGTGTGGCAGGCCCACACTAGTTTGTAGAAGAGTTGCCAGTTAGTGGGGGTGCATGGGGCGGACGGGTTCGGACTTACAGTCATAAGGCCAATGCGGTGGCACGCTGCGAGTCGCGGCGGTTATAGCCTGCAGAGAAGGGGATGGTGGCAGTATTGTGGCCGCCATTGTCCTGCCCGGAATCGATGAGATATTTAAATAAATAAATAAAACATAGCTAAATGTTTTGTAAGTGGGTAAGGCAGCAGCGAGGAGCTTGGGTGCACGCAGAGCAGGAGTGGCAGGGGGTGAGGCGCTGGCTGACGTGGCAGGGGGTGGCCAGTGGAGCGGTGGTAGAGGGCAGGAAAAGACTTACTTTTGGTACTAGGTACGGTGGGACAGAGGAATGGCTTGCATGTACTCCCGAGGCGTGTTTGGGCAGACCACAACGGAGGCCATGGGGCGCAAGTGTGGCGTGGCGAGAGGGTACAGGACGGCACTCTGGTTTGTAAAGTAGTGACAGGCGAGCTCAAGAAACGGAAACTATAGACTTACGATGAGTGGCAATGATAATGACTGGGGCAGTAGCGCCAAAGAAAATCGTGTCGATGTTGCGGATGGTTGCAGTCGTGGAGTACACTGCACGCAAATGAGGGTTTGAATTGAAAAAAAACTTGAAGTAAACTCTAAGAAGTGTTAAAGGATTCCCACAGTTTACTTTCACTTAAACTTTGAATGGAGAGTTTGAATCTCTCTAGCGAAAAATTAGGCAAAAGAAAACTGCGTGGGAAATATTAAACTCTTCTCTGAGTTTTCCGGCCCGAGGGATTCCCAGTAGGGAGGTGTCAAACTCTCCTTATTTGGGTTTATTCTCATTGGAGAGTCTGATCATCCTCAAACATTCATGTGTGCACGAAAAGGGTGGGAAAAGTTAGTTACCTAATCTCAAACTCTTCCCCGGCAGAATGCGACCCAAGAAGAGTCTGGTCAATATGACATAAACTTTTCAAAATAATTCATGGTAAACTTAGACTCTCCACACACGAGGTCTGTGCATGTGACCTAAACCGGGCCGGCCTCGGTCCAAATTTGGAGTCGGAATTCTTAGTCAAATTACGCCGTCCGGCAGTTGCCGATTATGTCACATGAGAAAGTCACGTACACATCATACACAAATTTCCGATCCATGTCCTGATTTGGCTGTAAAGTCAGCATTGACCAGGTCCGACTGTCTGGCTGGCTGACTGTCCCTCAGTTGGACACATTGACTGTCCGACTGTCCGTCACTCAGGACACATTGACTGTCCGACTGTCCGTCACTCGGACACTCGCCTCGCCTGAGCCTCCAACCTCAGCGTCTTGTTCTCGAGCGCTGTGCGTTTGCAATAGCACGTGCATGATAGATAGTATTGGGTGAGGACGGTGTACGACGAGGCGCTAGATGATTTCGGGTCCAACGCAGACGACTTTTAAGTGAAGTGTAATGACATTGCTTTCATTAATTGATCAGTTCAGTCGCCGCAATTCATCCGTAGATTGTAGTATGGATCAGCTCGTGCGATGTCCCGCCGGCACAAACAACTATTACTCTTCTTCGTCATCACTGTCCTCCTCATCATCCGCAACACCGATGACGCCCCCGGTGGTCCTGTCTCTCAGCTTGCGTCCCGCTTCCGCCAGCCTGGGCCCAAACACCTTGCGCGCACCAAAGTTCGCGCCGACGTCCCAAATCTGCAATTTCGCTTTTGAGCCCGCCGCGGCGAGCGTTGAAGGGTCGTCTGGAGACCAGACAGCCGAGAAGACCTCGCCCTGCGGGGTTCAGTCAGTCCAACACTGGCATCGTGATACGTCGCGCTCACCAGTCCGAGATCGCAGCCTGCGACAAGGCTGACCTGCCTCTTCGTACCGTCTTCGCGCTCCTGGACGTTCCATATTTTCACCATTTTGTCCGTCCCCTCCCCGCCGTAGCGAGGCACCCGCGGATGTGTGCATTCACGTCCAACGCACACGCTGCGCCATCATGCACCGCGATCGTGAAACAGGCTGGAGACGGTTGGTCGAGATCCGATGCCAGCATCTGCGCGTCGAAATTGACCACTATCCCGTTCTCCAACGAAACCTATAAATAAGTACCAATTAAGTCTCCCATCGCACGCGATGAAAAGGAGAACCTCCGCACATAAAAGCTGTAGTTGTCCCATGGATCCCAACGGATGGCTTCGACGTCCGCTCCGACCACGGCACCCACGCTCGCGTCAGGCGCTCGCGAGTCGAACACCCGCACCGTGCGATCGTAGCTCCCGCTGAGCAGCACGGCAAGAACCGTGGGGTTCCACTACACGGCCTGCACCTTGTCTTCCCAAAGCTGCGCGAGGCGCCCTCCTTCGGGTCCCGCGACAGGTCCCACAGCTTGACGGTGCGATCCGCGCTCCCGCTGGCGAGCATCTGTCGCGCGGTACGGTTCCACGGGAGGGAGAGGATGGCGTCGACGTGGTGCGCCTCGCTCGCCGAGCGGTGCTTCGCCTTTTTGCGTTTCTTCTTGCCCGTGCCCGCGGCTTCTGGGACGTGTGCCGCCGTCTCCTCCGGGTTACCGAGGACGGCATCGGGATAGACGGAGTTGAGAAGGTTGATGGAGTAGATCTCGATCTCTGGTTCGAGCGTGCCGATGGCGACGTAATTTCCGAAACGTGAACCGGGGCCGTCCTCGGTGTCCATGCTTTCCAGCCGACGAAACTGGATAGTCGAGCCATTCAAGGCAGAGCGGCATGCTGCTGAGGAGCAGGTCGTGATGCGGCCCCAGGTACTCCGTCGGCTCGTCGTAGACGAAGAAATGGAGCTGAGGCACGTTCTGTTCGACAATGGCGGTCACGAGCATGCTGTCTGTACTCGGAGAGATCTCTGTTTCATTTTGGGGAAACGAAGTCCTTCGTTGCGTCATCATCCATGGGCTCATCATCCTCGCTGCAAGACCAGTCAATCAGTCGTCCGTAGCAGAATGCGGGACACACTCCACCCATGCAGAGTCTTCGTCGTCGTCGTCAACCTTGATTTCGTCGACTTCGCTGTTGCCGTCCCTTTGGCTCATGGCGTGCGCGACGGCATTCGCACGTTCTAGCTCTGTGCGCGTGTCTTCGAGCTGTATATTAGCAATGTCTTTAATGCGCTCGATATCGGCATCGTTTGGAGGCTGCTTTGATGAGTGAGGCGCGGAGGTTCCGCCTTGCTTGCGCTCACTCTTCGTACGCAGCAGTAGTGTATGCTGGTCACTGACTCCGGAAAATAAAAATTGTATTAAAAAAAAAAGTATTTGGCTGTCCGATAACCCAACACCGAAGTAATTTGACTGTCCAACAATTACCGACGTTCAGACGAGATAAAAGTAAGAAAGTGCAATGATCTGGCAGGCGAAGGCGTGCGTGAAACAATGTGCAAGCGTTGACGTTACGACCTGCAAAAAACGTGTCGTGAGAGGCGAATATATACTTGCTTGTCCTCACCACGGGAATCCACGTGTTATGTCGAAATGACTGACATCCAGATCACCCCACTGCAACTCCGCAACGATGGTAGGCATAATGGTCCTCAGAAGGCGACGGCGGAGGTGTTATGGAACGTCGCTCCATATCATCCGGAAATGAGGTACGTTGGATGGGAGTAACTTGGGAGAGGTCAGGAAGTATCCTAGTACATGGCAGAGCGGCAGCGATACTCACCTCGATACCGATAACGAATGGAATATCCCATCATGTCCTGAAAGGAACATAGGCCTGCCACTCCCGCCCTGCCCCGCCTTCCTCTTGCCCGCCCCGACCACCCCAGTGGCGTCGGGATCAGGGTTTACCACCAATAAGGAGGCGAGTACTAACAGTTGCCCGCAAGGGGCAGCAGGACCAGCCACAACGAGTTAAGACCCAGCAACGCTTGTGCAGGTGCCAAAGGCATCTCGACGCAGCTCACCCCACTGCAACTCCGCAACGACGGTAGGAGCGGGGAGGCATAATGGTCCTCAGAGGGCGACGGCGGAGGAGGTGTTACGGAACGTCGCTCCATATCATCCAGCCTGGAGATGAGGCGCGTCGGATGGGAGTAACTTAGGAGAGGTCAGGAAGTACATGGCAGAGCGGCAGCGATACTCACCTCGATACCGATAACGAATGGAATATCCCATCACGTCCTGAAAGGAACATAGACCTGCCACTCCTGCCCTGCCCCGCCTTCCTCTTGCCCGCCCCGACCACCCCAGTGGCGTCGGGATCAGGGTTTACCACCAATAAGGAGGCGAGTACTAACAGTTGCCCGCAAGGGGCAGCAGGACCAGCCACAACGAGTTAAGACCCAGCGACGCTTGCGCAGGTGCCAAAGGCATCTCGACGCAGCTCACCCCACTGCAACTCCGCAACGACGGTAGGAGCGGGGAGGCATAATGGTCCTCAGAGGGCGACGGCGGAGGAGGTGTTACGGAACGTCGCTCCGTAGCACCAAGCCTTGAATGGCCTGTCAAGGACGGTGACTTGACAACTTAGACAGAGTCAGTCGTGTAGTCGTGCATAGAAAACGAAGATACTCACCTTGACGCCGACAAACAGAGGATTGGTCCAGTAAACGGAGCGAAACTTCTATAAGACAAGGGAGTTGCGATGAAACTGACACACCAATGCGGGACCACGAAATCTTCTGAACCTTCTTGAGGGAAGGGGTATGCCCTGGCTACGGTAGAACGTCCAAATCGGAGCAAGGTCGAAGGGGAGGGACAGCAGACACTCCCACCTTCGCAACCAGACAGCGCGTCAAGGTTGCTCGAATGGGGTGGTGTGTGGGGACAGTGTGCATGACTTGAGGAGATTGAGGACCGTCGACTTGAGGAAATTGAGGGCCGTCGCCTGGGGGGGAGGAGGGGAGGCAGAACATGGAGGGCGGTGTGGTGTCAGAAGGAAACGCGGTGAAGCGAAAAATCGATATGAGTTGGCACTCCGCCAGTTCTCCGTTTTCCCGATGTGGCAAAAGCAGCGTCTCGTGTCCATATGTCAGGGGAAACATGTCGAGATCGAGACTGACATTATATACTACACTACCGTACTTGTATAACATGGCTGCAGATGTCGTATGTATAATATAGTATTATAGCGAAGGCTACAATCATAGCAACTTGGCGCACTTCAAAACCCTTCAGCAAGTGTTCAGCTGACACATCTACTCCGAGTCCTTCAACGCCATGTAAATAGTTGTTAGTCGTCTGCGGTTGTACGATAACACATGTCTCCTTGCCGCTCCTTGGCTCGCCGGGAGGTGCCAGTAACTGATCCTCAGCAACAGTTGGGACGGTAAAATTGGTGTCTTCATCTTTCCGATCTACGATGGTGCTCTCAGGCCCTTCAGGCCCTGAGCTGTTTACTGTTAGGTGAGAGAGATCAGACCGTCTCAGACGGAAAAGAGAAATTAAATACTCAGGCTTTTTGGCTCGCCGGGAGGTGTCCGTAACTGTTCCTCAGCAACAGTTGGGACGGTTAAATTGGTGGCTTCATCTTTCCGATCGACGATGATGCTTTCAGGCCCTTCGCCGTTTACTGTTAAGTGAGAGTCTTTAGATCATCTCAGACGGAAAGGAGACGTGAAATACTCGGGCTTTGACCTTCGGGATGCCGGGGACATGCCAGAGGCTGTGGGTCCAAAGCGGTGATAGGCGTTTGTTTTATCGTATTGTCCTCTGGTACTGGCAGGGCCTTTAGAATGTCTGCCAAAGCCGCCTCAACTGAGTATAGTTTCTTGTGTACGCTTTCCTCTGTAAAAATTTGGAGAATTTGGAGTATGCCAAGTCCACGGGCAGACGCACCAAAGTTGGCTTGCCATCCTCTCCTCGAAGTCTCGATACTTGATTTGAAATCGTCTAGTCTAGACTGTAGCGAGCTGAATCCAGCGATGACATCGCCCTTGATAGTATCGTTGTGTTCTCCAACAGTAAGCTATGAGCTATCGTTCAGTTGAACTCGGCGTACAGCAGTGGAATGACTCACCCGTATATTATCGAGCCGGTCTTCAAATGATTGAAGCCGTTCATCTACATCCCTTTTCAGCTGATCTATCCCACCTGTGTCGTCTCTTGCTTGATGTACTGTGCTTTGCATCGGCAAGTGGAAATCGAGGGATATGCGTTCTCTGTGTTGGTGTAACCGGACAAAGGGAGTGTTAGCGCCGGTAAAATGCGAAGCTGGCTCACTTTGTCGCGTGCCCTTCTGATCCATCCTAAGCCAAGTATATTTTTCGACGTGATGCCAATTCAACGGGATTGACAAGTTGGCCTAGGCGAAGTAGACGAGGGCGAAGAATCGATTGATATATATATGCTACAAATTATTGACCTAAACCATGGCCGCATCTAACTTCCATTCGTATTGTGCTAACCGTCAAACACGAAAAACTATATCAGCAATTTTCTAGCCCGCCATGTAGGAGCCACTTCTCAAGGGTACTGATATCGACCACGTCTTGGCTCACAGGGCGCGCATCTCCTTTTGCGAGAGGTATGAATTGCACTGCCAACCTGTGAAAATGAAGTCGCCATCAGATGCCCAACGCATCATATAGGTACATGGTGCATAAGCGCGCACCGCTTCTCTTCTTCTGAAAATGCCAGGTCCACAGGCGGTTGGACATCCAGCTTATCTCTCTGGTAGCGCTTCAAAGAGTTCAGCCATTTTACGTCGTAGCAGTTTTCTGGCAGTCCGGCAATTGCGATCCCGTCTTTGGAACGAGTTGAGTGAAGTCGGATGCGCCTGCTGTTACCTTGCCGTGCAATATTCCGCCCGCCCCATTTCTCACCGCAGGCGAATAGGTCTATCGTTCTAAGCCATACCACCAACTCCTTCGATCTCCATGATTCGTTTACAATAGAATAACGGCTTTGTCCTCCGTGGGTGCCCTGTTCGTGGTCGCTCTCGTCGTCGCTGAGGGCTGAACGTGACATCTCTTCCAATGGTTTGATGAACCGACTGATTTTGTAGTAATGCAAGGCACTGATTTGGGTGTCGAACCGCTGGTAAATCGTCCCGACAATGTCAGCGTCGACACGTTTAGACGTGTGTAGACTCACCGTTTTCTTCCGTTTCTCGAATCCTGTTTCTCTGTGAAGCCTTTTTGTATGCCCGTGCTTGTTCGATGTGATCAGCTTGTGGAAGGGAAAAATGTGAAAAATGTCCCAGAGGGTGACAGAGATGTGATGCAAATTCAAACTCCTTTTGAAGACAGGTTGGCATTCTTGGGACGGAAAGATTACTGGAGCAGCCGTTGCACTCATTCCGTGCTTAGGCGCTCTTGCCAACCGCTTACCTGCTTGCCTTATGCTGCCAATCGTGTGACTATTCGTGACAAAAGTTGCAAATGTGCGTGCAAACTTGGATGTATTCCGAACCCTCAAATAAAATAGAAACAAATACAAAACAATCTTCAGAGGATGTAAAATACCATTGGCTATGAGTATGTACAATTTTTAGTAGCTACGATGAGTTGTTGAGACTCCAGAAACAATTTAGTGTTTTTGTTGCAATAGCCCGTACATGATAGTATTACCCTAGTGACCAACAAATCTGTGGGTTTTGCGATTGTGAGTATCTTGTGTAGAAATATATTTATGAGGGACACCTGAATAGGATGAGCATCCTCTGTGAGGAAGCTCTACCCCTAATTGATAGGCCTGACTCGTACTTTACAGATTGTGTAAGCTACTGCACGTGATTGGTATCGCCCAAATCTCAGACTAAGCCAGATACTGGTGACTAGCCTTCCTACACTCCCCTTCACATTGGTGTTAATCCCATTTCCCTGACATGTTTCCTATGCTTTGGCCTTGCCAAAGCCTTGGTAAGTATGTCAGCTGTCTGATCAGGATCACAGCAATCTATGATCTCAATGATATTCACCGTTACAAGTTTGTGGATTAGATGCCACTTTGTTGCAAGGTGTTTTGCCTGCTTATGAAATTTGGGGTTCCTTGCCATTATCACAGCACTTTGATTATCCTCCTTGATCAGTGTGGGATACCGTCTGTATCTGAGCTCTTCGTACAGGTTCCTCAACCATGCGGCCTCACAACTCGCCTAGGGTTGCCACAGTCCAGTCTGGTCCAGTTTTGAAGACCATTTTTTCTGGACCCCGAACTGGACCCAGGTCCAGTTCAGGCTCTCAGGCCGAACCCTGAACCTCTGAGAGTCGGGTCCAGTTCGGGTCCAGTTCAGGCTCAGAGGGGGCCAAACACTGAACCAAACCCCGAACACGCACAAAAATCTAAAAAAATCTCTAAATCTCTAAAAAACATTACAGGAGTCCTACAGCTACTCTACCCACACCTGTACCCACGTGAAACCCATCCTCGTGCTCACAGTCATGGGTACCTGTTTTACCGTGAGGCCTCCTTTCCCTTTTCCTCCCCACTTCGCAGCCCTGAGCTGATTAGTGTTGGGGAAATTTGGTTTGGTTTGGTTTAAACGTGGTTTAAACTGATCTCAGACGGTTTACAATACATCACATGATTTATTCAAGCAAGTTCATTAAGTTATTTTCACGTCAACAGGCAGACATCATGTTACGATCACCCGGATCGTTTTGAAATGTACGTGTATTCTGGACTTCGAGCGACGGCTTGTATGAGTTCCGTGAGTTCGTTTACAGTCCGAGGGACTCAGGGTGGGCCGAATGGGCCGGGTCGCTGACTAAGCGCGAGAGCGGTGACTCTACAGTGTAAAGCAGAGTGGACAAAGGTTCAGGGGACAGGGGCTTTATACCCTGTGGAGTGAGACTGGACAGGAAGTGGGCTATATGATTAAAAACCAGAATACCGAATACAAGTACACAACAGCAGACTATATACTAGGAGGCAGGGTACAGGGTTTTACAAGTGCCAGCACTACATTTGCTGGCAGCTCCACAACATGAGGCAGGAACACTGTATGAAACATGAGAAGTAAGTAGAAGCTTCCAGAAAGCAGACATGAGGCAGGGAGACACCAGGCGAGTCGGAAACAGACAGGATGGCACGAGATCGTGACATAAGCCCCCCTCTTGGTTCATTCGTCCTCGAATGATCTAGTTAGTCTTCACGTCGTGCGTCTCTGTATTTGTACCCGTAATCACGTAGGGCGTGGTCTGCATGTTCGTCGGCTACGGGGTCGCGAGTCGAGGGTCGCGGCGGGTCAAGATGCGGTGGCGGTTCGTAGATGATCCATGCAAGCCATGCACGGATGCTGTTGCCATCGACAGTGGTCGTGTTGGGTCGATCCCTGTCGCACGTGGTTTCCGCGTTCGTGTTTGGTGGTCGTGGCGCGGTTACCGCTGCGTTAGCGCGGTGGCGTCGTCGATCGGTGGGTTGGGGCAGGGCTGGCGCGACTTTGTCCGGGTCGCGCGGCCTTTCGAGTGCGTGGAAAGGGAAGATTTGGTGACTGTACTGGTGCGGTGGTTGCACTAGTGCGCCGGTACGTGGTGCCGCGAAGTTGACGTTGTCTACGTTGTCGAGATCTGACCCTGTGAGGTCAATGACGTTGTCGTCGTCTTCCGTTGGTGTGGTGTCCTTGCGTTGCTTCTGACGCGGCGGTTCGTTGACTGGCGAGAGTGAGGCAAAAATGGGCGACGCAGGCAAGGAAGTCAAGGATTTTACCCCCCCGTTAGAGTGTTGTCGTCCTCGACAACAGGCAGGGGCGGCGTTGCGATTTGCGGGCTGCGCGGGCGACGCGGACTACGTGGTGGACGCGGCGGGGGCGAGTCCGGGGCGGCAAACGCTGGGACGAAGTCAAGTTCGAGCGCGTTGATGTGCGCGGCGGCGTCGTCGGAATCGAGGTCGGATCCGCCCATCAGGAGGAGGTCGGCAATGATGTTTTGCCTCTCGTACGAGCTGAGCCCGAGGAGATGCCCCTTAACAGTGGCGGCGTTGATCTTGGTGGACTGGGGCGTACGGGATGGCGATGGTGAGGCGGACGCGGGCGCGACATGCACGGTGTTGACTTGCGTGGTTGGTGCGCGGTTTCTGGGGACAGGCTGTTGATAAGTGCCCCTGTTGCCGACAGCGGAAGCATCGCCCCTCCTTTTGACACCGCTCGCGCTCGGCGTCGGTGAGCGGGGAGGGGTATCGGTCTGGTCGTCGTGACGGTGTCGACGTCCATCGGGACGACGCCGTCTGATGTGGGCACTGGTAAGGGGGGTGCGAGGTTAGGGGTGTACAATGCGGGGTCAGGTTTCCACGATGCGCGGGCCCCGCGCGTGGCGAAACAGCTGGCGATGGTACACGCGCGCTGTACTTCTGCGCGGGCGGCGGTCTGCCACTCCGTCATGGTTTCGGGAACCGTGTTGCGCTGCAGGCATGCGCGGAGGATGGCACCAGTGAGGCTGCGGCGGAAGACATCCACCGTGCCACTCGGCGACGTGCGCTAGTCGCTCGAACGTCGCGATATATCCGTCGATGTCTTCCCCGCTCATCACGAGCGCAGTTAGCTGGTGGTATGCGTTCTGTTTACTGAGCATGTCGGTCCAGGCCGCTTTGAACTCTGTCTCGAAGGTGGTCCAGAGCGCCTCGTCCGTCTCCGCCAGAGGGTTAGTGGTTCGTGTAGTAGCAGCGTCTAACGTACGCTCTGCTGCATCTCCCCAGTCGTTTACAGCGGGGCCTCGGATGAAGCCCAGCGCGATTCCGACGCGCTGGTAGGGGTTCAGAACGAGCTCGTGGTTCCGGTTGGTGCGGCAAACTGGCGAAATTCCCGAAGAAATTGTTCGCTTTCCGCGCGGTTTCCCGTGAAGACGGTTGGTAGGTTGCCTTTGAAGGTGCCGGTGAGAGGTATGCGGCCATGAGAGGCGCGACAGGAATTGCAGCTGGTGGTACTGGTAGGACGTTGATTACTGGAACCGCGGTGATGTATGTGTAGGTCGGAAACGCGGGTAGTGTTGCGCTGACTGGTTCGACGATGTTGGCTTCATCGTCGGAATCCGTCAGGCCGGTATGGGTGTCTAATGGCATGAGCTGCTCGAGGGTTGCAACAAGTTCGTCGACGGGATCGATGGTAATTGCTTCGACCGTCTGCTCGTTGCTGATATTGGCAGCTAGTTCTGTTGTTCGTTCCGGGTTTTCTTCGTCTTCTGCGTTCCACCAACCTAGGTCGTAGATGTTCTCTCGGGCTATGCAAGCGAACTTCGAGTTGTGAACTCGTCACCGCGTTTTTCTAATATGAACCACGAATGGTTAATGAACTCAACGTAGTGGAAGGTGGTGGTTATCTGCGCGCGGTATCCGGGGCGGCACGGTCAAGGACGCCGTAGTGTTCAGCTGTGTGCCAGTATGCTTTTCCGAGGACGTGGGGTGGAAGGTCGTCGTGCCGTCGACGGTATACTTCTATCCAATCGTCGTTTTCTGGGAGGTCTAGTGATAAGCTCGCCACGGTGTGATGCTACGTGTTGAGAGAGCTAGTCTTGTGTTCGCGTCGCAACGCGGGAAGTCGGTGGTGCAAGGTGTTGGCCGCGTGCGGTACGTTCCACGCGGGGTCGGTTAGGAGATTCCGGTCTTATGTTACAATCACCCGGATCGTTTTGAAACGTACGTGTATTCTGGACTTCGAGCGACGGCTCGTATGAGTTCCGTGAGTTCATTTACAGTCCAGGGACTCAGGGTGGGCCGAACGGGCCGGGTCGCTGACTAAGCGCGAGAGCGGTGACTCTACAGTGTAAAGCAGAGTGGACAAAGGTTCAGGGGACAGGGGCTTTATACCCTGTGGAGTGAGACTGGACAGGAAGTGGGCTATATGATTAAAAGACCAGAATACCGAATACAAGTACACAACAGCAGACTATATACTAGGAGGCAGGGTACAGGGTTTTACAAGTGCCAGCACATACATTTGCTGGCAGCTCCACAACATGAGGCAGGAACACTGTATGAAACATGAGAAGTAAGTAGAAGCTTCCAGAAAGCAGACATGAGGCAGGGAGACACCAGGCGAGTCGGAAACAGACAGGATGGCACGAGATCGTGACACATCTTTCAATTCTATTTACGTGTTGGAGGGGTAGGCATAGTGGTGATGTGAAAAGATTGTAAAAGTAATAAAACCATCTCCCAGACAAGCGTACTAGTATCATTGCTGTTAAGCTTGTCAACAGCACAGTCCAACTCCTGGGCAAGAGCAGAAGTCTCAAGATGAGCAGATAGCATACCAGCCTTCAACACCTGCACGGCCTCAAACATAGTTGGGGTAAGGCGATTTCAGAAGTCTGTGCCAATGTGCCGCACACTGGAAAACTGACATTCCAATGCTGTTGACAAACCTGGGATGGCGAGATAGTCTTGAGTCATTCTTGCAAGCGTGGGGTAGACAACACTGTGATCTTTCCACCACTTGATAACCGTGGAGTCAGGCAGACCATGAAAGGGTTTGAGTGGCAATGTAAGATATGCTTGGAGTTCGTGTTGCAGGTCATTGTTTTGAGCCTCTTCAGCAACACGGCTCGCAACAGCAGACTGCATCCAGGCAGCACCATAAAGCATGTTGGCATGCTCTTCGATGGGCATTGAAGCAATGGGAGATTGAGGGAGCATAGGGGTAGATGCGTTTGAGTAGTGATCAAACTGGAAAAAGTCAGTCAAGTGAATCGGCAAGGAGTGAAAATACTTACAGTCCTTTTGAGAGTTTGTGTCCCAGCATTGAGATACTACTTTCATTGAGTGATCAGTACCACTTGCAGAAATTACCAAGGCCAGCCTCAAGTGTGGGGACAACTTGCATGTACTTGGAGCTGCTGGCCATGAGTTCCCACTTCTGCTGCATAGATTCAATGACAGGAAGGCTCAGTAAATGGTGGGTCGAGTGGCATGTGAAAAGCTCTGGCAGGATAATGCCGGTTCCCTGAGAACATCACAAATGAGCTCGAGCAAGCACCATTCCGTAAGTCTGTACATTGAATATGTCTTTGGGAATTTGAGGTTTGGGACCCTGTGGTTGTCATTGGCAAGGAGGGTGAACTTGTTGTAGGCAAGGTGCACATTGAAGATACAGTTGACAAGGTTGTAGAGTGACGCCCAGCGCATATGAGACCACTTGAGGAGCTTGCAGTGGTGGGAGGTTGTCGTCCATGCAGAGTTTGTGGAAATATGTGTGGGCTTGGGGGGAGGAATGAACTTGATTGATGAATGCTAGAACTTTGCCAAGCACATCAGCGGGGTCAAATTCTGTGCTGTCGGTGTCAGGGTCAATATCTGTGGCAATAACAGCAGCAGTGAGCTCTCCATCATATCGTCAACGTTGTCTGTCCTTGAGGACAGTGTGGACTTGACAGATGCCATTGACATGGTCCCTACTTTGGTGACGAATGCCTGGGATGCACAGTGGATGGCATGTTCCATACAATGTGCATGCTGCTCCTTCACAACCCATCACTTGCAAGTGGGATCAACACTCCTGGCTAGGACCCTCATCGCCTTGTCGCACACAGTGGATCCATTGGCTGTACCCCAGCCAAGTTTGTCAGGATCTACCAAGCCATAGTCATTAAGAATGTCATTCAAGAGGGCACTGGTGTTTTCCCCAGAGTGGTTGCTGACAATCTCTCGAAAGGCCAGGACTTGCTTGTGTAGGTGCCAGTCAGCGTCGATCCAGTGGCCAGTTACTGTCAGGTAGGGATCAAATGCATGAGATGTGCCAGCGTCAAAAGTGAATGATACCCTGCTGTCAAGAGTCTTGAACTTCTTGGCAAGCAGGCCCTTATGGAAAGCAGGAGTGAGCAGGCCAATTTTTCAAAATGCGCTACTTGGGTAAGCTAACCAAGATCTCGGCTAAGCTAACTGAGATCCTGAGCCACGTTTCCAGAATCCCAATCACACTACTCATTTTCAAATTATGTAATTCCACAGCTGGCCTTCATCCCGGGTCTTGCCACCCACATTGGTGCTCATCGTTACCAACAGTGAGCACGCTCTGCCCTTTCTGCTAAAAATTATACATATTGCTTGTTATACATGACACTGTCCTAAGCCCACACTCTGAGCCTTGTTTAACCTTCGTTTCCCTTGTAATTTCCCTTGGTGACTCAGATCCGATCACATCTGTCATGGTCACCAGCCACATGCAGAGTAATCAGGGTCCATGCGGTGGCCTTTTGGGCAGTCTGGTCTGTGACTTTTCACCCATGTCGGGGCGTCCTGAGGGTCATCCCCTCCTCCCGTCCCATAGTCGTTCATTCGGTGAACTTCATCAAGGTGCGTATAATTACGATTTACCTTGTCCATTTACTAATTTCACGCATCCTTTTTTCTTGCATACCCAGCGCGTTTTTGGGCCATCCTCGTGTACTGTGCCTGTACTTTTACGTGTTTCCCTTAGGTTGTGGCCGGCTGCACAGCATTTCGGTTCTCACCTTACCCACCATCTCACATTCCTTTACACTCACATGTTTTCACTCCCTACAGTCCCTGCGCCTGGTCTGCTGTTACCACGGTGTCATGCCACCTCTGAGGCATGAGCGAGCAATAACAAAAGTGCCATGAACAGGCTTACCGAGTCAGTCCCAGCAAGTTTTTTTCCCCACTTTTCTTGTAACTTTTTGATGTCCCCAGCGTTGGTTGGACACACAGCAACTAGTACAGACAAAGTTCACCCTGGGACACGCATAAATCAGCACCTTCCTTGCCGTAAGTTCCCAGTCCCATTGCCTGCGTTGCATGTCCATCTCAGCCTTGTCTTTTACAGCTCCAAATGACGCTCTCCAACCAATTCTTGAAATATACTTTCATCTTGGCATGAGCGACAAGGATATTGCCGTCTCCATAATGGACCACTTTGACCCTGCGCGCTATAGTATCAGGTATGTCCTTTGCCATATTAATACAACCCGCCAACATCCCTGTTGCCTTGTCCTTGTAGTGTTTACACAGTCCATTGCCGATGTAAATCTTGGGGCTTAGAAAGCACACGACGACAGAAGCACACAGTTCTAAGCATCGCCGCATTTGTTGACGACATCAAGAAGCGCTTCCCTAATCGAGGTGCTGAAACGATAAGGAAGGCCCTTCTGCTCGAGAATAAGATTCATGTACCAAGGTGTGTGTCATGTCCGGAATATGAATGATGATGCTTTTCGATTACATAGACCTGTTATTTCTGAGTATCTCAGACTGACTGAGCCGGATGCTGTTGATGCATGGCGGTATAAACAGTTTAAGAGACGGACCTTTATTGCTATCGGCCCGAATGAAATGTGGTCTCTTGATCAGCACGACAAATTTAAGCGTTATGGACTTTTCTTCCATGTCAGCCTCGATCCATTTCCGGGTGTCATCCACTGGTGCAAGGTTTGGTGGACTGTAAAAATCCGAAGTTGATCACACACTTTTAGCTTGATACAGCCCGGTCCATTGGTGGTACATACAATCTATTTTCCGATTGTAAACACGCTTAACCATTTAACCAGGCATTCCCCTCATCACTCAAAGTGATCCAGGGACCGAAAACGTCAACGTTGCTTATGCACACACAGCACTCCGCCATCAGATGGAGCCTTCGCTAGATGGGTCAATCCAGCATTGGTGGTTCCGTAAACATGGAAATATCAAACCCAAGATTCACTGGTTGGTTTTCTGAAGAGACTGGGCTGTCGGATTTCAAGCCTTGCTCGACGAAGGGGTTGAAAATGGATATTATGACACCGGAGATCCCCTCGAATGGTAAGATCTTTCCTTCGAAGTTTGACGTCTCGAAAACCACTAATAATTTATTGTCTTGTGTTCCGCTTTGTTTTCATCCCATTCATTCAGCGAGAGGTTGACGCCTGGGTTCACCAGTGCAATTGGACTAAACATCGTGCTGATAGAAAGAAGGTTCTACCTAATGGGATCCCCATGATAATTTTGCAGAAGCCGCACAAATGGAAGGCCACAGATTATAAGGTACAACACAGATTCCAAGTCACATCTCATGTCATTTACATATATACCTAGATATCTATACCCCTAGAAGCTCTTGACGAGATCGAGAAAAAATATGCGCCTCCCAATGATCCCGTCTTCGAGCTAGTCCCACACGCATTTGCAATACATGCAAATGCTGTTTGGACAGCCATGGGTTCTCCACAGCCGCAGTTCAACAACGCGTGGGAAATCTACTTGAATATCCGTGATGCCCTCCGAGGTATTGCACGGGACAGAGTGTTGGAGCAGGTTCTTTCCAGTGTTATGACTGCGGATGCTACTTGAACCTCAGAATCGGAATTGTCTGGACGAACTACCAGCAGACCTCCAACCCGCTAGTGAGGATGAGCTTTTGACTGTGGAAGAGACTGACAATGAAAGTGGCACTCCAGTTATCGATCTAACGGGGGATGAAGACCACGGCGAAGACAATGACGAGGGGCATAGTACTGTTGGCTCAGATTTTTTTAGTTGACACTCCTTCGTTCTTTAGTTAATGTTTTGGTATAATCATTGTTTCGGTGGGCCCACAGAATCCGAGCCTGAGTTTACAGCTTCTCATAAATCATACCTGTTGCAACAGCATGTTGTCTCCAACTCCTTGTCCTTTTGCCTGACTTTCGCCGCCTCTGTCTCCCCCACATTCTCCTACTTGCACACCTGCCAGGTCTCTGCTCTGTGCACCTCGGTATACAGTAGCTATGACTGGATTATCCTTTTGTCAGACTCGTCCAACTGCGCGGGCTCACCAGGTGGCTCCTCCGTGCTGTCGGTGTCCGCATCTGCCCTCACTAGGCCTCACTCCCCGCACTAATGCCACACTCTGCTGACCTGCGAGGAGTTCCGCACACTTCCCGTGGAATACCTCATCTTCCTTTGCCTCGCACTCCGATATGATGGCAGACACTCTTGAGCTTCAAACTCAAAGGCGTTGACACGTACCATTGCCTCCGGTGAGAAATTTGGCTCGATCGCGTGTGTTTCGGGATGAATGACGTGGCCTGTATAGGCAAGACGAGTCCGCTTGCAACTCTCAATTACATGGTCGACCCCTCCCTCTTCCCACCCAACCACCTCGCTTGTCGTCGGCCCTGGCTTCGCATCAATCCCGGTACACACCTCGTCCAGGCCCCGAGTTGAGAAGTAGACTATCTACAGCTACTTCCATGACGAGAAGCGCATCTTCCTCGTGCTCAAGTTTGTCTCGACATTGTTTGTAAGAGGGAACTCAGTGTCATTGAACAATGTAAGTTCAATACCCTACCTCTTGTTCGGATTCAGACAATCTTACCCAGTCGCTTTCCCCATGGCTTCCATTGGCTCTGTGACCCGTCAGATCGCTGCTCTTGAAATATCTGCAAAACAGAATGGCGCGACAAAGCCGACGAGACACTCTCAAGATGGCCGGTCAAACTAGTGTCTCTAAACTTCTCACTAAATTCACTGCTCCCAATCCCTTCCCTGATCCTAAACTGAAACCTCTTGCAAAACCGAACCCCCGGCAGTGCCACCCAATCTTCCACAAAGCAATCTGCCTCCACTCCTCAGAAACCTATGGCAACACAGAAACCTCTCACCGAAGCTGAGCTCAACATTGGCAAGTACGATGGTGGTTTCGAAATCGAGAATGAGAAGTGTGGCGAGGCCATACAGGGAGAAGCTGCACGAGAGCTTGCTCTTGACTCTAGTGTTTCAAGGTATCGTCGCCATATAGTTTCTCCTTTTTCATCGTCGTCCACGATTCATTTCCAGAACGTGTCCTATGCGAGAATGGCACCTGACCGACTTAGATATCGGTCGCCCGCTAGGCAAGGGGAAATTTGGGCGCGTCTACATGGCTCGCACCAAGGTCGAGCCCAATTACATCCTCGCCCTCAAGTGTCTTTACAAGTCTGAGATCGTCCAAGCCCGAGTCGAGAAGCAGGTCCGCCGCAAAATTGAGATACAACATAACCTCCGACATCCCAACGTCCTCCGCCTCAATGGCTACTTCCATGCCACGACGAGAAGTGTATCTTCCTCATGCTCGAGTTCATCAAGGTGCGTATCCTTGCCCTCAAGTGTCTTTACAGATCGTCCAAGCCCGAGTCGAGAAACAGGTCCGCCGCAAAATTGAGATACAACATAACCTCTGACATCCCAACGTCCTCTGCCTCTACGGCTACTTCCACGCCATGACGAGAAGCATATCTTCCTTATGCTCAAGTTCACCAGCAAGGGCGAGCTTTACAAGCAGCTCACGAAGTACGGCTCCCTCTCGGAGCACCGCAGCGTGGTCTATATCGACCAGATGGCCGACGCCCTCTCCTACCTCCACTCAAAGCACGTCATCCACAGGGACATCAAGCCTGAAAACTTCCTCCTCGGCATCAAT
>JAKELH010000138.1:0-173003 GCA_021525015.1 Lactarius pseudohatsudake
GTGTAGGAGGAGGAGAAAGGTGGCATAGGGGCCGGGAGGAAACGAGACGGGACGTCGAGACGATCGAGACGCGGAATCAAGGGCATAAGATACGACATGACGAGACGGGTGGCAAGGGAGTATGCGGGGTCATCAAAGAGGTAGCGAGACCGAGGCCGACGGCAGGGGCAACATGCATGCATAATAACAATAGACAGTAAAATGGTACAATAGGAAGAACCCGCACCTTTGCCAGAGACAAAAATGCAGTGTGGCCGAAGTGATCGATGCTTGCGAAGTGTCTTGACGTGTTCAAAGGAGAGGCCGTAGGCAATGAGTACGGAGTGAGGATGAACAATGAAAGCACGAGGCGCGGGAACGCGCGGCCTGACTTTGAGTGCCTACGAGCCACTTTCGAGGCGGTCAGCGTCGACGTCCATGGCGATGTGAAGCAAGGGTGAGCGAAGGAAATAATGAGGAGAGTGTGTGAGAGCACGAGCGACTGTACCCTGTAATACTGATTCCAGTGAGCTCATGGATTTCTGAGTCACGCGATCCCTGATGCAACATTGATGAGGCCAACTCCTTGATGACATTGGAGTACCGGTGAACCATCGTTGAGGGTTTTCGTTGAGGGTCTGGAAGGGACGACAACGGAAAGGGAGTGACCACGCTGATGGCAAGCTGCCGAGCATGACAACGCAGATAACTATTCTATAACCCCAATTCTTCATGATAGCCCAATTTCTCAAGAATTTCCCCGTCGCTTAACTATGAACCCCGCTCTCGTGTTTTGGATGTCCGCTGGGCTACGCGAAAGCTCACCCGACAGATGTTATGAAAACAGCTGTAACCCAATGCATTATTAAAAATATGCATTATCATGCTATGCGTTATGACAATTTCGACTGTAACCGGTAAACCTGCGATATCGATAGGGACCGACTTTCCGCATCCAGTGACATCCCCAAAAAGGAAGGTGCCAAGAACATCACACTTTTCCTGTCCTTACAAAACGGGCGTCCCCGAACAGCATTCGAGCTCAGTAAACCTTACTCTTAGTAAGCGCAAATAAAACACTTTCTTTTTAAAAATGCTATTTCCTTAATCGTACGCTTTGTCTTTAGTCATCAAACATAAATCTCATATGTTTTTTTAAGATATTCACACAACTTAACAAAACAAAATATATATATTATTATCTAAGAGGGCTACATCTATTTTTTTTGTCTAAGTCGTACTATGGCGCGCGAAAATCGCGGTGCGGGCGCGATGAACACGGGCGCGCCGAGACCGCGTCGACCCCGCTGCGCAATACGTAGGGAGGCGGGGACGGCTTGCCCTCGTGCGCCCCTTCCCGCGCGAAGGGGGCGCCACCGGCTGGGGGCGGCTTGCCCTCGCGGGCCCCTTTACGCGTGTGCCACACGGCGCGGCCAGGGGGAAGGATGGGGCCGGGGGGTGGCGTGCTCTCGCGTACCGGGCGGCGCGACCAAAGGGGGCCGTGGACGACGGAGTGAGGGGGCGGCATGGGTCCTCCCCTTCCGTGCGAAAGCGGAAGGGTGGGACCGGGGTGGCGTGCCCCCTTGCCGCACGTACAGGGCGGGGCGGTCACGGGGGAAGGGGAGCGGCCGAGGGCGACGGGGAGAGGGAGCGGCGTCCTCGTGCAGGGAGGGGCCGGGGGTGGCGTGCCCTCACGTGCACCCTTCCCGTGCGCGTACGGGGCGGTGTGCCCTTGTACACCTCCCTTCCGCGCGCATGGGGAAGGGTGGGGCCGGGGATCGCGTGTCCTCGCGTGCCCCTTCCTGCGCGTACGGGGCGGCGCGGTCACGGGGGAAGGGGAAGGGCCGAGGGCGACGGGGAGAGGGGGCGGCGCGCCCACGCGAACGGGAAGGGTGGGGGTGGCGTGCGTACGGCGGCGCGGTCAAAGGGGAAGGGGAGGGGCCGGGGACGACGGGGAGAGGGGGCAGCATGCTGGTCCGCCCCCCTTCCGCGCGAATGCGGAAGGGTGGGACTGGGTCGCGTGCCCCTTTGCCGCGCCCGCGGGGCGGCGTGGTCAAGAGGGCACGCGAGGTGCCGACGGCGACGGAGAGGGGGGGGGCGGCGCGCCACTCGTGCGCACCCCTTCCACGCAAACTGGGAAGGGAGGGGCCAGGGGTGGCGTGCCCTCGCGTGTACCATTCCCCCTTCCCGCGTAGGGGCAGTGCGGTCAAGGGGGAAGGGGAGGGGCGGCGTGCCCTTGTCCTTTCCGCGGCCAAGGGGGAAAGGGAGGGACCGGGGGCAACAGGGATAGGGGGCGGCGTCACCCTCCCCGTGAATGGGGAACGGCGGCGGCGGCGTGCCCTCGCGCGAATGGGAAGGGAGGGAGAGGGTGGTGGTGGGTGCCCTCATGCGCACCCCTTCAGTGGGCGGCGTGGGCAGGGGGAACGGGAGGGGGGGAAGGAGAGGGATGGCGGGCCCTCGTGCGCCCCCTTTCCGCGCAAACGGGGCGAGGGGCGGCGGGGTGCCCGTGCGCTGCCGTTCCACGCGAATAGGACGGCGGGACGTGGGAGAAGGGGAGGGGCCCAGAGGGGGGGAACGTACCCTCGTACGCCCCGCTCGAACGGGGTGGCGGGTCAATGCGGCGTGCGGGGGAAGGGGAAGAGGGGGGGCGACTTACCCTAGTACACCCCTGTCTGCGCACGAACGGGGCGGCGGGTGATGTGGGGGAGAGGAGCGTCGGCCCCTCCTCTTGCGTCCTCTACGCAAATGGGGCGGGCGGCGGAGATGGGAGGGAGGAGGGAGGAGGGAGGAGGGAAGACCTACGCTCTTTGCATCAACCCGATTCTGTACTGTACACGAATCGGGTGGCACGCAATAGGGGAGGGAATGGGGGGTAAAGTTGGGGTGGCGTGCCCACGGGCACACACCCTGTGGCGGAAGCAAAACGTGCCTGCCACGTACGCTGAAGCGCTGACGTGGCAGGCACGTTTTACGATCCAGCCGGATCGGTCGTGCCGTAGGGCGGAAGGTCTGAAGTCAAGAGTTCGATGTGAGTAACGACGATGAGGCAATTAAGCCAGAAGATGAAGTCGACAAAGTCGACAAGAGGGAAGTACTGAACTCGGACTCGCAATGAGCAGAGACAAGCTGGTTTATTCAAAGACAAGATGCGGAATAGGACTACTACAGCCTCGTACTTATAGTCGTACAAACTATGATTTTCGGGACTATTTTCTAGGGACGCGTAAGTGCAGTCAGAGACGCGTAAATACTATCTGTAACGTTTCATCTCTTTCGTAATTCTTCCGAGAGTTCGTCACGTGGCACGTGATCGTGACACAGCCCCCTCACTTGCCTGAGTCGTCCCGACTTCATTGTAACTAGGCGGGAAGGAGCGACACCTGTGGATATCAGCGCGATCGTACGGTACGAATCGGAAAGAAGTAGGACTGGGGGACTGTGGTAACCGATGCGTGCAGGGATCGTGGAAGCACGGGTGTCGAAATGGTACGACGCAGCGACTCGTGCGCTGGCAGAAGGCGTGAGGTCTAGGACAGTCGTGGGATGTATGCCTTCCTTCGCAGTAGAGGCACTTCATATCTCTAGGTTCTTCACCATGTAGAGATGGGAAATGAGCAGGCGGGATTCGCGGAGGTGGTACTGGAGCTCTTGCGGGAGGAGGGGGTGGTACAGGACGCGGGGCTACGCCGTCGAGTCGATCGAGATGAGCCCTATGTCTTCGATCGTTGGACGTTGGTTCTTCGATATAGTAATGATTGAGGCCATAGGGTAGAGGTCGCGGCAGGAAGGGATAGATACGAGATGCGACATTAGCTGCTCAAATGCGCCCGTCGATAGCTTCCGCTTCCACGAGCCAGTCGTTCCATGCGTTATCCAATTCACGCATCCTAGTGAATAAGTCGTGCTTCCGACGCAGTGAAGCACGGAAGCGATGTACGTCAGCCGCCGCACCCGGGTCGCTAAGGATAGTGAGCGATCTGTCAACCTCGTGTTTGGCCGGGTGACCGTCTGAGAACAGTGCGAGTGAGTACCCAAGTTCGACTCCGATATTCTCGCTGTCACGATCAGAGATCGTGCCATCGATCGTTTCATGTTTCTTATCTGATTCGCTTCTGCTTCTGGATTGTTCTCCCTGACTCTCACTTCTGTTCCCTCTAGAATTCTCGCCAGCGCACAGATCATATGTTTCAGTTCTATATTTAGTCTCACACTTACGCGTCCCGGGAAAAACATAGAAAAACCACAGAAAAAGAAATTGTTGTAACAGTACTTAAAGACTCATAGTTTACTCTGTATTTCCTCGTTCTAGTCTTGTTGTATCCCAGTTGAATCCAAGCCTATTTCCACTTTCCTCTCCTCTACTGTGTAGAGCCCCATCTTCTGCATCTATCCAGCAAGCTGTTAGTCAGCCATCCAGAGAGTCACCTAGGACTGTAAAAGCTAGGATTACCGGAGACTGTCAGGCGCCGCTGACTAATCCACATCCCGATCCAGATTTACGAACAAAGTGGTAGTAACGCGGTTACGAGCCCACCTCTAGATCGTAAAACTCGCGAGCTGGTCTTGGGATGGCGTACAGAGGTTTGTAATATTGTGGCAGCCCCTTTCCGTCCGTACCCAGTGTAACTGGCTGGTCCTTCTGATTAATCACGAATCGAATATAAGTCGCTGGACCTCTAGTGCCGTCTTCTCTGAGGATTTCCAGGGCGTAGGGCTCTGTTCGGTGCGAGATCTTCCATCCCGCGCCCGGATGTTCGGGCACTGCTGGCTCTGCCAATCTGAGCTCGGGAGGCGACCTAAACGCACCATTCCAGACGTCTCGGGCCAGCTCTTCTTCCGGGATTGGCGCTACTCTCCGTCTGGCATCTTCTCCTGGATCGTCAGTGACCGGTCCCGATCCACTGCTGTTGACTGAGATAGGAGCTGGGGGTTCGATTACCGGTGGGAGTGGTTCTGGAATCGGTGGAGGAACGTCTGCAGGGTAGATGCCTTGCAGTCTTATTGCCTCCTGTGCCAGTTCTTCACGCTTTTCCCTTCGTAGTCTCTCGCGCCGTCTAGCGCGAACGCGCGAATGGCGACGCCATCGTCCGTCGTCTTCTCGGTATGTGGAATATCCTACCGAGTCTTGACGAGTAGTCAGAGTGTCTGCACGGGCGTCGTGTCCAGCTTCGACCCATGCCCAATCGTCGACGCGTCGGTCGATGTCGCGTCGTATTTCCAGAGGGAGCTCGTTGTCAGGAACGAGGTAGTGTTGGGGAGGATGGCGCGGATGAGGCTGTACGAGAGGATCCATAGAGAGGCAGTTGATTTCCCTTCGTCTTGCACTCGTACGCTCTTTATACTGATTGAGGCAGTCTGGTGCATGAATATCTGTTGCTAGTTCCCAACTGTCGTACGCGTCTGCGTAACCTTTCCAGTGGACGAGGTATTGTAAAACCTTCTTGCGTCCTGTTCTGCGTTCCCCTCGGATTTCCTCTACCTCCCATTCTTCTTCTCCATCGATTATGTCTGGGAGGGGTTCTTCGAAGTTTGATCCGTGTATCTGCGTCTCGCGGTAGGGGGTTAATAATGCGGCGTGGAAAACATTGTGGATTTTCCATCGTGGTGGTAGTACTAATCGATACGACGTCTTCGACACGATTTGTGCGATCATAAAGGGTCCATATCTTCGAGGAGCAAGTTTGGCGGTCGGATGTGTAGTTTTCAGATTCGTTGCTTCTAACCACACCTTTTGCCCGACCAGGTATGGTTTGAATCTTGAGTCTCGTACCCAGCCCTCTTGCGCGGCTTTCATCGAAGCAGCGGCGTGTCTTCTAGCTTCTTTGAGGGCTTCTAGACGTTTCGTTGCTTCTACTGCGTTAGTACGCATGGTCGTAGGTTGATGTACTCGTGGTATGAATCCAAAAAGAAGTTCGAACGGTACTTGTTTTGTCGTTTCGGATTTCCAAGCGTTCAGCGTGTACTGTGCTATGGGTAGCCATGTAGCCCAGTCGTCGTTGTGATTGCTGAATACACGAAGATATTGTTCTAATCTTTGATTTGTGCGCTCTGATTGTCCATCTGTCTGTGGATGATATGCCGTACTAATATTTTGCTGGATATCTAGTGCTTTCATTAGTTCTTGAAAAACTCTTGCTGTAAATCGTGGGTCTCGATCAGAGATCACTTTCTGTGGGAGTCCGTAATGCGGCAACACATTTTTGAGATATAGGGTCGCTGTTCCGATCGTGTCCATTGCTTCATTACAAGGGATGAATAAGCTCGCTTTTGTGCACCCTTGGTCTGTAATTGTTAGTATCGTATCGTATCCGTTTGATTTTGGTAGCTTAGTTATGAAGTCTAGAGCTATCGTTTGGAATGGTAATTGAGTTTCGTCATGCGTGATCGGATAGATCGGTATTTTCGTTTTTCCTGGTTGATTCTTATTTGCTTGGCACGTGGCACAACCCGTAACGAAGTTTGTAATGTCATTTTTCATATGCAGCCACCAGTAGTGTTCTTGTATGGCTGTTAAGGTCTTTGTTATTCCCGGGTGGCCAGCGGTTGGAACTGAGTGGAACAAGGTGATCACCCCCCGCTTAAGATCGGTGTCGTCCACGACAACGAGGCGGTTACCGCGAAAAAAGAGAGTGTCGCGTGGGGAGGCTAAGCCACGGGCCACGAGGTCGAGAAGTTGAGGGCGATTTCGCGTTTGCGCGGCATGAAGGCGGTCATCGAGGGAGGAGACGTTTAAAGCGCAGACAAATAGGGACGGCGGGAGGACGAGAACATCGTCATTATCAGGAATCGCAGCGGTGGGGATAGTGAGGGGATGACGAGAGAGAGCGTCCGCCTGTAGGAGAGGACCGGGGCGGTGAATGAGTCTCAAGTTGTAATCTGCCAAGACATTGACGAGGCGGGCGACACGACAACTGATGCGCTGCGGATGTCGGTAATGCAGGAGATTTGTGTGATCTGTAAGAACCGTGACAGGGTGGGGTCCGCCGATGAGAAGATGTCGCCAATGTTCGAGGCCGCGGACGAGGCCGAGGAATTCGCGATCATAGACGTCGTAGTTACGTTCGGCGTCGTTGAAGGTCTGGGAGAAGTAACCGACGACTTGCGGTTTCTTTCGTGAGTTGAGTTGGGTTAAGATGGCGCCCGATGCAAAAGCCGAAGCGTCAGTCTGGAGTTCGTAGGGTGCCAAGGGATCGGGTTGTCGAAGAGCAGGGCGGCTAGTTGCTATCGTGAGGAGGGTTTCCAGAGCGCGTGAGCAATCCGCCGTCCAAAGAAATGGAACGTCTTTCTTGAGAAGGGCATTCAATGGACGAGCGATTGCGGCGAAATTGGGAATAAACGGCCTTTGGTAATTGAGGACGCCCATCGTACTTCGGACCTGTTTGACAGTCGAGAGAGTTCGCGGCCAATCACGTAGGCCGCTAACTTTGTCTGCTCCCATTCGTATAATTCCGCGATTAATAGTCATTCCCAGATAGTCGATCTCTTGGACTTCGAAGACGCATTTTGCGAGCTTTAGAAAGTAGCTTTCGCGTAGCAAGACATCGAGAACTGCGCAGACGATTTCACGATGTCTTGTGAGATCGTCGCCGGTAGCAATCAGGATATCATCCATATAGACGTATAGTTCTCCGGGATATCGGTCTAAGAGGTGTCGGAGCATACGATACATAGCCCGGGAGAACGTTGCTGGTGAGTTTGTTAGTCCGAAAAACATGACAAGTGGTTCCCAGAGACCCAAGGGTGTTTTGAAGGCCGCCTTCCATTGGTCTCCGTCTTTGATGAGGATATTGTTGTAACCCCAGCGTATATCGAATTTGGTAAAAAGACTTTTATTGCCCAGCGAAGTTAAGATATCACTGATCAAAGGTAGTGGGTATTCGTCTCTGATAGTCCAAGCGTTTAGTGCTTTGTAATCTTGTACGGGCCGCAATGATCCATCTTTCTTTTTAATGAAGAATAGTGGTGACGCGTATGGGGATTTTGATTCCCGTATGTATCCTTTTGCGCTTTGCTCGGACAGGAAATCGCGCAGGTCTTTCAATTCAGTTACGTTCATAGGATACACTTTTGTACCTAAGTGGTCGGGTGCGCCTTCTTTTAAAGTAATGGCGTGATCGTCGATTCTAGACGGTGGGAATCTTTGCGCGGCTTCTTCCGAAAAGACTGTCAAGAAGGCCGCGTATGCGTCTGGCAGTTCCGTCGTCTTCTTTACGCCGGCGGCCATGGCCATTTTCTGCGCTATCGTTTCATTGATTCGTTCCCCTCCTTGACCGATCGACATGGGTCCTCCGTTATAAGTTCTCGTACTCCAGTTGATCGAGGGTTCTCTCATTTGGAACCAAGGAATTCCTAGGATCGCTCGGCAAGAACCGAGATCTGTAACGAAGAAGTCGAGGATATGCGATACTTCGCCGTCTGTCAATGTAAGTCTGCATTTTTTGTTAGTGCTCCAGCGCTATTGGTCGTTCCGTCTGCATTGTGGACTTCTATAGTCGCGATCTCTTCCGTGGTGAATCCGAGAAGTCGTGCTGCCCCTACATCGATGAAATTTCCACTAGCGCCAGAGTCTAGGAGGAGTAGGAGTTTCTGATTGGTTCCTCGTACGTCTGCTGCAATTGTAACCGATTGTTCTCTGACGCTTTGAATCGCGTTGATCGACAGATCATCGTTGTCTCCCCCTGCATCTAATAGGAGCGTTGAAATGAATTCTTGACGAGCGTGGGCCGACATATTCAAGACCGCGCGTTTCAGGCTTTCATCGTCTATCCCTGGGGGAGGAGACATTTGTGACGTTTGAGGTTCGCTCGATGTTATAGTCGCGACCGTGTTAATCTTCTGCCCTCCTGTCTGTGTTCGTTTCTTTGGGCAAGCCGAGGAAAGATGTCCTTGAACCATGCAACGGAAGCAACGACCTTCCTTTTGGCACTTCAATTTCTCTTCCGGAGTTCGTTTCATTTGCCACGCTGGTTTTGCAGATGTCGTTTGGATGTTATCGACGTCCATCGGGACGACCTGATCGTTCCGTGGCGTTGGTCGTGGAACTTTTGTGGGTAGGACCGGTTGTGGATTAGGTTTTCCGGTACTAATATTCGCTATAGCGTTCGAGATGGCCTTGAAGCGCTGTGATTCTTCTCTCGCATATTCGTGCCATTCCGACATTTTCTTCGGCATTGGTTGTCTGCGGAGACAGCTAACGATTAGTCCTTTCTTCAGCCCCTTTTTGAAGAATTCGATAGTTCCATTAGCGTCGGGATCCCATTTAGCCGCAGTGGTAAGGCGATTAAACTCGGCGATGTATCCATCTATGTCGTCTCCCGTCATCATGAGTGACATTAACTTTTGATGTGCGTTCTGTTCGCTTAACGTGTCGGTCCAAGTGTCTGTGAACGCCTTTTCGAAGTTTGTCCACAAGGCTTCGTCTGTTTCCGCGAGTATGGGCACAGCTGTGGTTATGCTGTTGTCCAGGTCTTTGCTAACTGTTGCTGCCCAGTCGTCGACTATGGGTCCCCGGATATAGGTGAGTGCGAGACTGACACGACTATAGGGCGAAGTCATCATATCATGGTGACGATTGATGCGCTTATACTGGTAGAACTCTCGTAGGAATTGTACGCTTTTGGCGCGATCGCCAGCAAATTCTTTTGGTGGTAGTCCTTTGAGTGAGCCGTTGTTCGTCGATGGAGTTGCCATCACAGGGATCGGCGCCGAGATGGCAGGCGGGGGTATTATTAGTCGGATGGGATGGGGAGGGGATTGGTGAGCACGTCGCTTTCCCTTCTTTTTCGATGTTGATCCTGAAGAGCTATCGTCTTCTAGTACGCTCGTATTTCTCCAGACGTGAGGGTCCAGCGAGGTATGTCCTTCGAGTTTCAATCCCCACAAGATTGGGTTGTCGATACGACTAACATTGTGTGTGTACCAGGTGTTTTCGTGCGGGTAAACTTCGTACCACGCGTCTTCGGCCTCGAAGAATTCTACATCGACGGCTTGTTCGTTCGCAGCGAGGACCACATATCCGCGAGCAGGTTCCCAAACAGAGCCTCCACTAGCGAGATGATCTACACTCTGGTGTTTCCTTCGTACGACGAGTCGTCTTTCAGTGGGATCAGAGGGATCCTGAGCGGGTTCGATATGCGCTCTGTCGGCGCTTTGTTTCGGAGTGAACAGTGTAGCATCTGTAAATGCAGTAGGTGTTCAGAGCTGTTCGGAGCTGTTCAAGGACACTCTGAACGCTCTGAACAGCTCCGAACACCTAATTGCATTTACAGATGTAGTCTGTTCGTGAGCCAGGTCTTCTTAGTCCCTGTATTCGACCGACGCGCTACGGCGTCAGAGATCGTAGTCTACGCAACAAGCGTAGGATCGTTTAATGATGATCTTGTCTTGTTTTACGATCCAGCCGGATCGGTCGTGCCGTAGGGCGGAAGGTCTGAAGTCAAGAGTTCGATGTGAGTAACGACGATGAGGCAATTAAGCCAGAAGATGAAGTCGACAAAGTCGACAAGAGGGAAGTACTGAACTCGGACTCGCAATGAGCAGAGACAAGCTGGTTTATTCAAAGACAAGATGCGGAATAGGACTACTACAGCCTCGTACTTATAGTCGTACAAACTATGATTTTCGGGACTATTTTCTAGGGACGCGTAAGTGCAGTCAGAGACGCGTAAGTGCTATCTGTAACGTTTCATCTCTTTCGTAATTCTTCCGAGAGTTCGTCACGTGGCACGTGATCGTGACAGCACGTGTCGTCTAGAACGACTTTCCCCTCCTTCTCTCCTCCCCTCGTCTACCCCATTCGCGTCGAGTAGGGGACGCAAGAGGGCAGGCCGACGCCCCGCATCGCGCGCAGAGAGGGGCGCATGAGGGTAAGTCGCCCACCCACCCTCCCTTCCCTCGCATTGACCGCCGCCGCCCCCTTCGCACGCAGATAAGGGGCACACAATGCCCCTCGGCCTCCCAGGCCCTCCCTTCTCCCCCGTCCACACCACCACATCTGCGCGGAAGGGGGGCACACGAGGGCATGCCGTCGCCCCTCTTTTCCCTGTCCGCGGCACCCCATTGCGGAAAGCGGGCACACGAAGGCACGTGGCCCCCGCCCCTCCCCTTCCCACTTGGCCGCGCCATCCGGAAAGGGGGCACGCGACCCCCAGCCCCTCCGTTCCCCATTCGCGCGGAAGGGCGCACGAGGCCGCCGCCTCCGTTTCCCCTGGCCGCGCCGCCCCATTCGCGTAGAATGGGGGCGTGCGAAGGCAAGACGCGCGGAAAGGGGACACTCAAGGGCACGCGACTCCTCGGCCCATCCCTTCCCCGTTCGCGCGGAAAGGGGGCACGCGAAGCATGCCACCCCCTGGCCCCTTCCCCATTCGCGCGGAAGGGGGGCGCACGAGGGCACGCCTCTCCGCATCGCCCCCGCCCCCTTCCCCTTCTCTCTTTGCGCCACCCGGCACGCGAGGCACGCCACCCCCCGGCCCTCCCCTTCCCCCCTTGGCCGCGCCTCCCCGTACGTGCGGGGAACGCGAGGGCATGCCACCCTCGGTTCCACCCTTCCCCATTCGCACGCCGCCCCCAGCCCTTCCCCCTTGGCTGCACCACCCCGTACGCGTGGGAAGTGGGCATGCGAAGCACCACTCCCGGCGCCACCCTTCCCCCATTGGCGCGGAAGGGTGTTGCACGCGGGTACGCCGCCCAGCACCTCCCTTCCCCCTTGGCCGCGCCGCCCGGTACGCGCGAGAAGGGGGCACGCGAGGGCATTCGCGCGGAAGGGGGTGCACGCGGGCACGCCGCCCCCTTCGCGCGGGAAGGGGCGCACGAGGGCAAGCCGTCCCCGCCTCCCTACGTATCGCACAGCGGGGTCGACGCGGTCTCGGCGCGCCCGCACCGCGATTTTCGCGCGCCATAGTACGACTTAGACAAAAAAAATAGATGTAGCCCTCTTAGATAATAATATATATTTTGTTTTGTTAAGTTGTGTGAATATCTTAAAAAAACATATGAGATTTATGTTTGATGACTAAAGACAAAGCGTACGATTAAGGAAATAGCATTTTTAAAAAGAAAGTGTTTTATTTGCGCTTACTAAGAGTAAGGTTTACTGAGCTCGAATGCTGTTCGGGGACGCCCGTTTTGTAAGGACAGGAAAAGTGTGATGTTCTTGGCACCTTCCTTTTTGGGGATGTCACTGGATGCGGAAAGTCGGTCCCTGATATCGATCCTCATGTACAAGCTGGTCACGAGCCCATCATAGTACTTCTGCACCAGGCAGTGGCAGTGGCATGGCAACGCCCGCTGCCGCGTGCATGCTGCATGCTTGTTGTCCCCTCCGAGTCTGCCCCAAATATTATTCAGCCAACTGGCGGTGGTCCTACGTGTTCTACAATAAGGATACGCCAGCAATAGTCCCCCTGTTCGTTCACCACTCATGCCCATTCTAAAGTAAGTGATCTAGTGTCTTCACTTCCACTCGGCGTGACAGTCAATGTCGCAGATCTCTCAATAGACGTCCCCGTGGCCGATACGTATCGCCCCCCCAATCTGTTACCACATCAAGCAAATTCCCTGGAAGAGGTACATCTTCCACTAATACCTGCGCCTCTAGCTAACTCTTTCATTTTCTCGACAAGTCACGCTCGGGGAGCTTTCAGACAATGTGCTTCTGAACATATTTCGTTATTATCTCGATGTCTCTCCACGACATTGGCCTAGGCTTGTGCACGTATGTTGCAGATGGCGACGTATCGTATTTGCATCTCGGCAGGCTCTGCACCTTCGAATCTTCTGTACCCACGGGACTCCTGTATTGAGGGCTCTACGCTGCTGGCCCGCCATGCCTATCGTCGTGCAGTACGGAGGATATTTAGAGCTCGACTCAGATCCGCCGGCCCCCAAGGACGAGGACAATATCATAGCCGCACTGAAGAAGTCTGATCGTGTTAGTTCTATCAACCTCACCGTCACAAGCTCGCTCCTGGAAAAGTTATCCGCAATCGAGCAGCCGTTTACGGAACTGGAGGACCTCGTCCTTCTGTCTCGAGATAGCCTGCGGCTGGCCCTCCCCAGCACATTTCGATGGGGCTCACGCCTCCGTAGTCTCCACTCGACTAGGGTCACCTCCCCCGCACTCCTTCAGCTTCTTTATTCTTCCAGGAACCTTGTAGACCTTCAGCTTCACGAAGTTCTCAGTCCTTGGCATTTATCACCAGAAGCGCTCACAAATGCCTTGTCCAATATGGCCCATCTTCACTCACTTTCACTCCATTTTCCCTCCACCGACCATTACCTTCCCCCACCGTCCGGGGAACGCATCACTCTCCCTGTTCTTACCCGCCTTGATTTTCGAGGAACTACCGGGTACTTAGAAGTCCTTGCGGACAGAATCAGTGCTCCTCGTTTAGGGAATATCGAAATCACATTCTTCAATAGACTCATCTTTGATGTGTCGAAACTTGGCAAATTCATCAACCGGATAGAAATACAAAAGTCATACCGACGAGCACATATTCTATCTTCTGGGCATGACATCACCATCTCCTTGACACAGCCGGGAGCTCCCACGTGCCTTAAATTGCAAGTATTCTGCGAGCCATTGAGCGAGCAACTATCCTCCATGGCCCGAATCTGCATTCATTTTTCTGCTCTCCTTTTTAATGTGGAGGATCTACGCGTCAGTACGACGCGACATCAAGATATTTCTTATTTTGAGCGATGGGTGGAGCCTATCCGTTCATTTACAGGAATAAAACGGTTTTATTTCGACGGGAACCTCTCAATATTAATAAACGTCGTGCGTAGTTTGCAAATACAGAAGAGGAGGGACGAAACTGTGCTACCTTTCCTACACAAGCTCTGCATACCACAGCCTGGGCCACGTCATGCGCCTTTACCAGAGGCCGTAGTGTCATTCATGATCTCACGCTGGCTCTCTTGCCGTCCTATAGCGGTGGAATATGAACGACCATGCGACATCAGTGAACTATGTGGAACAGGTACAGTCCATGCGCATTTCCATCACCACTACTCGCTAACTCGTTTGGAATAGGTCCTGTTTCTCAGCAGATAACGATTGAGACGCTCTCCGATGATGTCCTTCTGATCATATTTCGTTATTACCTGGATGTCACTCCGCAAACTTGGCCTACGCTCGCGTATGTGTGCCAAAGATGGCGACTGATCGTACATACGTCACCTCTGGGTCTAAATCTTCGACTCTACTTTACGCCAGGAACATCCGTTTTGAATGCTCTAGATTGTTGGCCGGCCCTCCTTATCATGGTACAGTACGGGGGGTTTCCAAATCTCGATCCTCCGGCTCCCGAGGACGATGACAATATCATTGCCGCACTGAAGCAATCTGGTCGTATTAGCTCCATCCGCCTCACAGTCACCAGCTCGCTCCTTGATAAACTTTCCGCAATCTCTGAGCCATTTTCGGAACTAGAGCAACTCGTTCTTCTGTCCCCGGATCACATGCGGCTGACCCTCCCCAGCACTTTTCGGTGCGGCCCTCGCCTTCGTACTCTCCATTCGACCAGGATTGCCTTTCACTCACTCCCGCATCTACTTTCACACTCCCACGACCTCGTAGATATTCATCTCCACGAAATTCCTAGCGTCGGGTATTTTTCCCCAGAAGCGTTCGCGAATGCGTTGTCCGGGATGACCAATCTTCGTACACTTTCACTCCATTTCCTTTCCCTCCCATCCCGCCGAAACTACCTCAGCTTGCCTCCACCGTCAGGAGAACGTGTTGTTCTCCCCGCTCTCACGTCCCTCAAATATCGAGGAACCAGCAAGTACTTGGACAGTCTCGTGGCCAGAATCGATGCACCTGGTCTTGGGGATATTGATATCACATTGTTTAGCCAACCTACAATGGATGCTTTGGAACTTGGGAGATTCATCGAACGGACAGGAATACTGACGCCGCTCAGTCAAGTGGAGGTTCAAACCTCTGGACATGCCATTTCTATCTCGTTTACCAGCCCAGGCACTTCTGCACGGCTTCAATTACAAATATCGTGCAAGCAGTTAGACTGGCAGTTGTCCGCCATGGCTCAAGTTTGTGACCAATTTTCCCCATTCCTATTCCGTGTAAAAAATCCACGCATCAATATGACCCAATCGTCAAGTGAGCAGGATGACGCGGATAGTGAACAATGGCTAGAACTTATCCGCGCATTCCACGGTGCAACAGACTTTCGGGTGGCTGATGAACTAACGGGAGCCATCTTGTGTGCTCTGGGTCTAGTCGATGAGGAACACACAACCGTACTCCCTTCCCTGCGTCACCTTCATATAGCGAATCCTATGGCGATGAATGAGCCGTCGTGGGACGGTCTACTGTCATTCATCACCTTACGATCGCGCTCCGGCCACCCCGTACGGGTCAATGTGCCATTTGACCAATGTCACATCTGTCATGCCAGTTTCAGAAAGCAGAAAGGACTCGATCGTCACCTTGTAGACAAGCACGGATATCGAATCTTGTGCTCGTATTGCGGAGACTTCGAGTGCAAACCGGGACACAATGACCTATTTCGAAAACACCTCAGGCATAAACACCCTGAAGCCCTACGCAAGGACGCACACATTCGGAACTCTTCGTTGACGACTCTCCAACTCGATACTCTCACCGCCCAGCACAGTTCTCTACGCGCGCCAGGCACGTCGCACCGTCCACCACGCCCACGGCGCCGCACTCCCAATAGCTAGGGATTCCGACACCCGACGAGACCCCAGTGCTGTCCAACGATCCCTCTTCTTCGGATCCGTCGCACCTTCGCCACGGCACTCCTCGTTCCCCAAAGACACACGGTCTACAAATAGCAATTTCCTTTCCTATTTTTTTCTTCGAGGGGACGATCCAGAGTACTCAGACGACTCTGTTCGCATGTTGTATGTACGAGATAACAATATTGAGTGATCGTCAATTATGCGCACAACGCTTCCGAACCGTAAGGGCCTGTTCGGCGCACCCGGTGCGCCGCGGCACACCTGCCAAAAAAAAAACAATGCCCCACCTATGCGCCGGGGGGCAACTTTGCTGTTCGGTGCACGTTGCGCCGAGGGGTTGGCGAAGAGACTCCTCGGCGCAGCCCTATTAAAATGGCGCAGCGAAAATACCCGTTTCCCAGCTCTCATTCTCTGCCCCAACACCACCCGAATCGCGCACAAAACATTATTAATAATACATTTATTTAGATATTAATTAATTTTGGTAATACATCTATGGCCTTATATATCGGCTTCAGAAATGTGCACAAGACACGCGCGCTCATATACAGTACTGTATGCACACTGCACGCGTTCGTGAGGATGTAAGGTGGTTGGGGGATTGCAGTCGGCCCTGACGTCACAAATACTCAATGACATGTTGTCGGAATTCGGAAAATATTGGATCCTGGCCTCTCTTTGGGGTCTTCCAGGAAATTGGAGTTGATTGTTCCTTGCGTTCTCGATCTCAGGCCTGGGAATTGCCATGCTGAGGCGCAGGTGCGAAAGCATCACAAGTACGATTCGCAGCCGGTCGTGCGGGCCTCTGCACGGCACGAAACTTCGTATATGTGTCCTATATGTTTGGGAAAGTACTGTGTTCGAGCAACTAGCACCGCGCGAATATGCGTCATGCTCGGGAGTGCAAAAGGTGAGAGGCTTCAGCAATACATAGACCAGCGACGAATAGACCGTGCACGCTTCCGCACTTCATGAAACTTGATGGCCCTTATCATACCCATCGTAGATTCATTTTACTTCAGTCGTTAAGTGTGCGTGCGAGTGCAGCACGCTCGGGAACACAGATACAGGGCCTCACTGAGCCCTGCTGAGATCTGAAGTGTTCTCCTCTATTTTGAAAGTAATAATACAGAGAATTTATAAAGGATAAGAACAGGATTGATATAATGTATGGTTGCTGGAGTGGGGACCGGGGGGTGACTGAGGGAGGTCGCAAAGCTATCGGAAATGTAGTGCAGGCAAGATCCAGGTCTGCCAAATGCCAATGAAATGCGGCGTGGGAGAGCGCGAGCTAGTTGAGCGCTGCAGGGTGATGGGCCCTTTGAAGTCCAAGTCTTTGAATCATCCAAGTGTACTGTATCCCGAGCGTCACCCAAGGTACCTATGCAAGCGTGCAAAGTAGAACATGAGCGATTTTGTTATTACTAATACTCATAACAGTCACCGGTCACTCACTGTGACGCATTGTCATCGCACGTGATGAATAAAACAATGCATTTACTTTTGGGGCAGAGGGGCGTTCGGAGACACGGAGCATCACCCCATGGGACTAGGCGCCGAGGATACAAAATACTGTGCGCCCTATGCGTGAACGGCGACTCCTCGAGGATCGTAGGAATTAAGGAAACGCCCCACCACCACCACCCATACAAAAAGAAAAGGAAAGAGACAATCCCGACGTTTTTCGCGATAAAAATTAGATAGAAATCACAAGTCCCGAGACGCTAGTACTGATAAAAAAGGGCGGACATAAGACGGACGGAGAGAGTGCGTGATGCTGCTTTTACAACCAAAAAATAAAACCATTTTTTGTTTTCCTTTAAGAGGCGCTATCACGCGGACAGCCCACCACCGCTGCCAGCCGAGCCCCCCGACGATCCACCAGACGGCGGAGGGGGCGCAGACGGGTCGTCGATGCCCATCTTCTTCCGCACCACCTCGAAAGTCTTGAGCATCTTCCTGCGCGCACCGAGCGCCGCGACCCCCTGCGCCTCGAGTGCCTGCTCGTCCATCACCACCATCTCCTTCCACGTCATGCCCTCGAAATTCGGCGTGTACTTGTGTAGCCGGAGCGTGCGCAGCCACCCGGCCACGTCGTTCAGCACCGACGGCTCGAAATCTTCTTCGTCCTTCTTCGCTCCGCTGTTCCCGGCCGATCCGCCTCTGCCGCTGGCACTGCCGCCTCCGAGGCCGGGCGAGCGTCCTCCGGACCTAGAGCCGCCGCGCAGGCCATTGCTGCCCATGCCTCCCTGCATCCCACCGAACGTCCCGAGGCCCGCACCGACGCCGAGGCCAGGCTGGCCGAATCCTCCTCCAGCAGCGGCGATCTGCGCCGCGAGTAGCTGCGCCTCGGGCGAGACCCCCATCGCGGCCAGGTTCAGCATATTCATGTTCATGTTGAACGGATTCATGCCGTTCATGCCGTTCAGCTGCGCGAGTTGCGCCATGTTGAGCCCGTTAGGCATCCCCGCCAGCCCGGGAGAGGTGAGTCCGAGGTTGAATCCGCCGACGCCCATCCCGAGGCCAGCCAGTGTGGCCTGCTGCTGCTGATGCGCGGCAGCCATCGCGTTGCTTCCGTCGTCACTGCCGCCGAAACGGCCAGACGAGTTCGACAGTGCGGGGCTTTGCCCACCGGACCAAGTACCGCCACCACCATTGCGTAGGCCTCTTGAAGAGCCGCTCTGAACACGGCCAACACCAGGTGCATGGTGACCCTGAATAAGGTCGCCGTCGTCGCCGTACACGCCGTTGTTCGTCACCCCATTGTTGGAACCGCTGCTGCCATCGTGTATGTGGCCCTTGGAAGGCCGGCGGAACTTGTCGGGACCGTCGAGGCGCGGGACATTACTGCTTCCGTACAAGTCATTCAACTTGGCCGCGGCGAGGTCGACTGTTTGACAGTTATTGTTGTTGTTGGAAGATGTCTTCTGGAACATAGGGAGAGGCGGGGTGTTCACCATGCTGGCCCAGCTGTCGCCGACGGCAGGGGAGAGCCCATCGAGACCGCCGGGAGCGGTGCCGCCATCAGCGCGCGGGGAGCGGAAGGCAGAGCCAGCGGAAAGGCCAGAGAAGTCGGTGCTCTGCGGACGGGACGACCTGGGCTCCATGGATATCTCTTGTGTGAGGGAGTTGTCCCGCTCCGCGACTTGGCCGAGGACCCCAGCCCAAGTCCCACGCTCTCTGCTCGAGGCGAGCGCCGGCGCAGAAATACGATGTGCGGCGTTGCCAGCGGCTTTGAGTTTAGCGCGCTGTTGGGCGAGTGTGGCGGCGGCGTCGCTTGGGTTGCCAACGGTATTGGCGGCATCTGGAGAGAGGAAAGAGGAAGGAGTCGAAGGCGAGTGATTGGCGATTCGTAGCGCTGGTGTTGAAGGTGTGGGCGGATGGGGAACCGGGCATGGTAGACTTGAGTCCGGGCGATTTGAGATTCATACTTGCAAGCTTGGCTTCCATCTGACTCTGCATGGAACCCCCGACAGCCGGGCTCAGAAGAGCAGTCATGGGGTCGGCCCTGGCCATTTGTTGCAGGACGGTGATGAAGAAGCGAATCTGTACTTGGGTAGAATGTTGTAAAAGACTATAAAGAGCGGCTGTGCGCTCTGCTTCGGAGAGAACCTTGAACCCTGGGGGGAAAGTGAGATCATCAGAATGGAAAGGATATCGAGCTGCTCACATTGCTCGATGGCACTGAGTTCCTCCTTAAAATTGACGTCGAGAGAGGCCGCAGCCATCTCTTCCTAGAGACCCTGATTTGGAGAACAATACGTGAGAAGGTGATGAAGATCAAAAGAAACGATACCCACCAGCGTGACTTCGTAATGATGAAAGTTCTCAAACCACTGGTCGATAGCATCCGCTGCGAAAAGAGAGTCAGGTTGGAGATAGGGGAGGGGAGGATCAGATTGTGTGGGAGGAAAAAAAGTCACCTTCTGGGGTTTGAAAGATGGCGCTGCCTAGGAGCTCGCTGGTCGGGCGCCCGCTAGAGGGCCCGCCTCCAGGGCGTGGTGAGGCGAGACTGAAGCCCTGCGCTGCGGCTGCCGAAGGGCGGGCGGCGGGGCCCATGGAGGAGCGTGCGCTGGGGTTCTTTCCATTCTGGCCTTGCACGGAGGAGGGGCCGGGACTTGGGCTGGAGGGAGGCAGTCATCTTGCGTGGCGCGTTGGCGGTTGGTTTGTGTATGCGCGGGCGTGGGAAAAGAAAATAATTCCCAGACTGCAGATCCCACCAAGGGCCTCATCTAGCGAGGCAAACGAGGACCGGGAAGCCAGAACATTACTAAAATAAGGCAGCGAAGGGGAAACACATTATACTCGCGACCCTCTCATATTTCGACACGCTCCCAACCTCCCACCGAGACTAAAGAGATGCAGGTGCGTCAGTTGGTGGGCGGTACGGCTGTGGTGCGAGCGTGGCCGCAGCAGTCACTCAAGCTGTTGACGGTCGACTCAATGTGGTTGGTGATTTGGATTGGCGCTGGCGTGGGCTGAAGGGGACCGGAGACATTGGGCTTTGAGTACTTTTGAGTCTCGGAAACTGGAGATCCAACCCTGGTAAACTTGACACGCATCTCATCTGGCTCTGCGCAAAACCACCGAAGGTCAGGCTCAAAACCGTAATCATGAGGTCGACCCTGGACAATTCATTTCAGGACGGTGATACTGTAAGGAAGCGGATCTGAAATCGTGGAGAGGAAAAGCTCGAAATCAAATGAGATGGGTGTAGTCATAGGGATGGGATGGGATGCGTTGGCCGATGGTGCCGAGTTCCCCGCAAGTTCACCCAGGAGGTTTGACGCAGAAAGGCTATTAGAAGCAAGATTAGAAGCACTGAAAGTGACCAGTATGACTTCGATGAAAATGGTTTTACCGTGACGCAGTTAAGTTGACGCAGTTAAGGGCCTGTCCGGCGCACCTGTTGCCCCGCAGCGCACCTGCCAAAAAAAAGTTACAGTAACTTACTGTATATTGCGCGTCCACCGTGCGGTCCGACAGTGTGACAATCTTGGTGACAATGGTCCGACGCATCCCGCAAAATGCCGCATTCAGCAAGTTGGCTCGACGCTCTTATTGTCTAAACTAACAAATATTACCCCCTTTGTACCACCTAGTAATCACTACTAGTAGTCCACCTAACAGCACAACTAGTAACGCGTAACGAGCTGCGCCATGATGATCCCGTTCGGCATCCCACCACCGCGAGTTGAAAACTGACGGCCCCAATCCCGAAGCCCGATAGCGTGGCATGCTAACGTGCGGTTGCAACCATTGCATTGCCGCCGTCATCGTTTCGACCACAACGATCCGGAGTGATCCAGAACGCAGGTTTCTGTGTATTGGGATAGACACTGCCTCGGCCCCCGCCGTTGCATAAGCTGTTCTCTATGAGCGAGCTTGGACACCCCCACTGCCGGAAGCACAATGATCCTGGCTCTTGATTGCATCGCTACCGTCGCTGTACACGGCATTGTCGATCATGACGTTGGTATAACGGTGAAGCCGCTTCCAACATCGGCCATGTGGCCTTTGAAGATTCGGCGGGGGTCTTCGGGGCAATAGACGATGACCCCGCTGTATAGGTTTCCCGGCTTACTTGTGGCATATTTAGCACCAGTTCAGTTGTCGGAAGCGACCCGTCCGGAGGCAACCATTATATGGTGTAGGGGTGAAAGGCAACGCTGCTGGCGTTCTGGGAAGGTCGGGGCTCGGTGGGCGGAACGGCAGGGCTCGAGGAGTATTTCTGGTCTAAGATTTATCGTGCTCTGCGACCTGGTCAAGTGAGCCGGCGCAGGCCAAGGCGCAGGCGCAGAGATGCGGAGCGGGGTGAGGGTCGCTGACTTCAAGTTTGACGCGCTGTCGGACATTGGTCAAGGGTAGCGCGAGCATCAGTCAGCTGGCCAACGGTGTTGGTGATATCCAGGGAAGACAAGAAGAGGTGGGGTCAAAGGCAAGCAATTGGTTGTTCGGGTTGGTATGGTAAGGGAATCCGACATGAGCGGGTTTGAGTCAGGAAGGCGATGCCGATATAAACGTGGGTAGAATGCCGCACATGGTCGTAAAGAGCGATACGCTCGAGTTCGCAGGAGACTCGAGGATCATCGAACAGCGCTCAGCCTGAGGTGGGGTCGTTAGAATACAGGGAAGGCTTTTGCCCACATCCGAATGGCGGGAGTACATCCTTTGGGGCTGACGTCGAGAAGGAAAGTCAGTGTTACAGTTAGGAGAGTAGCGAGAGACGATTGCGAATTTGCAATTGTTGTGGCGGGACAACGTGCCAGTGTACCGTGTTCTGCACCGGGCAGGGCAGTGGGCTCGCTGCGGCGTGTATGCGGCGTGTAAGCTTGTTATCGCATACGCCCCAAATGATCATATTCGGCCTACTGGCGGAGTTCCTTCGTTCTCTACAGTAAGGATACGCCAGCAATAGCTGCGCCGTTCGTTCTCCCTTTATGCCCTTTCGAAAGTAAGTAGTCTAGTGTCTTCACTTCCGCTGGACGTGACGGTGCCAGTTAATGTCGCACATATCTTAATAGACATGCCCGTGTCCGATACATATCGCCCCCACAACCCGTTACCACACAAAGCGAATTCCTTCCCAGAGAAAGAGGTACATCTTACCGCTAATCTTGCCGCTAATACCTGCGCCTCTGGCTAACTTTTTCTTCTTCTCGACAAGTCACGATCGGGGAGCTTCCAGACAATGTGCTCCTGAACATATTTCGTTATTATCTCGATGTCTCTCCACGACACTGGCCTAGGCTCGTGCACATATGTCGCAGATGGCGACGTATCGTATTTGCATCTAAGCGGGCTCTACACCTTCGAATCTTCTGTACCTATGGGACGCCTGTATCGAAGACTCTAGGTTACTGGCCCATTCTGCCCATCGTCGTGCGGTACGGGGGGTATTTACAGCTCGATCCACCGGCACCCGAGGACGAGGACAATATCATCGCCGCACTCAAGCAGTCTGATCGTGTTGGTTCCATCAGCCTCACCGTCACTAACTCACTTCTGGAAAAGTTATCCTCAATCGAGGGGCCGTTTTCGGAACTGGAAGGCCTCGTTCTTCAGTCTCGAAATGGCGTGCGGCTGACCTCGTCCAGCGCTTTTTTATGGGCCCCACGCCTTCGTTATCTCCACTTGACTAGGACTGCCTTTCCAGCACTCGTTGAGCTTCTTTATTCTTCCAGGAATCTTGTCAACCTTCAGCTTCACGAAGTTCTCAGTCCTTTGTATTTTTCACCAGAGATGCTCACGCGTGCCTTGTCCGGGATGGCCCAACTTCGGTCACTATCAATCCATTTCGTCTCTACTGCCAATTGCCCCACCCTACTGCTCCCAGAGTCCTGGGGACGCCGTGCTGTTCTTCCTGTTCTTACATACCTCAATTTTCGAGGAATTTCCCAGTACTTGGAACGCCTTATGGCCACAATCGATACTCCTCGTCTTGGAGATATCGAACTCACATTCTTAAATGAGAACCCCATCGGTTTTCCAAGACTTTGTGAATTCTTCGATCGGACAGAAATGCACAAGTCACACCGCCGAGCACACGTTCTATTTTCTGAGCGCGCCATCTCCATCTCCTTGATACAGCCAGGAGTTCCCGCTTGCCTTAAATTGCAATTCTTCTGCGAACCATTGGTTCCATTGAACGAGCAGTTATTATTCATGACACGGGCCTACGTTCATCTTTCCAATTCCCTTTTCAATGTGGAGGATCTACGCATCAATACGACGCGACCATTAGGACGGGGGGATAGTGCTTACTATAGCGAATGGCGGGGTCTTCTCAACTCATTCACAAGTGTACAACGGCTTCATGTCGCTGGAAACCTCTCGACGAACATCGTGCGTGCTTTGAAACAACTGGACAGGGGGGGCGATACTATATTACCTTCCCTGCACACGCTCTACATAGCGCAACCTGGGCCACGTCATGCGCCTTTGAGGGAGGCCGTAGTCTCATCCATGGTTTCACGCCGGCTCTCAGGCCGTCCAATAGGAGTGGAATATGAACGACTATGCCACATCGGTGAACCATGCGTGACAGGTACGACATTGTATATATCAATACCACCACCACCACTTGCTAACTCGTTTGGAGTAGGACCTCTTTCTCAGCAGGTGACGGTCGAGATGCTCTCCGACGACATATTTCTGGACATATTTCGTTATCACCTGGATGCCGCTCCACGAACTTGGCCTACGCTTACGTTCGTGTGCCAAAGATGGCGACAGATCATGCATACGTCACCTCTGGGTCTAAATCTTCGACTTTACTTTACGCCAGGAAAACCCGTTTTGAAGGCTCTAGATTGTTGGCCAGCGCTGCCCATCACTATAAAGTACGGCGGGTTTCCAAATCTCGATCCGCCAGTTTCCGAGGACGATGAGAATATCATTGCCGCACTGAAACAATTTGGTCGTGTTAGCTCCGTCAGCATCACCGTCACCAGCTCGCTCCTTGATAAACTTTCCGCATTATCTGAGCCATTTTCGGAACTAGAAGAGCTTTTTCTTCTGTCCGGAGATAACGTGCAGCCGACCCTCTCCAGCACTTTTCGGTGGGGTCCTCGCCTCCGCACTCTCCACTCGACCAGGGTTGCCTTCCCCTCATTACCGCAACTACTTTCACCCTCCCACGACCTCGCAGATATTCAACTTCACGAAATTCCTACTGCCGGATATTTTTCCCCAGAAGCATTTGCGAATGCCTTGTCAGGGATGACCAATCTTCGAACACTTTCACTCCATTTCCTTTCACTCCCTCCCCGCCGAAAGTACCTTGCCTTTCCCCCACAGCCAGGGGGACGCGTTGTTCTCCCCGCTCTCACGTTCCTCAAATATCGGGGAACCAGCAAGTACTTGGACAGTCTCGTGGCTAGAATCGATGCACCTGGTCTCGGGGATATTGATATCACATTCTTTAGCCAACCCACGGTGGACGCTTCGGAACTTGGCCGATTCATAGAGCGGATAGAAATGCAGACGTCACTCAGTCAAGCATACGTTCAAACCTCCGCGCATGCCATTTCCATCTGCTTTTCCAACTCAAGCACTATTACACCTGTTCGAATTACACCTGTTCGATTACAAATATCGTCCAAGCAGTTAGACTGGCAATTGTCCTCGATGGCTCAAGTTTGTGACCAATTTTCTCCGTTCCTATTCCGTGTAAACAATCCACGCATCAATATGACCCAATCGTCAAGTGAGCTGAATGACGCGGATAGTGAACAATGGCTAGAACTTATCCGCGCATTTGGCGGTGCAACAGACTTTCGGGTGGCTGACGAACTTACGACCGCCATCTTGTGTGCTCTGGGTCTAGTCGATGGGGGGCACACAACTGTGCTTTCTTCCCTGCGTCGCCTTCATATAGAGAATCCTATGGCGATGAATGAGCCGTCGTGGGACGGTCTACTGTCGTTCATCACCTTACGATTGCGCTCAGGCCACCCCATCCAAGTTAATGTGCCATTTTTCCAGTGCCACATCTGTCACGCCAGTTCCAGATATCGGAAAGGACTCAATCGTCACCTTGTAGGCGAGCACGGATATGACCGAATCTTGTGCTCGCATTGCAGAGACTTCGAATGTAAACCGGGACACAACGATCTGTTCCGAGAACACCTCAGAAGAAAACATCCTCAAGTCGTGGACAATGAAGTATACGTTTGGAGCTATCTTTTAACACCTGACCAACTTGACAGTCTCGTTACCCGGCACAGTTCTCTGCGTGCGCCAGACACCGTCGCACCCTCCACCACGGCCACGACACCATGGTCATCAGGGAATACCTCCCGAGGTAATTGGCGATAATTGACCATCCATCAGTCAAAATTAGCAAACATATTTTGCCACACCTACTAGAGTGATACTGTAGTAGTGTAGATACTGTAGTGACGATTTTCGGAAAATTTCACTAAAATTATCAGACCAATTGATAAAACGCAGCGGGCTGGCACACCGAAGTTAAACGACTGAGGTACCAGGCAGCGTACCACCTCGAACGTCCTGAGCATCTTCCTGCGCGCACCGAGCGCCGCGACACCCTGCGCCTCGAGTGCCTGCTCGTCCATCACCACCATGATCTCCTCCCACGTCATGCCCTCGAAATTCGGCGTGTACTTGTGCAGCCGGGGCGTGCGCAGCCACCCGGCCACGTCGTTCAGTACTGACGGCTCGAAATCTTCCTCGTCCTTCTTCGCTCCGCCGATCCCTGCCGCCTCCTAGTCTCGCGTCCCACGGAGCAAAGCGCTGGCACGGCCACACGGAGGTCCGACAGTGATCCGACGCATCCCGCACTAAATGCAAGTCGAAGCTAGCTCGACGCTCTTATTGTCTCAATTACTGTAACAACAATTTTCCTTTGTATTAATAGTCCACCTAACAGCACGACTAGCAGCGAGCTGCGCCATAATGAGCCCATTCGACATCCCGCCACCGCGGGAGAACCTCCTCTGAGGTTGAAAACCAACGACCACCAATCTTGACCAATCCCAAAGCCCGATAGCTTGGCGTGCTAATGTCCACCCACAGAGACCCACAGCCATTACATTGCAGCCGTCATCGCTCCGCTTTCTGTGCATCGGAATGGGCACTGCCTCCCCCGCCACGCAGTGACCGTTGCGTAAGCCGTTCTCTAGGAGCGAGATTGGACACTCCCACCGCCAGAAGCATCACGATCCTGGCTCTTGATTGCATCGCTACCGTCGCCATACACGCTACTGTCGGTCGTAACGGTGGAGCCGCTTCTGACATCGGGCATGTGGCTTTTGGATTCGGCGGAGGTTTTCGGGGCAATGAACAGTGACGCAGCTATTGTATAGGTCACCCGGCTTACTTGTGGCGATGGCGGTTGTCTGCGAGGATCGTGGGTGTAATTGTCGGCCGTCGACATATGAGGGGCGTGTTTACTGTCAGTTCAGTTGTCGCCAGGGACCCGACCGCCGCGAAAAGCAACGCCGCTGGCGTTTCTGGGAAGGTCAGCGCTCGGCGGGAGGGACGGCGGGCCCTGCGGGTATTTCTGGTGTAGGATTTATCGTGCTCTGACCTGGTCAGGTGAGTCGACCCAAGGCCCAAACGCGGGCGCAGAGATGCCGGGCAGAATGAGTCATGGGGGTCGCTGGCTTCAAGTGTGGGGCATTGGCCAAGGGTAGCGCGAGCATCGGTGAGCTGGCCGATGGTATTGGCGATATCCGGAGAAGGAAAGAAGAGATGGGGTCAATGGTAAGCGATTGGTGGTTCGGGTTGTGACAAGAAAGGCATATGGTCATGAGAACACAGGGAGAGATTGCCCCTTGGATTGCCCCCCCACATCCCGATGGCGCTGAGTAGGTTGACGTCGAGAGAGGAAGTAATCAGTAATCATCTCATCTTGAAAGCGTGTTAGTTTAGGAGAGTGGCGAGAGACGATTGTGGATTTGCAGTTGTTGTGGCAGGACAACGTGTGTGAGCATGCCCGCTGCCGCGTGCCAGTGTGTGCGGCGTGTAGGTAGGCCTAATGCCCTTATTCAACCGATTCGCGGTGTTCCTTCACGTTTTACAATTAGGATACACCAGCAATAGCTACCCCGTTCGTTCTCCCCTTATGAGTCATGTCTTCAAAGTAAGTAATCGAATGTCTTCACTTCCGCTGGACGTGACAGACTGACAGTCAATGTCGCAGATATCTCACAACACGTGCCCGTGTCCGATACGTATCGACCCCCCAACCCGTTGCCACCCCGGGCGAATTCCCTAGAAGAAGTACAGCTTGTTCTGCCAATACCTGCGCCTCTGCTAACTTTAAACCTTTCATTTTTTCGACAAGTCACGATCGGGGAGCTTCCAGACAATGCGCTCCTGAAAATATTTCATTATTATCTCGATGTCTCTCCACAACATTGGCCTAGGCTTGTCCACATATGTCGCAGATGGCGACGTATCGTATTTGCGTCTCAGCAAGCTCTACATATTCGAATCTTCTGTACGCTCGGAACGCCTGTACTGAAGACTCTAGATTGCTGGCCCGCCCAACCTATCGTCGTAAAGTACGGTGGATCTCTAGAGCTTGATCCGCCGGCTCCCGAGGACGAGGACAACATCTTGGCCGCACTGAAGCAGTCTGATCGTGTTAGTTCTATCAGCCTCACCATCGCAAAGTCGCTCCTGGACAAGTTATCCGCGATCGAGAGGCGGTTTTCAGGACTGGAAGACCTCGTCCTTCTGTCTCAAGATGGCGTGCCGCTGACCTTACCCAGCGGTTTTCGGTGGGGCCCACGCCTTCGTTGTCTCCATTCGACTAGGATCGCGATTCCCGGACTCCTTCAGTTTCTTCCTTCTTCCACACATCTCGTGGACCTTCAGCTTCACGAAGTTTTCGATTATTGGCAGATCGCACCAGAAACGCTCACGAATGCCTTATCCTGGATGACCCAGCTTCAATCACTTTCGCTCCATTTCCGCTCTACCGCTAATTACCCCGTCGTACCCCGACAGCCTGAGTCCTCGCCACGGGGACGCTGTGGTCTTCCTGTTCTTACTCGCCTCAATTTTCGAGGATCTTCTGGGTACTTGGGACGCCTTGTAGCCAGAATCGATGCTCGTCTTCTTGCGGATATCGAACTCACCTTCTTAAATGAAAACATCATTTTACCAAAACTTCGCGAATTCGTCGATCGGATAGAAATGCACAAGTCACACTGCCGAGCACACATTCTATCTTCTGAGCGCGCCATCTCCATCTCCTTCATACAGCCAGGAACTCCCGCTTGCTTTAAATTGCAATTACTCTGCGAGCCATTGAGCCAGCAGCTATCATTCATGACACGAGTCTGCGGTCATCTTTCCGCTTTTATTTTCAATGTGGAGGATCTACGCGTCAGTACGACGCGACCATCAGGATGGAGGGATGTTGATAATAGTAGAGAGCGGGATCTGCTCAACTTATTCGCAGGTGTAAAATGGTTTCATCTCGATGGGGATCACTCGACAAACATCGTGCGTGATCTGCAACTATCGGACAGGCAGTACGAAACCATCCTACCTCCCCTGCACGTGCTCTACACACCACAGCCTGGACAACGTCATGCGCCATTGGGGGAGACCGTCGTGTCATTCATAATCTCACGCCAGGTCTCTCGCCGGAATATGAACGACATCAATGAACTACGTGAAATAGGTACGACGTATTCCCGGTGTCACCACCACCACTCGCTAATTCGTTTGGAATAGGACCCCTTCCTCAGCAGGTGACGATTGAGATGCTCCCCGACGAAGCCCTTTTGAACGTGTTTCTCCATTACCTGGATGCCGCACCGCGAGCTTGGCCTACGCTCACGTTCGTGTGCCCAAGATGGCGACAGATCGTACATACGTCACCTCTAGGTCTAAATCTTCGGCTCTACTTTACACCAGGAACACCAGTTTTGAAGGCTTTAGATTGTTGGCCAGCCCTGCCTATCATCGTACAGTACGGGGGAGTTCCAAATCTCGATGCCCCTGCTCCCGGGGACGATGACAATATCATTGCCGCACTAAAGCGATCTGGTCGTGTTAGCTCTATCCGCCTTACCGTCACCAGCTCGCTCCTTGAAAAACTTTCAGCAATCTCTGAGCCATTTTCGGAACTAGAAGAACTCGTTCTTCTATCCCGAGATGACATGCGACTGACCCTCCCCAGCACCTTTGGGCGCTGCCCTCGCCTGCGTACTCTCCACTCGAGCAAGATTGCCTTTCCCTCATTGCCGCAACTACTTTCACATTCCCACGACCTCGTAGATATTCAGCTCCACGAAGTTCCCAGTGCTGGGTATTTTTCCCCAGAAGCATTCGCGAATGCGTTGTCCGGGATGACCCATCTTCGAACACTTTCACTCCATTTCCTTTCCCTCCCACCCCGCCGAAACTACCTCACCTTGCCTCCACCGTCAGGGGAACGTGTCGTTCTCCCCGCTCTCATGTTCCTCAAATATCGAGGAACCAGCAAGTACTTGGACACTCTCGTGGCTAGAATCGATGCACCTGTTCTCGGAGATATTGATGTCACGTTCTTCGGCCAACCCACGATGGACGCTTCGCAACTTGGCCGATTCATCGAGCGGATAGGAATACAGACGCCACTCAGTCAAGCAGAGGTTGAAACGTCCGGACATGCCATTTCCATCTCATTTACCAGCTCAGGCAGTTCTACACCCCTTCGATTACAAATATCGTGCAAGCGGTTAGACTGGCAGTTGTCCTCGATGGCCCAAATTTGTGACCAATTTTCCCCTTTCCTATCCCGTGTCAACCATGTACGCGTCAATTCGACCCAATCTTCAAGGGAGCTGGATGACGCGGATGGCGAACAATGGCTGGAACTTATCCGCGCATTTGGCGGTGCAACAGACTTTCGGGTGGTTGGCGAACTTACGACAGCCGTTTTGTGTGCTCTGGGTCTAGTCGAGGGGGGGCACCCAACTGTTCTCCCTTCCCTGCGTCACCTTCATATTGAAAATCCTGTGGGGATGAATGAACCGTCGTGGGACGGTCTACTGTCGTTCATCACCTCACGATCGCGCTCCGGCCACCCTGTTCAAGTTAATGTGCCATTTAACCAATGCCATATCTGTCATGCCAGTTTCGGAGAGAAGAAAGAACTCAACCTTCACCTTATAGACGAGCACGGAGATCGACTCTTGTGCTCGTATTGCGACAACTTCGAGTGTACGCTGGGACAGTCTGATCTATTCCGACGACACCTCAGAAGCGAACACAGAGTCGCGGGCAAAGACCCACACGTCTGGTATTATTATTTAACACCTGACCAACTTGACAGTCTCATTACCCGGCACGGTTTCGTGCGTGCCCCAGACACCGTCGCACCCTCCACCACGGTCACGGCACCGCACTCCCAATAGCTAGGGACCCTGACCCGCGACGGGAGATCCCAGCGTGGCCTAAATGACACGCCATCCCTTCGTCGAATCCTTTGCACCTTCGCTCGCTACCCCCCTGCTTCCCTAACGACACGTGTAATAGCACAGTCTACGGACGGCAAGCCTTAGTTTTCCTACTTTTTACCACTGTTTGCTTCGGCTGTACGATACAGAGTATGCAGATGATTCTGTCTTTGCGCGTTGTATGTACCAGGTGACAATATTAAGCGATCGCCAGTTATGCATACGACGCGTCCGAGCCTTCGTCTGAACCATAAACTTTCCGCACACGACAGGGGCCGACTCGGATCCCGATTCGGAGCGCGCCGTCATAGAGCTTGAAACAAGTCGTACCCAGCCAACTCTCTCGCGAAGACAAAATTGCCGTGGTCAGGAGCGATGTATAAAATATATTTGTATCCTACACACTTTAAAATTATGTACAAAAGAAAGAAACAAGGACGGCGGAGAAAAGAAAGGTAATCATTGACTAGGCGCCGAGGATACAAATACTTTACGCCCGTCGCCCTATGCGTGAACGGTGACCGGTGACTCCTCGTGGATCGTAGGAATTAAGGAAAGGCCCCACCACCACCACCCATACAAAAAGAAAAGAGAAAAGGTGACAACCCCGATGTTTTTCGCGATAAAAATTAGATAGAAATCACAAGTCCCGAGACGCTAGTACTGATAAAAAAAGGGCGGACATAAGACGGACGGAGAGAGTGCGTGATGCTGCTTTTACAACCAAAAAATAAAACTGTTTTTTGTTTTCCTTTAAGAGGCGCTATCACGCGGACAGCCCACCACCACTGCCAGCCGAGCCCCCCGACGATCCACCAGACGGCGGAGGGGGCGCAGACGGGTCGTCGATGCCCATCTTCTTGCGCACCACCTCGAACGTCTTGAGCATCTTCCTGCGCGCACCGAGCGCCGCGACGCCTTGCGCCTCGAGTGCCTGCTCGTCCATCACCACCATCTCCTTCCACGTCATGCCCTCGAAATTCGGCGTGTACTTGTGCAGCCGGAGCGTGCGCAGCCACCCGGCCACGTCGTTCAGCACCGACGGCTCGAAATCTTCTTCGTCCTTCTTCGCTCCGCTGTTCCCGGCCGATCCGCCTCTGCCGCTGGCACTGCCGCCTCCGAGGCCGGGCGAGCGTCCTCCGGACCTAGAGCCGCCGCGCAGGCCATTGCTGCCCATGCCTCCCTGCATCCCACCGAACGTCCCGAGGCCCGCACCGACGCCGAGGCCAGGCTGGCCGAATCCTCCTCCAGCAGCGGCGATCTGCGCCGCGAGTAGCTGCGCCTCGGGCGAGACCCCCATCGCGGCCAGGTTCAGCATATTCATGTTCATGTTGAATGGATTCATGCCGTTCATGCCGTTCAGCTGCGCGAGTTGCGCCATGTTGAGCCCGTTAGGCATCCCAGCCAGCCCGGGAGAGGTGAGTCCGAGGTTGAATCCGCCGACGCCCATCCCGAGGCCAGCCAGCGCGGCCTGCTGCTGCTGATGCGCGGCAGCCATCGCGTTGCTTCCGTCGTCGCTTCCGCCGAAACGGCCAGACGTGTTCGAGAGTGCGGGGCTTTGCCCACCGGACCAAGTACCGCCACCACCATTGCGTAGGCCTCTTGAAGAGCCGCTCTGAACACGGCCAACACCAGGTGCATGGTGACCCTGGATAAGGTCGCCGTCGTCGCCGTACACGCCATTGTTCGTCACCCCATTGTTGGAACCGCTGCTGCCATCGTGTATGTGGCCCTTGGAAGGCCGGCGGAACTTGTCGGGACCATCGAGGCGCGGGACATTACTGCTACCATACAAGTCGTTCAACTTGGCCGCGGCAAGGTCGACGGTTTGACCGTTGTTATTGGATGTCGTCTTTTGGAACATAGGGAGAAGCGGCGTGTTCACCATGCTGGCCCAGCTGTCGCCGACGGCAGGGGAGAGCCCGTCGAGACCGGGAGCGGTACCGCCATCTGCGCGCGGGGAGCGGAAGGCAGAGCCGGCGGAGAGGCCAGAAAAGTCGGTACTCTGCGGACGGGACGACCTGGGCTCCATGGATATCTCTTGTGTGGGGGAGTTGTCCCGCTCCGCGACCTGGCCGAGGACGCCAGCCCAAGTGCCACGCTCTCCGCTCGAGGCGAGCGCCGGCGCAGAAATTCGATGTGCGGCGTTTCCGGCGGCTTTGAGTTTAGCGCGCTGTTGGGCGAGCTTGGCGGCGGCGTCGCTTGGGTTGCCAACGGTATTGGCGGCATCTGGAGAGAGGAAAGAGGAAGAGGAGTCAAAGGCGAGTGATTGGCGGTTTGTGGCGCTGGTGTTGAAGGTGCGGGCGGAGGGGGAACCGGGCATGGTAGACTTGAGTCCGGGCGATTTGAGATTCATACTTGCAAGCTTAGCTTCCATCTGGCTCTGCATGGAACCCCCGACAGCCGGGCTCAGAAGAGCAGTCATGGGGTCGGCCCTGGCCATTTGTTGCAGGACGGTGATGAAGAAGCGAATCTGTACTTGGGTAGAATGTTGTAAAAGACTATAAAGAGCGGCTGTGCGCTCTGCTTCGGAAAGAACCTTGAACCCTGGGGGGAAAGTGAGATCATCAGAATGGGAAGGGTATCGAGCTGCTCACATTGCTCGATGGCACTGAGTTCCTCCTTAAAATTGACGTCGAGAGAGGCAGCAGCCATCTCTTCCTAGAGACCCCGATTTGGAGAACAATACGTGAGAAGGTGATGAAGAAGATCAAATGATACCCACCAGCGTGACTTCGTAATGATGAAAGTTCTCAAACCACTGGTCGATAGCATCCGCTGCAAAAAGAGAGTCAGGTAAGAAAAAAAACAGATAGGGGATCAGATTGTGTGGGAGGAAAAAAAGTCACCTTCTGGGGTTTGAAAGGTGGCGCTGCCTAGGAGCTCGCTGGTCGGGCGCCCGCTAGGGGGCCCGCCTCCAGGGCGTGGCGAGGCGAGACTGAAGCCCTGCGCTGCAGCTGCCGAAGGGCGGGCGGCTGGGCCCATGGAGGAGCGTGCGCTGGGGTTCTTTCCATTCTGACCTTGCACGGAGGAGGGGCCGGGACTTGGGCTGGAGGGAGGCCTGAGCGAGGACATGTGTAGGTGTGTATATGCTTCTTCGCGTTGCGAGGAAGAGACAAGAAAGAGGCAGAGCTCGTTTCTCTTTTTTTGATTTTGATTTTTTTTGATTACAAAAAAAAAAAAGAAAGGGAAAGGGGGTGGCCGCGAGATAAGGGAGGGCCGACGTCGAGTCGGGAAACAAGGACCAGCGGGGTGTGCCGAGCGAGGTGACGACGGTTTCGAAGGGACTATTTATGGCTATTTATCTATCAAGGCAACTGGGCCAGTCCCTCGCGCAGGTATTCATCAAACATCGACTTGTACGTCTGGTCCCACCGGCTCAGCGCGGGCCGTCCCTCAATCAGGTCCCCTGCCTGCCACAGCATCCGGATCTGGTCCACCTCACGTCGCGTCTCGTTGTCCGGCACGAGGATGTAGAAGTCCCCAGTGCGCACTCGGTCGAGCATGTACTCCACCGTCTCCTGCGCCGTCCACGCACCCGCCGGCTTTTCCTCGATCTTGTCTTGGTTCCCGGTGCCCGCGGTCATACCGGTCCACGTCCATCCGGGGCTGTGTGATTATTGGATCAGCTGATGGAATCTAGCCTCTCATATGTAAGCGCACATGAAGAGGTGGGCGGTCACGTTGGCTTGCGGACGCGAGCGCAGTTCGTGCGATAGGCTCTCCGTCAGGCTCTTGACGGCCGCCTTGGATGCGTTGTACGCCGGGTTGCCCCTTCGATAGCGTCAAACAGTTGGCTCTGATAGCAACACCCGAAACACGTACGGAGGATTCGTGATGCCCTGTTTTGATCCCGTGTTGATGATGACGGACTGGTTCTCCTGATGGAGCATCATCTAGAAGCCTGTAAGCACCAACAGATAGATAAGACAAGTGGACCAACCGGGACAAACGTGTGTTGCACATTCAGCACGCTAATCAATCAATTTTAACGAAACCTCACGTGCGTGCCGCAGATCACGTACCCGAACAGATTGACGTCCATCACAGCCTTCCACTTGTCGAGGCCCTCATACGAGTGGCCTTTATCGCCCACGGCGGCATTATTGAGCAGCACGGCGACCTGCGAGAATCCGTGAGAGGGGGAAGATAGGGTGCGAATGACGCCCACCTCTCCCCAAGCCTCATACACACGCTCGCGCAGGCGCACGACCTCCTCCAGCTTGCTCACGTCCGTCGCGACGGCCAACACATTCGTCTCGCCATGCGCCGCGCCAAGCTCCGCCGCGAGCACGTCCAGCGCCTTGGCGTCGACATCCGCGATGGCGACTTTGAGCCCGAGCCTAGATCAATCAATTGATCATCAACTCCAGTTCCACGAGTAGAAGCGCCCGATACCTGGCGAGCTCGCGTGCGGCAGCGCGGCCGATACCGCTCGCGGCGCCCGTGACGACTGCGACGCGGCCCATGTGTATGACGGGGTGGTGTTCCTCGTCGATGGGCGATATGAGCGCCTCGACGCGGAAGGGCGTCGTCGGTGGGCGGAGTGGGGACGGGCCACGATCTCCCATCGGGGGCATCTTTTTTTTTTCAATAATAAAAAGAAAATAAAAAGGAGAAATAAAAAGAAAGAGGAATTGTTTTTTTTGGTTCGGGAAGGGGAAGGGGTGGGTGGAAAGTGTGGGGTGGGGCGCGTGAGTGGGTAGGAGTGTTATTTATTTGGGCTCTTTCTGGTTTCCCGAATCGCTAAAGTCGCTCGTTGAGACCAACTAGTGCTTGGCTTCCCGTTGCTTTTGTTCTCTTCTGAGCGGGCATGGCGTCCTTGATCAGCGCCCTGTGGTCTCATACTCGCACCATCGTGACTCCACCTGATTATTCAGACGGGCCTAGCCGGGCCTGGGTCTACAAGATCCTATCTACACTACAGTCCCTCATCGTACAATTTCCGCGCGAGCGCAACGTACAGCCGTTCCAAATCGTGCGCCGATTCGAGATCGCCCCGTGGCTTCGGCTTTGGTGGAGCCGCAGACGCCGAAGACGGCAACTGCCATTGCGGGGCGCCATCCGCAGAAGCGCCAGCGAACGAAAACGCCCCGCGCGACGCCACGGGCACCTGCTCCACGAGCCAATCCACCACCGCCGACAGGCGGTCCGTCGACGACTTGAGCGCCGCCTCGTCCTTCGTCGCCACTTTCGTCGTCGTCGTCGTATCCCGGCGGAGCCCGAGCGCGCGGCCCCAGTCGACCGCGAAGCCCCACGGGTCGACGTCGAGCTCGATGCCGCTGGCGCCGCGGAGCGCCCAGTGGTCTGCGCCGTCGAGCGTGCCGAGGAACTCGCCCCAGCGCGCCGAGTCGACGCTCACGAGGCCGTCGTTGCCCGCCGTGTCGGCGCCGGCGCCGGCGGCGCTGTCGAGCACGACTTTGGGGAACCAGAGCGGGTGCCAGATGTTGGGCGCGGTCATGCGCCCCGCGATGCTGAAATAGCGCACGCGGGGGTCGTCCGGCGTGCGTGGGTTGAACGTCTCGGTCAGGTAGGACGTCGTCAGGTTCGCGTAGGCGGGCGAGTCGAACAGGCCGAGGAGGAACGTGGTGAACGACGAGGGCAGCGAGGGTGTTTGGGGCGTATCGATCGCGTCGATCGTCGTCATCGTCGCCCTTTCTTCGCCATCTTCGGGCCGGCGACGTCCCAAGCCGAGATAGTCCTGATGCGGATAAATAAATCACCCCTCGTTCGGAACGCAAGCGGAAATAATGGGGTACCTTGCACCAGTCCATAAAGGGGCTCCCACGGTGTGGCGTCGCGATGGTGGTCAGCGAGAGCGGGGTGTACTCGACCGGCTTGAGATGGGTGATCAGATGGCGGCAGTCGAGCCCGCCCATCGAGTGCGCCATAAAGTTGATCCCGCGCCCGGGCGCCTTGGCCTGCAAGAAGCGGTCGAGCTGTTCCGCGCGCGAGGCGATCGAGCCCGTGCCGGGTACCGCGGTCACGATGACCTCCGCACCGACGATCTTGCGGAGGATGCCGAGTATGCTCGACCAGTACTGCATGCGGAGGCTGGGGGGCCCGCGGACGTCGAAGCCGTATAACCCTGCGGATGGCTGAGTTGAGTATTGCGCGGAGGGGGGGCGCACGCACCGTGGCACAGCACGATGGGGAACCGCGGTGCGCGGAGCGGATCATACAGCACTGGGCTCTGCATCAGCCGGTGGATCGCACCGCGGTCCCCGTGCTCTGTGGGAGTGGGAGATGGAGACGGCGGCGGGTAGGGAGTGGGAACCGGAGAACGCCCGTCCGGGTCCGTTCTTGGAGGCTCGGAAAGTTGTTGCGCATAGTTGGCGGTCCTGGACGCTGGCTGGAAGAGCGAGGGGCGCGCGGGCCAGCGGAGCCAGGGTATGGAGGCTGTGGCGTGAGGTGAGCATGCACCCCCATAGAGAGGGTTGTGGCGCCCGAACCTTTCAAAAAGCCATCGAGGCCATCTGCTGCCCCTGTCTTCCCCGGCGGCACAACGTCCTGTCGGCCGTTCTCCCGCAGGACCCTGGAGGCGGACCGAGGATCGAGGTCATGCTCGGATGCAGGGCATGAGCGGGGGGAGGGTAGGAGGTAATGGTGGGCAATTGAGGCGGTGGAGATGACGTTGACGAGTCTGCGAAAGAGGGTTGCGACGGGAACAGGGAGCCATATGGTGCTCATCTTCCATCTGAAAAGAAAGTGTAGTCGAGGGCGGTTTAAACCCTGTCGGACGGATGCACGTTGATCGCTAAGACGTGCCACGTGAGCGACTCGGTGCGTTACATTGCTACGACTCGGATCTTGAGTCTGTCCGTGATCGCAACCCTCCCTCTCTAGATTCATTTGTATTCGGTAGTTCTAGCCCGAGGAAGGTCTCTTCCATACAAGGGGGGCACGTAGGAGCTCTCCCAGAGCAGCAAAAGGTGTCAAAACTGACGATCGACTCGGACTATGTATGGCCCTCTTACTTTAAACAGGTGATGTCATCCCTCCCTCTATTCCATTTCTGTGCACGTACCGCACTCTATGTAGCACTTTACATTCGGCGTTACCAGTGATCCCCCATAATAAACTTTCTCCCTTCCAATAGACTTCCATGATCGTGCAGCTTGATTGATCGAGCAAGGTGGGCCGCTATATGTGCTGTGGCGTGGGGGTCCTCTTTCTCCTTGTTCCGTGTGCTGTTCCCAGCTCTGGGAACTTGCTTCTTGGGTACTCGAATGCTTGAGCGTTCAGAACCCGCATGCCTTTCAAATCCTGAATAGACCTCTGCATGACCTGGGCGTCCCGGGATATTGTTCGGGGGGAGTAGGGCGTACTCGTGACGTGCGTGAACATCCGTTGCGTACACCAGGCTGCCGGTCGAGCTCGCTATTCTTGAAGCTTTCGTGCAGGCCCGTCGTCATCGCGTCATCCATCTCCTACCCTGTCGTCGATGGCGCAACTTGCTCTTTCGCGTTCCTCGGCGCCCAGAGCATCCGCGAGGGAAGGAGGCCGTCCAAGGACGGCGCAAACGATCCAAAGGCAGGCTCTGTGCCTCGCACAGCAAATATTACGTGTTAGTGCGACCCCGCTCTCCCTTCAGAAACTTGAGGTGAATACAAAAAGCGTACTGGTGAGGGTGGGACGGTGAGAGCTCCTGTGGCGCTTTGTTTTGTCTACCTTAAGGCCTCAGGCATGGACTACGGCGAGGAATACAATTTTGAACACGACAAACTGATCGGCCATTGGATACTTCCCACCTGGGTCACCCAATTCCATGCGTCAGTCACGAAGGCTACTAGGAGAGGGCAGGGTTGGTAGCGGTTCTCCGGTTCGCTTTCTCTTGTCACTGTTCTGGAACCGCCCAAGATGGGCTCGAAGCTTATGGGGCGTCGCGTGGGTTATGTGCCCGCAGGTGATGAGGGCGGTGTAGGGCCGTCGCTTGCGTTACGTATAAAGCCATCGCGCCGCCGCTAGGACTGATTTTGTACTCATGTACTGCTCCGGTATTCTTTAAGAAAAGAGGGGAAGGATAGGTTGCATTCAGCGATGACAAAGTTGGATGAGCGAAGTGGGGGAATAGAGCCGAGCGAACACGTCGACGGTCACATTGCGGTGATCTCAAACGGGCATGATCTAGTCTCTTGGCAGTGCCATTTTCGTTAGTCAAAATCAAAAGAGGCAGAGTCACCCGGAGAATGCCTCACCTTATGGGGCTGGCGAAATTTCGTTTCATCGAGACCGTAAAAGTGAGGTGACTCTTGTAGGCGGCCATCTGGCCATGTACCGGGCCCCGTGGCCAACCCGACTTATTCCGATGGAATATATGCTGTTCATACCTTACACACAGCACCTAAACACAAGGAGAGACGAACTTCCAAAAGAGAAGGGCGCCGACAGAAACTTCCCAGAACGACAGCCAAAATCCCAATGCAAGGAACATCGCCAGCGTGATGGTGGGTACTGTACTGTATGAGATATCACCGCAGCAAGGACGTCTGGAATTTTTGATATTGGAAAATAGAAATCAGGGGACTCGGTACGGCGTAACACTGAGTACAGCATACCATGTGGGTCTAAAAGCGGGATCTTCACTTTCTTCGTTTGTTAAGCGAACACTTATTTCAGAGACCTTGCGTGAAGAGACCCCAGGAGAGCACACGCCCATATCAAATGCGCGCACAGCCAAACAACGAAACTCTCCAGAGCGCAGGAACCCGAAGCGAGCGAGTACTTGGATTCCAAGACAAGGGAACTCGGTGCTGAGATTACTACGCTCGTCGCGTAGACTCTCCCAGGCCGTGTGCTTGCCGACGTGTTAGATTGTATGTGGATGATCATCAAAGCTTGAAAGCTTGAGCCTATGATACAATACAGTACGGGCGCCCCGCCAAGGACAAGACGGCCGTGGGAGACCAGACAGACGGCGGCATCCTCCGAGGACCGAGTGACAAATTACTGGCATGCGCAAGGGCATGAGCTCGCCCTTCCACGGTGTCACGGATCGCGCTTGCCCCCCAACACACACGACCCGAATACAGTATACGATCGGTGTTCTCTTCCTCTTCCTCTTCTTCGGGCTCAGACCAACGCCGGTAACGGTGACGACGTTCAGAACTTCAGGAGTGTTCACGGCACTTCTCCCAGGTTCTGCTCTTACCCCCTTTGTAGCTTCTTCTCATCCCCGCTACTCGCACCCTACCTACTTTTACTTGCCTTCCTTCCTTCTTTGCAACTGGCGTTGGAAATGTCAGGTTCGTCTGAATGGGTTATTAGCCGCGAGTCGGGTGCCAAGAAGAAGTAGGGGTTTGTGGTGGGCTGGCTCGGTACTTTCCACATCGCATCGACAAGCTGCTCTATTTTGGGTTCAGTTGCGGCGCGCGTCCTCCTGCTGCGCTCAGTGGCGACCCTCACGTGCGTAGTCCTATTGTTCGCATTGTGTGGCAATGAGCTTGCGGGTACCTCGGGCAAGGCCACCCCCTTAGACGGTCACTCGAATTAAGCGATATCAGGCTGGTCTATTGTTCGCAGGTATTCAATTACGTAGGGGCTCGCGGTATTCGACATTTTCGAATATGTCTTGGTAGGCTTGGCAGCCGCTTTGACTGAAGCTGTTGTGGTTTACCAGCAAACGACTTTCCATAAATGGTAATCGGCCACGCGGGTGACGTGTGGCACTTGCTCACTAGGTGGACTGTCCACATTTTTGACTGGGAGTCTTCGCCTCCTCTAGGGTGGCCCTGACCTGAGCCCATTTGTGTCTGATTTGCGGGACCACACTGCGAGCCATACTGCGTCGTCGTCTCGGCCACACTTGCATCTGCGCATTGTTCGCCATACTCCGACGACAAAAATGTGGCCAGGAGACCTGCCGCTCTTTCCTTGAAATACGGGGGTCGTTGGCTACGACATCCAAGCAGTATTCCTTTACATCCCAGCTCACCTTCACTGTCAACCGCTAAAGTATCTCTCATGCCTATTCGTCCTCTCAACACGCTCACCTTGGAGGAGTTGGTTCAACTTCTCAACAACCCGGCATTCTTCGAATGTTTTGAGTTTGCATATGACATGTACTATCTTAGGCAACGCTTTGTGCGATTCACCACGACCGGAGAATTTGCGGTGTACGACCCACCTGTCCCCGTTATTACCCCGCGCAATGACCCCTCCTTCGGCGGGTGAGTAAGCCTCTCTTCCATAACCAAGACCCTTACTGAGGCGACGTTTGTCAGGATCGCAGCACCCATAGCCGATTTCGGAGCGCCGAACGCTTGGTCCAATGCAGGCCCTATGAGGTGCGGCTCTCGCGCTTTGCTGCGAACCAGGTCTAGCTTTAGATGGATGACTCCGTTCCAGTAGTGACCTCATGGCTTCGATGTCCACGCAGGCTCCGCCGCTTCCGCAGCAGGAAGCTAACGCGATGACTTGGGCCCAGCTCACTGGGATGAATGGCCTCGTCCAAGGTGCCGATGGTGTGGCTCCATTCGATGTCGAGGCTGCGCCGATGGCACCGGGGATAAACGTTGGCCAGGACCAGACTCTCAACAGCCTTACCCACGATTACAACTTCACCCCTGCGCAAGCCGCGTTGCCCCAGCTCACTGATCTGGCGATGAGTGATTCAGGTATGAATGATAATTGGGACTCACTGCTGGGTACAGCCATATACAGTGGCGCCACGCCCAGCTATGACCCCCTATCACCTGCGGAGGTTACGCCTATGATGTCCCCTGTGTCGTCCAGCTCCATGGGGGACGCTGAGAACAGCTACTCGAGCCTTTTTTCGCTCGATATGTCATCGGAGGTTAACGGAGAGTCGTCAGACGAACACGAGGAGTCGTCCAGTATCACGACGTCTGATAACAACTCTCCGTACTGATCTTTGCCCCTATCAAAGTATGGGCGGACTACACACCATGCGGAGGACGAAACTACAAACTACATCAGGAAACGAGGATCCCTGCCTTCGTGACGGTGGAGCGCCAACTGTATGAGCCGTGGCTACGAGGAGGATGGCGAGAATCTTGGTCGGAATTGCATCATGACTGTATGAGTGTAGGAATGCCACGAAATGAAACCCCCTGAAAGCCCTTCGTGTCTGTAATGAGCGAGTTGCCAGCACGTTGCCTCGAACGCAATTGGACCAAATGGAAAGACTAACCTTAGAGCCTAAAGATGCGAATGGAGTGCGTGCGGAGTGTGCGCGGTCGCTGTCAAAGATGAATCCGGGGCAAATCCAGTGCCGGGTCCATTATGTAATACTTTCTCGTGCCCGAGGGGCCCCTAGTCGTCTTGCCTGTTCTCCGTTTCGTTTCTACTCCATTCTACTCCTCACGATGGGTTCCGAGCCTTGCATACAGGTCTTTGCATCAAATAGAGCGATCGACCCGTGTTGACGAGTCAGCCAGGGTAGAATCTCCGAATGAATAGAATCCACCCCCCTATGAGCGATATCTCATTCAAGCTGGAGCCGCTTTCGCTCATGGCGATGCGCTATTTTATTTTGGGACACCAAATTATTTTGCTGGCACTCCGGTTCGTATCCAATATAGCTAGATAAGTGACTTTATCACAACAGCTACCGATGCACCTTTCGGAATGGTGAATCCGAACAATGTCAGCTCGTCCCCCGGGGTCACTCGAATCCCAGTCCGGGCCCAGTTCTTGGCGCCTGTCTCATTTTTTTGTTTGTTTTTTCCAGTGAGCCGAACACCCGAACGTGCCTCGTCAGCTGCTGACAGAAGCGCCTGCCTTCAGCTCGGCGGCCGTCGTCCTTTGAAGAACGAAATTGACACGCACGTCGTCTTAGTACACCCTCAACTCTCTGCGATGAACACAGTTCCTGACCGGCCCCACCGTATATCCGCCCTGCTCCAAGGGCTTTTTTTTTTTAAGGGCACTGTGTGAATTGACTGTGACACGTGGCTCACGGTGTCGTGGTCGATGACTCGAGCGCAGCAGTTTTTTTGACGCCGTCAAACAGGTGGACACCAATTGCCTTGGAGCTTTTTCCATCTGAGTTCTAAGTTCAAAACAAGATCCTTTTGGTTGTGGGACATCGTGCTCGATGCGGACGGACGTTCTGAATTTCCGGTATCTTCGGCTCTGTGGTGTACCCCCTCTCCCCCGAATAGCCCTGTCAATCGTTTGACTAGCTCATTGACTAGCCCGATCTACCCATTGGATCAAGAACGTGTTTCACATCATCATTCTTCCCTTGGCTTTGCTTTGATCTCGGGGGGTCTCCCGAAGCTCGTCTTGTTGCGATCCAATCACTTCGATCCTATCATATTTCCCTGTCAGATGCAACATCTACGTCCTCTAGAAGGTTCTCTGCTCGACTGCAGCAACTGGTCGGTTTTTATCACACAGAGAACACCGACTAGGGGGTGTACGGGCGCATCAAAACTTGGCGTGACTCGAGCCCAAAGGAACTATATCGCGATGCGCCCCCTGAGTTCCTCAACCCAATACTCGGCGAAGTGGGCTGTGGGCCGTGGCAGGGGGACTTTACCGGCTTTGTGCAAGTGCAAGGATCTTGCTGGCTCCACGTGGACACGTAGCCGCGTGGTGCGTGGCAAGCATGGCCTTGGGACGTTTCGATGTCTGCACTAACTTAGCATGAGTATCTTGATCCGACGCGTGCTGCAGGGGACGCCTCAATCGCGCGCAGAATGCAATTGCTGACAACCCCAATTTGTCGATCTACGTCGACACAGTACGTTCCAATAGCCGAAACTTTGCCGCATTTCAGCGCTATAGAAACTCATTTCTCGTGCCCGTTTGTTAATTGTTTAGTAGCGTATTTATTCAACGACAAATGGAGGTAGCGTAGCCATTGTCACGGCTGTGAGGACGTCGTTGTCAGATGGAGGTAGCGTGGGACGGAGAGGAATGGTATCTAGAGAGCCCGCCGACGTTTTTCGAATGCGGACGTAAACGTGCGCCAGAGGGGGGGAGAGGGGTGGTATTTCGCGTTCGAGTCCCACGGGTATGGAGCCGTCGCTTGCGCATCTGTCATCGATGGGACGCGTTTAAGTCGCTCCAAACGAGGGCGGCCATGGATACGAGGGGACGGTGTATGTCAGGGAATTCTGAGACCGTTGTATCAGGCCCAGGACTGCTATTGAATGGACATTTTGTTCGGATCCAGTAGACCGCGGTTGGTTCTCTGGTTTGGACCATATGATTTCTGAGATGCCGAGCGCTTGCACGCGGTGACGCTCGAGTCGAGCTAAAGATCTCCACGATTCTCCGAGAACGCACGTAAGGAGCAGCCGGACGAGGCTCGATAGGGGGTTGGTGGGGAAGCAAGAAGGTTACGGCAAGTTGGAAGAGATGCTAATAGAGCGTGGTGCGGTTGACGTGCATTGCGTAGGGAACGCTATCGCACGGTTGCATTTCCGTTCATAAAAGCATTGTAAGGAGCGAAGATTTCCTGGCCGATGGGTACTGTAGTTCGATTCTGAACGTGAGGGGGTGGTGTCTGGGGTCCTGGCTGGTCCCATAGGAAACGACAACAACGTTCTTCGAATTAGCGCTCGTGCTGCCAGCAGTGCCCGTGCGCCGGGCTAACAGTGCATCAGTCTCTGAATCGCTTTGCTCCTCCTCCTCGTCCCCCAACAGATGGCCTACACGCACACACACACGCACCCACAATCCCTCTGCTCGGGACGGACGGCATTGTCATGCTGTTTTGTTCACGCTTATTTGCTGTTGGCACGCAGCCTGGCACCCATCCCTACCGTCGCCACGGATTTCATCGCCCTCCATTTTTGGGCCGCTCTTTCTCAACCCGTCTACATTAAAAGATCGAGCGTGTGTTCATCGGTCACCTCGGAGTAAGTCTTTGGAAATGTCGAGGTCATAATTTCAACCCGTCGTGCCACGATGTTGTAGGCACAATGCTATGCTTCGAAAACTTCTGAAATTCAATAGCGTCACGGTATATATCCTCGGGGGCACACCCTTTCTAGGTTCACCATGCACGCTGGCACCGTCTTACCCAAAAGGAAAGTCCGGCTGCATAGCAACCTGACGGCTCTACGTGGTCGTCTCTTCTGTTGTTTCTCCTGGCCAGCCACGAGCCGTGGTCTCGGCGCCAGTAATTCCCCGTTATATTATCTACAAGCTGGATACTATGTGGTAAGGTAACCGACTTTCTCCTCCGACTGCTCTACAATTCCTTTCCCCCCTCCCTCTCCCCCTCCCCCCTCCCCTTGTCTGACTATGACCAATGCGCACGAACGCATCACCCTCCCACCAATCAGTTCCTTCGACATATCGCCCTCAAGAAAGCCCCACACCAGATACCCACCAACGAGTCCCTCCACCTCCCGTCGCCCTCCCCACATTAAGGGTAGTCCGTCATGGGATGGAAGTTCAACCGCGAGCAACCCGCTCCGTCGTGGTTTGGACGATGCACGGTACGAGCCCGCAGCACTCGTCCTCGACGTTCCCTATCGCTCACACGATATTTCGCCGTCTTCCTCGTCATTCTCCAGACAATCACCGAGCACATACGACCCCTTGGACTACAGCGCACACGCGCGCGGAAACCACTCCCCTTACTCCGAGCCGGTTGGCCTCGTAGTGTCATCAGACCACCCGCCCCACCCAGCTCCACGTCCCCGCAGCAGCAGCCCCTCCCTCGACCGAGACCGACGGCCTGTCGTTCCGCAAGTATCCTGTTCCCGGTTTCATCGCATCGCGCAGCGGCTCACGTGTGCCCCCTCAAGGTACCATCCCCCGTTTCACCACTTTGCTCAGCATAGCCGCCACCTCGCGCCGTATGTCTCCTCGCGGGAGCATTCGCCCGACTCGCGGGAATCGCACTCGCGCTCGTCGACTCACAGTCCAAACGTTCCCACGCGCTCGCACCCGGGCACCGTGCCCTCGCCACATGCCGGCACCCCTGCCCCTGCAGTCACACCCACTTCTGCCGCTACCTCCACCGCTCCCGTGGGTGGTGGTGGCACCAGTGGCACCTCCAGCCGCGTGCCCGCGCAAATGGCGGCGGCGTTTATCAATACGACGCCCGTGGACGCTCAGGACGTGGCGGTGGGCTCGGAACGGCGACGGACGTCGCCCGTGCGGAAACGCAAGGCGTCCGAGATGCTCGGGACGTCTGCTTCGCCGGGCTCGGACGACCGGGCTATCTCTGCCGAGCCGAGCGAGAGCGAGGCCAAGAAGAAATACAAGAAGAAGATGAACGTGCGCCATTACAGGGCTCAGAACAAGGATGCGATGACACAGCTGCGCGACGCGCTCCCGGAACACATGCGTCCGCCCGAGCGTCAGGCCAAAGCGTATGTCACGCTGAGCGGTGCGTTTTTCCCCCCACTTGCACAGTCACGAAACACAGTGCTTACTGCTACGTATTTGTTCCCGCAGCCATCAAGTACATTCAAGAGCTCACTGCCGAGAACGAGCGGCTGCGCGCCGAGAATGTCAAACAGGCCCAAGAACTTGCGGATCGGCCCAGCCATGATCCAGAGCGGTCAAGCTCTGGCGAGGTGGCTATCACCGGTGAAACTAATGATAATGATGATGACAATGATGTTGTGCCAAAGGCAGAGGTGCCTGTTGAAGGCGAGTAGAGCAATACTTGGGACAATTATTTATTATTGGACTGTCGACCACATCTCCGTAACCTCCTTTTTTTTCCCTCGTTTTTGATACATGGATTATGGATAGCACGGATGGATGATTGAGGTGCCGTTTTTGTAGTCACACGCATACTGTACCAGGAAAGTTATTACCATAGGCGACCGTTTTTCGTAACTAATACTTATTACAAATCTGCCAAACGTAATGGCCCAGCCTACCGGCGGCAACGGAGGCCGAATTCCGTGTCCACTCGATGTGCATACTCCTCATCACTCCAGTACACGAAGTCACCGGAAACCACGCATGAGCAAGAAGCAAGAAAGCGCGCGCGCGGATGGGAATCTCGGAACGCTAAAGGGGACTGCATTGGGGATCCCGGGGCCACCAAACCAACGCACGGCCCGGCGTTGTTGCTTCTTTGACGGACGACGTACTCGCTTCTAAGTTATGCCATAATCGGGGGGGCCCTTAGGTGCGACGTCGTCGCCAGGACAGCGGGAATACCGCTTGGAGGATATGCATGTTTACATGGAGACGGGATGGGGATGGACAGGACAAAGGGGATCCAGGAAACAAGGTTGGTTCGGGATCGCCAAAGCGACGAGAACGTGTCGCCATGTCCGGGTGCCAGGGGCACGCCTCTCTCCGGACGTCCGGTGACAGCGCAAAAGGCAATTTGCTCCTAACCCCAAAACGTGGTTCCTTTCTCCTCGGTCCTTGGAACGGGTACAGTCACTCTGACTGGGCTCAAACAAGGGGGGACTGGCGTGTCGCAAACGAGGAGCATCAAACTGTCTTTCCGCCCCCGTCGCCGCCCAATAAGCGCTTTTTTGGTATCAGCAGCTCGGGTCATTGGCGGCTGGTCGCCGCCTGCACAGGATCCAGTAAGTAGTACAGTAGGCCCATGCGTCTGCCCTCGAAGCGTTGAAACGATCCCCAAAACGCGATGTTCTCGTGTCGTGCTACCCGTTGGCTCGGGCGGGTCTGCCGACCATGTGTGTGTATAATAAGGTCCGGGGCAGGTTTCCAAGTCTCGTCCGTAACGCGGACTCTGATGGCCGTACGTACCGTAACTGACCCGCCCAATGGAGATCTGAGATCGATCTCGGTGGGCATCGCCACACAACGATCGGGAGGCCAGGGTCGTCTGAGCGGTCGTGGCGGTCGTGAGCGCATCACATGTAGTGTAGGAACGCGTAAATAATAATACCTGACTCCCCCGCCAATCCATGAGTGCAGGTGGTGCAGGAATTGCAGGTGTGGTCATAGAGCGGCTTGCCGGGCGGCTCAATGGGCCAATGAACCGCTTGGAGATACACATACAGAGGACTGACAGTAGTTCCATTTAGTGGCGAGATATGTGTGCGCTGTACTGTATGTCGTTTGGCCTGCGCCTTGTCGGCCATACAGACGTCGTTCGTCCGGGTGCTCTTGCCTCCAATGGGCGACCCGGGCTTGAGCCGATGTAACACCACGTATTCGTGGCAGATGGCAGATGGATTGGGCTCGAGATTGCGCCGCCTGCTATTTTCGACTAGCCTGTGGCCCTGTGCCCCACATATCAGACAGTTGTCAGACCCGCAGTACCAGCGGGTGTCTCACTCCGAGTGTACGTGTAGGTCCGAACAGGATTGACGCTATCGACAGACTGCGGCTCGGATGCCGTGAGCTTGGCATCCGAGCCACAGAGCTGTATATGACAAGCACAGTACGGTGAAACTCTGCCGTGCAGACTCGGGGGACGATCTGAGACTCTTGTGGTAATGTACCGGCACAGCTGACTGCGCAGATATTCTGTAAGAATCCCGAAGGAATTAGTCCCCACTAGTGCTGTGCTCGAGACGGCTAAAGTGATAGAAACAGTGGTGCTAAATTTATACTGTATTGCCCCGAGCACAATAGAGAAGCAGCAGCAGCAGCAGCAGAGCAGTCAGCATTGTGTCCAGAGCCCAGAGGTGGCCGGATTTGTGGATGAGTCAAGTGGAAGTGGCGGTCCTGCGCGTCCCGTGCCGCCGTGTTGAACGCGCAGCCGCGGGGAGGCGCTCTCTGCTCTAACCCGACACAACATAGCATCGTCGAGGCCTTTTCAAACAACCCTACACGCGTCGCTCTGGCTCTACGCCGCCTAACCTGCTGTAAAACTAATGACTGGCTCAGCCGCGCCTTACGTGTCCACGAGCGCAAGTTCGAGGATCCTCAATGACTATGTAAGTCTGACAGCACCCCGTGCGCGCGCGTTTTCCCCTTTTCTGAACGATGATGCGTGCAGCAACTCGGCGATTCGCTGGGAAAGGGCGCGTTTGGGCAGGTGTACCGTACGTCGTCGCGTCTGGACGTGATGCATGATGTCCTGACTCGTCCTGATCCTGGAACGCAATCCAGGCGCGCTCAATTGGGCAACCGGGGAGACCGTGGCCGTAAAGGAAATACAGCTGAGCAATATACCGAAGGGCGAACTCGGGCAAATCATGGTGCGCATCGGCCTGAGCTGCGCCCGGCTTCCATTCCTAACTGCCTGCCTGTAGTCCGAGATCGACTTGCTGAAGAACCTCAATGTATGCACCCATGTCTACTTGTCAGCGAGCTGAGCTCATTTGTCGTAGCATCCCAACATCGTCAAGTACAAGGGCTTCGTGAAAACGCCGGAATACTTGTACATCATCCTGGAGTACGCTACGCCCATCGATCCCTCCTCCCTCACGTGCCTGTCCCTTACCGCGTGCTCAGATTCTGCGAGAACGGCTCTTTGCACAACATTTGCAAACGTTTCGGAAAGTTCCCTGAGAACCTCGTCGCTGTCTATGTCTCTCAGGTCCTCGAAGGTCTCGTGTACCTGCACGATCAGGGCGTCATCCACCGCGACATTAAGGGCGCCAACATCCTGACGACCAAAGATGGCGCCGTAAAGCTTGCCGACTTCGGTGTTGCGAGCAACACGACAGCGGCCGGCGCCGCAAGCGACGACGCTGTCGTCGGGAGTCCCTACTGGAGTACGCCCACCAACTGTGTATCACCTTCTTCGACTGATGCATCACAATTGCAGTGGCACCTGAGGTCATCGAACAGTGTGGTGCGACCACGGCTTCCGACGTCTGGTGATTTCGGGTTAACGTCTGATTGACTGTCCTTTGTTTGACGTTTGTTGCTATGCAGGAGCGTAGGCTGTACCGTGATCGAATTGCTTGAAGGCCGGCCGCCGTACCACGCCCTGAAGCCTATGCAGGCGTTATACCGAATCGTCCAGGACGACTGCCCCCCGATCCCCGAGGGCGCGTCGCCCATAGTCAAGGATTTCCTCTATCATTGTTTTCAGAAGGACTGCAACCTCCGGATATCCGCGAAGAAGCTCTTACGTCACCCATGGATGCTTTCGGCGAAGAAGCAGATGGCGGACGGAAAGCGCACAAAGGGGGAAGTGGAAGGGTCGTCGCGGCCGCCCAGTAACTATAATTTTGATGAGGCGGTGCTCAAGGTACAGGAGTGGAATGAAGCCCTGAAGTGTGAGCTATCCCGTGATGAGGCTTTTCCCTTCCGGCGTCTAACGCGCGCCTCTGCAGCTCCATCGCGGCCTTCCAAACATGGCGGCCGTGACCCTCTGGATGTCTCGCGGCAAGAAGTGCCCGCATCCCCCAGCAAAGCGCGCTACAGCGATGCTTCGCTGGCCTCTTCGTTGAACGTTTTCCCTGTATCGTCCACCGGAAGGAAGGTGGCTCCGCCTGCGGCTGCGAAGAACGCCGCACCACTCGCGCTTCCTCTGCCTGCGGTGTTACGCCAGCCCGAAGAACAGACGGACAACTGGGACGACGACTTTGAGGAGGGCATATCGTTCTCCAAGCTGCAAGGTATCCGTGCAGGTCTCACATCGTTCTCACGTATCTAATCCCACGCAGCGCTGGAAAAGTCGACCGCCGAGGAGGAGCGACAACCCGAGCACGATGACAACGCGCAGACCATCCGGCCCACGAATCGCTCCCCGCGCTCGGCCCCAGCCGGCGTCGTCTCCAAGTCACCGCCGCGCGAGATGGGGCGGATCGTCGAGGACTACTCGGACGTCGGCATCGAGGAGGACGACGAGTGGCAGGAGAAGTTCGCAGACTTCAAGATGAAGACCTCCGTCCGCCGCGGCCTCTTCCACCCCGACGACATCAAGACCGTCGGGCTCGCGCCGCCGTCTCCGGGCCCAAAGACCGCACCGCTGCCCGATATCGGAATGGGCCGCGCACCGCGCGGGCATTCGCGCCAGCTGAGCCCCGTGCTGCCCTCGTCTGCATCGGCGTCTCCGTTTGCGGCACCCCCGTCCCTCGCTGTGCGATCGCACTCGCGCTCGCCGTCGCTGGCGGGCTCGTCAGGCGGCTCGTTTGGGAAGTCGGATGCGCGGCGGATGGCGAGCAGCGAGTTTGACAAGTATGCGGAGGACGACGATGAGGACTATGACGATGTCTTTGGGAAGCCGAACGGGTCCTGTGCGTTTTTTTTCTTCATGCCACGCGAGGTGAGGTGATGTGACTGGCTGAATTGTGTACACTATAGCGCTGGAACATCCGGTGCAGACGCTGCAGCTCAATACGCGGCTGTCGAACAAGTCCTGGGTAAGGGGTTCTTCGTTGGATCGTCATCTCGGCGCGGGCGTGCTGATGGTTCCGGTAGCTCGGCGACGAAGACACGGACGAGGAGGATCCCTTTGCGGAGGTGGGTGCTTGTGGGCTGTTCTTTTGGCTTATGTCCTGTTGATGCGGTTTGTTGACAGATCGACGAGGGTTTTGCGGAGGATGACTTGGAGGCGAATCTACAGCGCGACAAATACGCGCGCCTTACGACCGCAGTCAACCAGCTCATCGACGAACTCACGCCCTCGGCGCCAGACTTTCAACTCCGGGATGCCTGTGACCAGCTCGTGAGTGTTTTTCATCCAGTCATACATCTGCGTAAGCGCGGGGACTGATCACGTCTCGGGTGCAATTTTTTTTTTGCTTCGTTTCACATTAACCATAGTTGAGCATTTTGTCCGATGCACCGGAGATGCAGAGTCAGCTGGTTTCGGCGCACGGCATGCTTGCAATCTTAGAGGTGTTGGAAGGGCGGAGCTCCCGCGATGTCATTATGCGGCTCCTACAGATCATCAATCTTGTGAGCGCGGTTTTGCGACCCTGACTGACGTGTCACCGTGTGCAAAAGTGCTGACTCGCTCGGGACCCGATAGCTTGTCACGGACGATGCGGGCTTCCTGGAGAGTTTCTGCCTCATTGGGTGCGCAGCCCATTCTCTCTCTGCTCAGAGCTTTTACGGGGAAGTCGACTGACACATTCGTGGCAGCGGGATTCCCGTCATGATGGGTGCGTAGTCATGCCCCGATATAGTCTCGATGGCGCTGGCTGCTGATCGTTTTTTTACGCCAGGCTTCACTTCCAAAAGGTATCCGTCCGAGTGTCGGCTGCAGGCGTCAAACTTCATCCAGTTGTTATGCCACACGTCGGTCCTTACTTTGCAAATGTTCATCTCGTAAGTACTACCCCCGCGATCGCTCGCGCCGTGACCCTACTTCTCATCCTCTGCTTTCCCCCCCTTTAACACCACAAAGATGTCGAGGGTTGAAGGTCCTCGTTGACCTCCTCGACGAGGACTTTGCAGAGCAGAGCGAGTTGATCGTACATGCGCTCAACGGGATCGGGAGCGTGTTCGAGCTGCAAAGTCCGTCCTCCACGAAGAACGATTTCTGCCGGCTCTTCATACGGGAGGGCCTGCTCGATCCGCTGTCCTCCGCGCTTCTGAACGTAATGGCAAGCCGCGGCGAGGCAGCGGCGGACATGAAGCGCAAGATCATCCAGATCCTTCTTGTCTTCTGCCAGGTGTCCCAGTCCGACGTCCATGTCCGCAATGCGCTCGGCACACGGAAGGTCGTCCGACGTACGTGCTGCACACCATCGGCCCTGTACAACTGATAGAGACAAACTTGCAGGGTTGTTGCGAGCGTGTGAGCTGCTCGAGCCGGAGTATCTCGTCCACATGCTCAAGGCGATCAAGCATCTATCGATGAATGCAATGCTACTTGAAGTGCTGCAAAATGCGAACGCTATTGAGATCTTGACCCGGATCCTGGACGAGCAGAGTTTAGGGACCTCACAGCACGGCACGTCCATGAAAACCTTCGTTCCGTCCCGGTGCTAATTTTTTTTATTCGCAGGAAATGTCAAACCATATCTTCCAGACGTGCTACAACTTGTGCCGATTGAACAAGGGCAGACAGGAAGAGGCCGCCCAGGCCGGCATCATACCGCTACTGATGCGCGTCATCGAGTCGAGTTCTCCCCTTAGGCAATTTGCCCTCTCTATTCTGTGTGACCTGGCGAGCGCGGGGAAGAGCTGCCGGATGTTGCTACGGCAGCACGATGGTCTTGCTATGTATATCAAGCTTCTCACGGATCCCTACTTTCAAGTGAGCGCTCTCGAGTCTATCCTAGCATGGTAAGTACGGGTTGCGATTTCCGCGGCCCAGAAGCGTCGATTGATACCCGTTTTTAAGGCTTCAAGAGGAGACAGCTCGTGTAGAGGACGAGCTAGCGAAGCCCAAGTCGCTCGACGCGCTCCTCAAGTGTTTCGTCTCCGCCAAAGCGGGCTCCTTCGAGAACCTGCTCGATCCGTTCCTCAAGATCTGCCGCCACTCGACGGCCATCGCGATCGGCATCGCCAAAGCGCAGTTCTTCCGGCGCGTCTCGGAGAAGCTCAGCAACAGCAAGGCGGTCGTCAAGCTGAACCTGCTCCGCATCCTCCGCGCCGTCTGCGACGTCCACCCGAACCGCGCGCTCCTCGTCGAGCGCTACGGCATACACGAGACGGTCGCCGCGCTCCGGCGCAAGGACGGTGCCGTGCTCGTGCGCGAGCTCGCGCGCGAGATCGAGCCCAGCCTCGCGCCCGCGCTCAAGCCCTCCCTACGGGGCGCCGACACGCCCAAGAGCTCGATCGCGCCGAAGAGACGCACCACACGCCGCACCGCCAGCGACACGTCGGGCATCGGCACGCCATCGCCACCGCTCGGCACGGGCCCGATGATGAATAACCCGCGCGTGACGAGCGCGGGCGCTGGGTTGGGCACTGGGACGACGCGCGGCGTCCCGCCGCGCTTGCATGTTGGCGATATCCCGTGGCAGCCTGGCGTCGGCACGGGACGGCGCTGAGCAGCGACAACAACAAAACACACACACACGAGCCGCCGTCATGTACTGTATTTTGCATGAGTCCCTTCTTTTTTTTCTCTCCACATAGCTATTTTTCTGGTCCCGTCGTCGCTCGTTCATACTGCTTTGACTTTTTGGTTGGCCACGTTACTTCGCATCATCGTACACGCTCGTTACTCAGCATCGTCATCTCACTCTCCCTCTTCATTACCTGGTTTTTAAAGCATAAGTTAGGACACCTACACATTACTGTACTAGAGGTCTGATACCCCCCCCTAATTGAGTGGAACTCTTCGGTCCGCAGTGTCGTCGTCTGCGACTATTTCGCTGTCCTAACGCACCTAGCCGTGCTGTATGAAAAGTGTAAACTATTGTGCGTCACCGACCAGCGGTGTGACAATCCATGGCAAGATTTTCCGCATGGGTGAAAGTCTCTCGTCCTCTGCTCATTCAGGGTTTGTTTCAATGGTCGAGAAAAACATAAGGAAGAATCCCCAGAAGCCGGTCTATATGAACTATTACATGCCAAATTCCCTATGACTCGGATAGATATATTGTTGAGGCCTAGGCCTAGAAGGGACATGAAGAACGTTTGACTCATCAGGAAACCAGCAAAAAGATACTATACTACGATGTCGGACAGGCTGACTCGAAGTGATTAGGGATCAAAGAAATGCTGCTGTCGTATTTCAGTGTATGGCTGCATACGAGCGAAGTGACATGGTGAGGCTTGGAGCAATAGCTATTATCCACCTCGACTCGGATTGCGTAGCTACGCAGAGTACAATTGCAGACTCAAATATATTGACAGACGTAGTACACAGCAACCCAAAAACAATCGGTTTTGTCGATGGCTTTCCCAAAAGGAGGCCACACGACGCATGCGATATCGCAACTATTCGAATCAGGAGTAGAAGGAATGCCCAATGAGATCGGAGAGGGCACATCCCAAACAACATCAAAATGTCCAGGGTAGGAATGGAAAGTCAGGGGACACGAGCGGGGTGAGGACAGGAATGGGGACCGTGAATCCGACCCGAAGAGATCGCGCTTTTTTTTTGTTTGTTTTTTTTGGAGCGAAGAGATCGCGTTCACCTTTACACTCTACATTATACCAGTATCGATCGGGGTCTTGCTCCTCCGTGGGGCTGGCGCTACGGTCATTGCGAATTTCTTGTGGCTCTGCTGTCGAGATTGGTTGGATCTGTTACCACAGGGGGAGTATCGGATCGTGCCGCATAATACATTACTTTGGAAGGACTGTATCGGACATTGTTTGCGCTTGGAACTCATAAATACAGTCTATATAATTACATCGTACGTTACTGTTTGTCCCCTCAGTTCGCTTGTCTCCGCGTCCTGAGGGGTAAGTCTGCATCCCACCCGGATTACTTTACCAACCTCACTAATATCCCGCTGTAGATTGTTTAGGTTCGTCAATGATACGCTTGTCTCCGCGTCCTGAGGGATTGTTTAGGATCTAAAGAGATCTGCGGATCTGCGCCGGTGTACTCCACGTTTATGTAACGGTCAGAGTGCCGGGGCAGAGTGACGAATGAACGTATGGCAGCCCACAAAGCGCCTGACGCAGGACCTTGTACGCAGAGATATTTCAGGGCAGGTAATAGACTAGTTCCCTGGTCTGCTGCTCCCAATGTACGCAAAATGTTTATCATGAGTTGCCCAGCCAGAGAAAGCTTTTCAACACCACTAAATGTGTGAATAAGCTCCGGCCAGTGCTCACTGTCCGCATCGTCCTGCCCACTCGACGACTGCGTCATATAAATGCGTAGATCTCCCACACCAAGCAGGAAACCGGAAGAAGAAAATTGGTAGCAAATTTGAGCCATGGAGGATAACTGCCAGTCTAACTGCTCGCAGGATATCTGTAATGCAAGGCGCACATGGGCTTCTGGCTGGAAGAAGGTGATAGAGATGGCACGCTCGGAGGATAGAATGTCTGCTCGGCGGTGTGACTTCTGCATTTCTATCCGGTTGATGAAGCAGCTGAGTTGCGAAATGTGGAAGATGAGTTGGTTGAAGAGCCTGACTTCGATATCCCCGAGACGAGGAGCGTCGATTCTGGTCACAAGGTCGTTTAAATATTCGCTGGTTCCTTGAAATTTGAAGCGGGAAAGAGCGGGAAGCACGACGCGTTCCCCGGGCAATGGAGATATACCGACGTGACTGGGGCGGGAGGAGGGAGAAAGGAAATGTAACAAAAGAGATTGAAGTTGGGTCGTCCCAGACAGTGCATTAGCTAACGCTTTGGGCGACAGATACCCGCTACTCGGGATTTCGTGAAGCAGAAGATCTACAAGGCCCGCCGAAGAAGAAAGTAGCTGCGGGAGTGCAGGAAAGGTAATTCTGGTTGAGTGAATAGTACGCAGGCGTGTACCCCACGTAAGAGTGCTGGGGAGGGTCAGCTGCACGTTATCCAGGGGTCGAAGAACGAGCTCTTCTAATGTCGAAAACGGCTTTTCGATGGCGAATAATTTCGCCAGAAGAGAAGTTGAGATCGTGAGGCCGATGGAGCATACACAATCAGAGCGCTTCAATGCAGCCACGATGTTGTCCTCGTCCTCGGGAGTAGGAGGGTCGAGAGTTGGGGACCCCCCATAATGTACGATGATAGGCAGGGCGGGCCAGTAATCTAGGGTCTTCAATACAGGTGTTCCGTGCATGCAGTAGAGTCGAAGATCTAGACCCAGGGGCGATGTAAATATGATCTGTCGCCATCGTTGGCATACGTGTGTGAGGGTAGGCCAAAATCGCGGAGAAGCACCCAGGTTGTGTCGAAATATGTTCAGGATGACATCGTCGGAGAGTACCTCAATCGTCACCTGTTGAGATAAAGGTCCTGCTCAAAACATGTTAGCGTGGGGTGGTGGCACTGGGCAGACGTCGTACCTGTTCCACGTAATTGACTGATGTGACATAGTGGTTCATATTCCACCCGTATTGGATGACCAGAGAGCCGGCGTGAGGTCATGAATGACACTATGGCCTCCCTCAAAGGTCCATGGCGTGGCCCAGGCTGCGGTATGTAGAGCTCGTGTAGGGCAGGTAGCACAGTTTTACGCCGCCTCCGGCGTGGTTGCAAAGTAAACACATTGATTGTTGAATGGTCGCCAGCTACACGAGGCCACTCCGTATCTTCGAATGAGCGGATAAGCTCTAGCCATTGTTCCGCACCAACCTCCCTACTTGATAGTGATGTCACCGTGATACATAGATTTTCCACACAGGAAAGGAAAGCGGAAAAGCGACTGCAGACCTGAGTTATAGAGAATAGTTGCTGGCTTAACAGTTCGCAGAATACTTGCAATTTAAGGCACGTAGGAGCTGGCTGGCTCAAGGAGATGGAGACGGAATGTTCGGAAAATATAATATTGGCTTGGCGATGTGACTTCTGCATTTCCATCTGGAATTTGCGAGGACGTGAAACGCTAAAGATGGGCTCATCGAGGAATGTAATTTCAATGTCCCCGCAATGAGGAGCATCAATTCTGGCCAAAAGGTCTTCCAAGTACTGGGTGTCTCCTCGAAAATCAAGGTGGGTGAGAGCAGGGAGAATAACGCGTTCCCCGGACCATGGGGGCATGGTAACGCGATTGGTGGTAGAAATAAAATGGAGTGAAAGTGAGTGAAGCTGGGCCACCCTGGACAATGTATTCGCAAGCGCATTCGATGACATAATTTTTTTAGAAATGCCGTGAAGGCGAATATCGACAAGGTCCCGGGAAGAAGAAAGACATCGCAGGGGTGAGGGAAAGCCGATCCCAGTCAGGTGAAGTCTACGGAGGCGTGGGCCCCACCGAAAGGCTCTGGGCAGGGTCAGCTGCATGTTATCTCGAGACGAAAGAAAAAGCTCCTCGAGTTCAGAGAACGACTCCTCGATCGTGGAAAGTTTTGCCAGGAGCGACCTTGTGACGGTGAGGCTGATAGAGCTAACACGATCAGACCGCTTCAGTGCGGCCAGGATATTGTCCTCGTCCTCGGGAGCAGGGGAATCGAGCGCCGGAGATCCCCCGCACTCCACGACGATAGGCAGGGCTGGCCAGTAATCTAGAGCCTTCAAGACAGGCGTTCCGTGCGTACAGAACAGTCGAAGATGTAGAGTTTGTTGAGACGAAAATACGATATGTCTCCACTTGCGACATATATGCACAAGCCTGGGCCAAAATCGTGGAGATTTGTCCAGATAATAACGAAATATCTCCAGAAGTACTTCGTCGGAAAGCTCCCCGATCGTCACTTGTCGAGAAAGGAAACACGTTAGCGAATAGCGCAAGCACTGCGTGGAATATGTACCTTTTCTAGGGCATTTGCCTGGTGTGGTAACGGTTTGGGGGAGCGATACATGTCGGGCATGAGCACGTCTATTGGGAGATCCGTCATACTCTGTCACCTCCCGCGGTGGAGCAAAGCTGCTACGTAAATCACTTACTTTCGAGAATGCATGAGGGGAAGAATGAACGGGGCAGAAATCGCAGGCGTATCCTTGGGCATATAACATGCCGGAAAATGAATATCACACCGTACGGTCGGCTAATCAAGTTTTGGGGCGTGGTGGGCGACAGGCTCACTCGCCGCATACACGTGGGGGCAGACATGACCGCCGGATTGCTGTGCAGATTAAATTGCCGTGTGAACCGGTGTGTGCGCTGGAGGTTGTGTCGAATATGGATGGACTACAGTAATAACCACTAAGGTGGTACAAAGGAGGGCGTCGTTAGCAAGCATCGTTATCTTAGGTTGGTGTCCAGGAAGGGATGATAGTAGTCGCTTCCTTTTTTGGAGCGTAACAGCCGACCGTTACGACAGAGACGCCTCTGGCTCTGGCATATCTCGGCGCCCGCGTTCCCCGTTCCCTTCCCCATCCCTCTCCTTTCCGCCCCTTCTTTACCACCTCTTTCTCTCTTAAAGCAAAGATGTCGAGGGTTGAAGGTCCTCGTTGACCTCTTCAATGAGGACTCTGTGGATCGAGCGAGTTGATCATACACGCACTCAACGAGATCGGGAACGTGTTCGCAAAGCCCGACCTTCACGAAGAATGATTTTTATCAGCTTTTCGTCAGGGAGGACCTGTTCGATCTGCTGTGGATCTGCACTTTTCTCGTCTTCTGCCAGGTGTCGCAGTCCGACGTCCACGTCCGCAACGCGCTCAGCACACGGAATGTCGTCCGACGTGCGTACGGCACACCATCGACCCTTTGCGATTGACAGAGATAAACCACTTGCAGGTTGTTGCGAGCGTGCGAAATTCTCGAGCCAGAGTACACGCTCAAGGGCCAGGCGATCAAGCATCTGTCGATGAATGCCGTGTTACTCGAAGTGCTGTAAAGCGTGAACGCAATTGAGATCCTGACCCGGATCCTCGACGAGCAGATCTCGGGACCTCTCAGCACGGTACGTCGATGAAACAAATACCACTTAGTTTTGTCCCGGTTCTATTTTGTATTCGCAGGAAATCATATCTTCCAGACGTGCTACAACTCGTCAATTGAACAAGTGCAGACAAGCGCCGGCCGGCATCATACCGCCATTGATGCGCGTGATCGCGTCGAGTTCCCCCCGTAGGCAGTTTGCCTTCACTATTCTGTGCGACCTAGCGTGCGCGGGGAAGAGCTGCTGGATGTTGCAATCCATCAAACTTCTCACGAATCCCTACTTCCCTCTCTAGTCTATTCTGGCATGGTGAGTACGCTCGTGGCGGTGGTTCTAATTTCCGCGGCTCGGGAGCGTCGATTGATAACCCCTCGGTTTTAAGGCTTTAAGAGGAGACAGCTCGGGGAGAGGACAAGCTGGCGAGATCCATCCAAGTTGCTCGACGTGCTTCTCAAGTGTTTCTCCGTCAATGCGGGTTCATTCGAGAACCTGCTCGATCCCTTCCTCAAGATATGCCCCCACTCGACGCCGATCGCGATCGGCATCGCCATGACGCAGTTCTTCCGGCGCGTCACGGAGAAGCTGAGCAACAGCAAGGCGGTCGTGAAGCTGCTCCGCATCCTCTGCGCGGTCTGCGACGTCCACCCGAACCGCGCGCTCCTCGTAGAGTGCTACGGCATATACCACGCTCCGGCGCAAGGACGGCGCGGTGCTCGTGCGCGAGCTCGCGCGGGAGATAACCTAGCCTCACACCTGCGCTCAAGCCTTCCTCAGGGGTGTTTATGTAAAAACCGTAGGCTATAGATTGTATGCGCCTCAGTCACTCATCTGAGGTGAGCTCAAGTCCTTATTGTAACATGCATAACGTGACATGACATGCGCAAGCGTGCTACCAGAGATGTCTGACATCTCGGCGCCTGGGATCCCGGTCCCCTCCTCATAGGCTCCTTTCCTTTCCTTTTTTACCGATTCTTTCTCCTTCAACACAAAGATAAGATATCGACGCCTCGTCGACCTTCCCAATGAGGACTTTTTGGACCAGGGCGAGCTGATTGTACACTTGTCCAATGGGATTGGGAGCGTGTTCGAGCTGCAATGTACGACGTTCACGAGGAGTGATTTTAGCCAGCTCTCTACGGGGAGGGCCTGCTCAATTTTCTGTCATCCGTGCTTCTGAACGTATGGTAAGGCAACGGCGGACATGAAGCGCAAGGTCATCCGGATCCTTCTCGTCTTCAGCCAGGTGTCTCAGTCCGACTTCCACGCCCGTAACGCACTCGGCACACGGAAAGTCATCAGACGTGCATGCTGCACACTATCGACCCTTTGCGACTGACAGAGATGGGGACCACTTGCAAGGTTGTTGCGAGCGTGCGAACTTCTCAAGCTGGAGTACCTGGTCCACATGCTCAAGGCGATCAAGCATCTATCGATGAACGCGATGCCATTCGAAGTGTTGCAAAATGCGAACGCTATTGAGACCCTGACCTGATCCTGGACGAGCAGAGTTCTGGACCTCACAGTACGGCACGTCCATGAAAACCCTCGCTCCGTCCCAGTGCTGATATTCTATTCGCAAGAAATGTTAAATCATATCTTCCAGACGTGCTACAACTTGTGTCGATTGAACAAGGGCAGAAGAGGCAGCGCAGGCCGGCATCATACCGCTACTGATGCGCGTCATCGAGTCGACTTTCCCCCACCCTCTCTGTTCTGTGCGACCTGGCGAGCGCGGGGAAGAGCTGCCGGATGTTGCTACGACAGCACGATGGTGCCGCGATGTACATGCTTCCGATGGACCCCTACTTTCAAGTCAGTGCTCTCGAGTCTATTTAGGCATGGTGAGGACGCTCGTGACGATAATTCGACTTCTGCGACTCGGAAGCGTCAATTGATACCCCATTTTAAGGCTTCAAGAGACAGCTTGGTAGAGGACGAGCTGGCGAACCCCAAGTCTCTCGGCGCGTGTTTCGTCTCCACCAAAACAGCTTCTTTCGACTCAGGTCGCTGGGATCGGGTCGTGGTGGTCCTCTGATTGAGAAAAGGGTCAAAAAACATGTGTCGGCGCCTGGTCGAGCGCGTCTTTCTTGCACATCATACTGACACAATGGTTGGGTCCAGTATAGAAATCACTATTCAGCGGATGTAAAGGTAATACACCTCACATTCACGAAGCAAAAAAAAAAGATGCGAAAGTAGGGAAGTGACGACGGAGACATCTCGTGGGAATCCAAGCCGGTACCTGCCGTACGGCTCGATCGAGAGTAGGGAGGCGTGCTCGGCTCACTCTGTGTCATCATCGCTCAAATAAAACGGATCGTGTGACCACACGTCATTTAGCAACGAAGAGTGCTCTGATAAAAATGCGAAGGGACCGAAGGAGGGTCCATCGTCTTTTCGCACATTCGAATGCTCGATGAGTGTCGGTGTCGGGATCGCCAGCACATTAGAGATGAAGCAAGGAGGTGGGACTTCAAGGTGTGTTGGCGGTTCCCCTGATGTTCCGTCCTCTGCAGTTGAGTTTGGTGAGACCATTGGTTGGATGTATTTGACCGTTACGGGACGGCCAGAGAGCCGGCGTGACTTGGCGAATGAAGTTACAGCTGCCCGCAAAGGTATGTTAAGCGGCCCGGGTTCCTCCACGTAAAGATTGCACAGGAGAGGCAATACGATTGTGAGGTCCCCATCTTCTGGCAGCAAAGTACGCATAATGGCTGTCCCAAGTTCCCCCGCCACACGAAACTTCTCTGCACCTTTGAACGGGCGAATAAGACGCAGCCAATGTTCGTTGTCCACGTCACTCTGCCCACGTGATGCTGGCGTCGCGCTGATGCCTAGATCTCCCACGCAGGAGAGGAAAGCAGGAAAGTGTTCGCAAACTTGAGCCATGAGCGACAACTGCCAGTCTAACTGCTCGCATGATATTTGCAATCCAAGTCGCGTGGATGCTCCTGGGCGGGTGAAGCAGATGGAAACAGCGTGGTTAGAGGTTAGAATGTCGGCTCGACCATGTAACTTCTGCGTTTCGATCCGGTCGATGAACCGACCGAGTTGCGAAATGTTGAATGTGGGCTGGTTGAAGTATGTGATGTCGATATCCTCGAGATAAGGCGCATCAATTCTGGTCACCAGGCCGTCCAAGTACTTCTTCGTCCCTCGATATTCGAAGTATTCGAGCGAAGGGAGAACGGCGCGATTCCCTGGGATAGCAATAGAATTACGGCGGGAGGGGAAGGAAAGGAAATGGAGGGAAAGCGATCGAAGCCGGGCCATTCCAAATAAGGCATTGGCAAGCACTTCTGGAGAAACATACCCAACACTCGGAATTTCGTGAAGCTGAAGAGATACGAGATCCTCGGAAGACAGAAGAAGTTCTGGGAGTGCGGGAAAGGCAAACCCGATCGAATAGAGACTACGCAGACGCGAGGCCCACTTGAAGGCACTGGGAAGCGCCACCCCCGTAGTGTTTTGGGACAGAAGAACAAGATCTTCTAATTCTGAAAAGGGAACCGCGATTGTACCCATTTTTTCTAGGAGCGAGCTTGTGACGGTGAGGTTGATGGAGATAACACGATCGGTGTGCTTTAATGCGGCCATGATATTGTCCTCGTCCTCAGGACTCGGAGCAGGTGGATTGGTCGTCCGAGATCTCCCATACTGCACGACGATAGGCAGGGGCGGCCAACAATCTAAACTCTTCAAGACAGGCGTCCCTTGCGTACAGTACAGTCGAAGATATAGACCCCGTGGTGACATAAATATGATATGTCGCCACTTGCGACACACGTGGACAAGCTTGGGCCAACATTGTGGAGAGGTATCCAGGTAATAAGAAAATATGTTCAGAAGAACCACGTCTGGAAGGTTCCCGATTGTGACTTGCAGCGACAAAGGTCCTGCTCCAAACAAGTTAGGGAGTCATGGCATCGCATTACACGCAAGACGTACCTAAAACATGATCACGGTACTCCGAGTCGGTCACCGATTGAATGAGTGTCGTGTGTTGAGGAAACCTATCGGGGAATCATGTCACGTCCTGTAGTGAAACACCGAAGAGTCTTCAAGTCGATGACTTACATTGAAGCGAGCACTTAAGGGGGAAAACCTAAAGGAGTTATTGCCTATATAGAATGGAACATCCTGGAACGCCGTGAGGTTGTTGGGGAGTAAGATTCGAGGCACGGCCATTAATGATACGCACTATATAACCTCAGGCAGCTGTCAGTGCCCACCGCATTGCGGTGCGTATTACGTTGCTGTGCTGGCTGCCTGTGCAATAGGGGGCACTACTAAGTGGGGAACAAAACCACTAGGGATGTAAAGGCAGTAAATGCCAGTAATGGTTACTTGTTGCATACGACGAATCCAACGAGTCAACTTTTGTTCTAATGTGGAGCTCATTGTTGCCGGTCCGAATTTGTGCACTTTGCCAGTGCACTGTAAAGCCTGAGGCCTGAGCGCTGAGCACTTGGTCAAGCGAGACGGGATTCCAATGTGAAGCGTTGGAAGCGTCGCACCATTTTTTTTTTGTCGCTCCACAGCCACGTGCTCGAACGAGCACAGCTCCGGCACGATACAGCTGCAATCAAGGCTGCAATACCGCCGAAGTCGTTCCAGACTCAAGAGTACAGCAATTGCATTACTGACTTGATCGCTGGGACTGCCAGTGTCCTAATACCAAGCCCTATTGTACAATACAAATGGGCAATTAATAAGGTGCGTACCCTGCCTTATACTGTAAAACCGGTAACTTATTGACAATCGGTTATAGTTCCATGAATTATTGTAAGTAACTTATAAGCGAAGGTGCATAGTTATATAATAATAAGTATTATAATCCATGTAAGTTATGCAACTTCAAATTTGGTAATCGTACCCGAATTTCTCGAAACATGGGTGAATGAAGCGGATCAATAACTGTGCTGGACGCCGCGACTGTGTTGCTTGCAGAGGTATATATCGTTGCCCTGCGAAGGCCAAGTGAAGGAGCAAACGTCGCGCTGTCGTTGAGATTCGTGGTCGCGTTTGATATGACTGCGATGTTCATGCTGTCGTGAAAGACAGGTTTTGCAAATGCTGCACAGGTATTTCACCCTAACAGAACGACCACAGAGCCGGCGGAAAGTGACAAAGGGCGCCATGACTTCCCGCACAGGGACGTAGAGCGGGACAGGCTCCTGTACATAGAAGTCTTGCAGAACAGGTAGCACGGTTACGGGTTCACCATCGGCTGATCGCAAAGCACGCACAATGTCTGTCGCAAGTTTTCCAGCAACAAAAAGCCTTTTCGCGCGCGTGAATGAGCGGACGAGTTCCAGCCATAGCTCACAGTCCACATCATCCTTCCCAGTTGAGGGCCGCGTCGTATTGATTCCTATATCTCTGACACTGAGAAGGGAAGCGGGAAGATGACTGCAAATTTGAGCCATGCAAGATAACTGCCAGTCTGACTGCCCGCAAGATATCTCCAATCTGAGCCGCGTAGGAGAACCTCGTTTAGTGAAGGAGATGGAAACGGCACACTTGGAGGTTAGAACGTCTGCTCGATTATATGACTTCTGCGTCTCTATTCGGTCGAAAAATTGGCCGAGTTGCGAAACGTCATAGGTGAGCTGAGTGAAGAACTTGATTTCGATATCCCCGAGACAAGGAGCGTCAATTCTGGCCACAAGGCTGTCCAAATAGTTGCTGGATCCTCGAAATTTGAGGTGAGTGAGAGAAGGGAGAACAATACGTCTTCCCGAGGGCGGAGATACATCAATGTGATTACTGCGGTAGGGGAGGGAAAGGAAGTGGAGTGAAAGTGATTGGAGCTGCGTCATCCCAGACAAGGCATTGGCAAACGTTTCTGGCGAAAAATAGCCAGCACTCGGAATTTCGTGAAGTTGAAGATCTATAAGACTTGGGGAAGACAAAAGGCGCCGAGGGAGTGCAGAGAAGGCAACCCTAGTCGAACGGAGACTACGAAGGCGTGAACCCCACCGAAAAGTGCCAGGGAGGACCAACTGCGCGCTATTTTGTGATAGAAGCACAAGATCTTCTAATTCCCGAAACGGCTCGACTATTGTTCCTATTTTTTCCAAGAGTGAACTCGTAACGGCGAGGTTGATGGAGGCGACACGATGAGAGTGCTTCAGCGCGGCCATGATATTGTCCTCGTCCTCAGGAGTCGGGGGATCGATTGATAGAGACCTGCCGCACTTCACGACGATAGGCAGGGCTGGCCAGCAATCTAAACTCTTCAAGACAGGCGTTCGGTGCGTACAATATAGTCGAAGACGCAGACCCAGTGGTGATGCAAATACGATATGTCGCCACTTGCGACACACGTGGACGAGCTTTGGCCAACATTGTGGAGAGGCAACCACGAAATGACGAAATATGTTCAGAAGAACCTCATCGAGAAGGTCTCCGATTGCGACCTGTCGTGACAAAAGTCCTGCTCTAACGTGTTAGAGAGAGACGGGCATCACGCGCGAGATGTACCTTGGCCATGATACTCCTTAGTGACTTGAACCGTTTGAATGAGTGAAGTGCACCGCGCACGTCTATTGAGAGATGGGTGTTATGTCCTGCATTGGAGCATTGGACGTTCTAGACGGCGACTCACTTTGAAGAGGACATTTTGGGGGGAAAAACGGGTGTCAAGGACTCAAGGTCGATTATTGTCCCTCAGGCTATATGGGACATCCTGAAACACGAACCCGAAATTGGTATTGCATTAGCCCGGTCTGGTTGGCTGGCGAGACTCGAGGGGCATATGTCGTTACTGAGGACGCTAATGGCATACACACTTAGGCTAGTTGGCGCTACGGTGGGCGCATTGCTGTGCACACGTGACGCATACCATTTGTTTCAGGAGGTTCACACACTCTCGGTTGCTGCCGTCCTGCACACCCTCGGCTATTGCCGCCCCATCTCCGTTCCTACAGCCCTGCACTGGAACCGTAACTGGAATGAACACAGCCCCATGGTTTCTCCTAGCTTGCTGTGCAATATTGGGCCCGAAGTTGTATATAGGCAACGGACATTTGAAACCAATTCCCCATTTCCACCTCTGACTCAAACCCTTAGTTATCCTATTGAATGGCACCTGCCAGTGGCACGCCAAGTCAAACATACCTCCCGGAGGAGTGCCCACGGCCTTAGAGCAACACTATGTGGTGATATGGTGCCAATCCTCATGGCCTCATTAGCGAGCGCCTCGCTACTTAACTGCGACTGGGTATGGTCACCTTGCGCAGTGCAGGCGGGAATCTCTGGGGCTCACAAACGACCGAAGACCTTGTACGAGGCGACAAAGTCGGACGAACGACTGTATGGCACCCTAGGACCGCACTGCGCAGCAAGTGTTCCAGTAGCTGGTCCCCCTCCGAGTGTCTACTTCGCTCGCTGGTTCCGTGTTCTGAGAATCGAGGGAGAATCGAGGCCGTACGAACTACGACTCGGAGTACTTGCAACCGAGTCGGAGGTGATGGAGGTGAAAACATAACGCAAAAAATGGCGGATTGTACTGATCATGAAATCGATTTAGGTTTGGGTGTAAAAGGAACGCCAGAAGATTTGGCTTGTCGCGCTCGAGCAGGCGTGTCAGGTTTCAAAAGTCGAAGGTGGGCGATAGATGGTGAGGACTCGAGCATCACGCACAAAGCCAAGAACCGATAGCAACCCGCGGATAACGAACGACACTGATCACTCGAATAGATACGAAATCGTGTTTGGGCTTTTCCTCGTAAGTTAGCTAAGGGCTCGTGGTATACAGGTGAAGAGGGATCATAAAGTACCAGGAAACATAAACCGAGTCACAAGTCGGACATGTGCCGACTTATACCGGGTCACGTAGGTGCACATCGTGTCATATCAATGCGAGAGAGAAAGTAAGTACACCATACTGCACATACATCGTGGCTTCTACACCCTTTACTTCATTAAAGGACCGGGGATCGACCCACCAACCGCTGCGACTCCGGGATGTAGCTCGCTGGGTATGCATAAACGCGTCCCATCGGCAAGGTGAAGGAGTAACAGCCGCGCTGCTCCTTTATATATCAGCTTAGGCCTTCTTGCTGTACCGTTGTGTATACTCCACGGTTACAGGACAACCCGAGAGCCGGCGCGAGGTGACGAAGGGAACGACGACCGCCCGTAAAGGCGCGAATAGTGGCCCAGGCTCCTGGAGGTGGAGATTGCGCAGCGCAGGTAGCACCGTTGCGGGCTCCTCGTTGGCTGGTTTCAAGGCATGTACGATATCTGTCACGAGTTCGCCGGCCACATGAACCTTCTCTGCGCCGCTAAAGGAGCGGAGAAGTCTCAGCCATTGTTCGCTCTCCACGCCGTCATGCCCGCTTGTTGGCTGCGTCGTACTGATGCCCAGATTCCCAACGCCGAGAAGGAAAGCCGGAAAATGATTGCAAATTTGAGCCATGGACGACAACTGTCGGTCTAACCGCCGGCAGGATATTTCCAATTTGAGGCGCGGAGGGGCGCCTCGCCGAGTGAAGCAAATGGAAACGGTACGCTTAGAGGTTCGAATGTCGGCTCGACGATGTGACTTCTGTGTTTCTATCCGACCGAGAAATCGGCCGAAGTGTGAACCGTCGAAGGTGAGTTCGTTGAAGAATGCGATTTCGATATCGCCAAGACAAGGCGCATCGATCCTGGTCGCGAGCCTGTCCAGGTTATTGCTGTTTCCTCGGAATTTGAAGCGGGTGAGAGAAGGGAGAGTAATTCGTTCACCTGAGGGTGGAGGTACGCCGATGTGATTATGGCGAGAGGTTGGGGAGAGGAAACGGAGTGAAAGAGATTGAAGTTGGGGTGTTCCGGACAGAGCAGTCGCGAGTGCTTCCGGTGAAAAGTATCCAACCCTAGGAATATCGTGAAGCTGCAGATCTATAAGGTTTGGGGAGGATGAAAGGAGCTGAGGGAGTGAAAAGGTAACTCTAGTCGAGTGGAGACTACGGAGGCGTGAGCCCCACCGAAAGGTGCTAGGGAGGACCAACTGCATGCTATTTTGTGACAGAAGAACAAGGTCCTCCAGTTCCGAGAACGGCTCCTCCACTTGCGTGCCCAATTTGTCTACGAGCGAGTGTGACAGACATAACTCGATGCTGCGAACTCGATTGGGATGCTGCAGTACTGCTACAATGTTGTCTTCTTCTTCAGGAGAAAGGCGCTTATGATTTGGAGACCCGCTGCACCGCACTACAATGGGGAAGGCTGGCCAGCAATCAAGGGTATTCGTGACTGGCGTTTTAGGTGTACAGTAGAGTCGGAGATCCAGACTGCATGGGAATGCAAATACGATGCGACGCCATCTCTGACACACGTGGGCAAGCCTATGCCAAAACGATGGTGAAGACACTCGGTAAAAACCGAATATGACGAGAAGGACGTCGTCGGGGAGCACTCCGATCTCTGAGTCTCGGTCCGAGGAACGACTTCCTGTTTTGAATATGGCGGGTTGGATGACAGATAGGCGCCGTGTGCGTCTATTTGACCCACGGAGTGTTAGCCGCAATGAAGCGAGAGTAAAGCGTCAGATGACTTACTTGTGTGGGGTCATTAGGGGCGTTAGAGAGTGGCTATTGCCAGTGCCCTTATATCAAAGGATTTGTGGGCGGTGTTAGAGGTCATGGACCAGGGCACGCCAACACGCCGAGTGCACATGTCCGAGAATGTTCACCGCATTCCATTGCGCATCCCTGTGCCGGTACGCGGTATTTCATCGAGCGATCCGCCAGCCATGTAACAGGTGGGCATGCGCGAGGACGATATACCAACCAGGTTTATATTATGCACCATGTATTGCCAGTGCGTGGGAAGACGACACCGCATCCGAAGTCATCCGAGTTGGGGCCGATCGAATGATACTTGTACAAAATTGGAAAGCATGAGGCGACCTCCGACGATCAGGTCAGTGCATTCAGGCTCCTTGGTCGTCTCGTTCCATTTTCCTGTTTGTATCGGGCCATCTTTGAGTAGGTTAAGTGTCTCGGTTAGGGTAAGCCTCGTTTTGTCATCGCCCTTCTATTTTTGCCAAACGGGCCACTCTTCCGCACCCGAGTCGAGTGACGTAACTATTTTTTCCTTCTCCCGCCAGTGCATAATTCCTGCAAGTCATTGTGTCGTGTCTAGTACTAGCAGTAAGACGGACCTGGAAGACGTTTATCCCCCTTTTCTTACATTTTTCTTACAGAGTTTACAGTAACTTGTTTGCTCGGTTTCTATACTTTCACTGCTGTGAATCTCCCTTCAGCAAGGGACAGCAACGCCCGCACCGTGACAGACCCTATTATAATCATCGTTGTATTTCCAACCTGTTCATTCATTCGTTCATTCGTTTTTTGTTGCATGTCGATGTCATTAGTGTGTGGGGTGCGTATATCAGTAATCACGTACTAGCGAATTGAAAGAGGGGGTTGTACGTAAGAAGTAAAGACAAGGTTATATATCGACTTTCGTTCGGCCACAGAAAGGATCGTCTGAATTAAAGTGAGAAATGATAAAGCGGACGTCCCAATGATGACGTGACCGAGCGAGAGTCAAACTTGTCCACTATGTCGCGACTAAGGCCTTGGGTGGGTGCGAAAACGACTGGCAGAAACAGTGTGGTGGCCTGGAAATTCTCTTGGTAATCCGTTCTCGCGACTGAGGTCGATATTAGTTTGCACGTACTTTCGTCCGCTTCGTTTAAGCAAGTGGTGGCCTATACTCCACCTTCAATGGACTTTCAGAGAGCTGGCGCGAGGTCGCGAATGAAGTCACAGTTGCTTGCAATGCCGCACAAAGCGGCTCAGGTTCCATTGCCAGGTCAAGCTCGCGCAGAGCAGGGAGCACCGTTGCAAACTCCCCATCGGCTCGTAGCAATGCATGCATGATATCTGTCGCAAGCCCGCCAGCCACATAAAACCTTTCTGCACCTCTGAATTGGCGGAGAAGACGCAGCCAGCCTTCACCGTCCACAGTGTCTGACTCGCTCGGCGGAGGACCTGTAACGACGCCTAGATCTCCCGTTCCAAGAAGGGAAGGGGGGAGGAGGTTACAAACACGAGCCATAGAAGACAACTGACGATCTAGCCGCGTGTGGTACATGCCCAATACAAAGTATGAAGGAGACTCAACCCCTGACGGGGTAAACCGGATGGAAATGTAATTCATGGATGTTTGAATCACGGCGCGACGATGTAGCCTCTGTGCCTCTATCAGGTTGATGAATTGTCCAATTTCTGATAGGCTGCTGACGTGGCCGGCGAACGTGATTTCAATTTTGGCAAGGCAAGGAGCATCGATTTCGGCCACAAGGCATTCCAAGTACTGGCTAAAGCCTCGAAATTTAAGCCGAGTGAGGGCGGGAAGAACAACGCGCCTCCCTGAGGGTGGAAATCCGCCGGTGTGGGTTCGAGGATAAAGGAAGGAATCAGAACGTAGTGAAAGTGACTCGAGCTGGGTCATCACGGACAATGCATTCGCGAGCGCCACTGGTGAAGGAAGTTCGCAACTGCGAATACAGCCGGTGTGGAGCTGAAGATCTACAAGATTCGGGGAGGAGGAAAGAAGTGGCGGGAGCGATAGGAGGGAAATGTCGGTCAAGTGGAGAACACGAAGGCGTGGGCTCCATCGAAACGGCAGGTTGGAGTGGAAGAAGTACCTGCTGGATATGGATCGAAGAACGAGGTCTTCTAGTTCCGACAACGGCTCCTTCACCTGTGTACTCAATTTTTCCACGAGCGAATTTGTTAAACATAACTTGATGCTGCGAACTCGGTTGCGACCATGCTGCAGTGCCGCAACAATGTTGTCTTCGTCTTCAGGAGAAAGGTGCTCGCAACCTTCATCTCCATTATGCTTGCCATGATGAGACCTTCTGCACCGAATAGCAATAGGAAAGGCCGGCCAGCAACAGGTGTTCTTGACAAGAGTGCGAGGCGTACAGTAGAGTTGAAGATCCAGACTGCGTGGTGACGCAAATACGATGAGCCTCCATCTCTGGCACACATGGACGAGCCGATGCCAATGCCAATGCCATGATGACGACATCCGGCAAAAGCCAAAGACGACCAACAAGACGTCGTCCGAGAGCACTCCGATCGACGCACGTCGACCCAGGGGGATGCTTCCTATTTTGAAAAATTCAATGAACGACGTAGAAATTGCATACGAGTCTTATCGTACCCGCAGCCCGAGGCAGGCCATCGTGGTCTTCAGGTTCGGAACTTGAAGGGTCTTGGATGTCGGGTAAGTACGTGGTTTCTTTGACCACGTAAACCACGGCAGGCTCTGCTCCCTCGTGGAGGGCATGGGCTTCTCCCCCGAGGAGACGAACTGGCTGCGGAGCTTCCTGGCAGACCGCCGAGTACGACTCAGGTTCAACGGGGCTCTCTCGGACGAACAGGGACAACCAGTGGGGGTACCGCAAGGTTCACCCATGTCCCCTGTATTGTCCATCGCCTACACGGCACCCCTCCTACACAGGATGGCGGGTTGGAACAACTCGTCTTTGGGGATGTACGTGGATGACGGCCTATTATTCGCCTGCGCGGAAACGTGGGAAGGTGTGACAACCCTACTGTGGGCACGCTACGGCATCTGCGAACAGTGGCTCCGACTATCGGGACTCGCCATAGAGCCTGAGAAATCGGAACTGCTCTTCTTCCAGAAACCTAGGGAGCGCAACCCAATCCCCCCCCCCCCCGGGTTGACCTTACCGGACGGGGAGGGGTCATACACGGTGCGCCCGGTTGAGACCCTGAGGTACCTCGGGTTCTTCATCAACCGGCGACTCAAATGGGACCCACACGTGACCATCATGTGCAACAGGGCGAGGGCCTCCATCCGAGCGCTCTCGATCCTTGGGAACACCATACGAGGCCTCTCAATGGCAAACTGGCGGCTAGTCATGAACGCCGTCTGTTTACCCGTCCTCTCCTACGGCTGCCAACTCTGGTACCGATCCAAGGGAGTCGCCGGGCTGATCAAGAAGCTGCAAGTGGTGCAGAACGAGATGGTGAAAGTGGTAACGGGCTCCTTCCGCACCGCGCCGCGGGAGCCCCTTCTAGTCTTTACCCGCATGCTCCCTATGAGCGTGTTCCTCGAAAAGCTCACTCACACGACCGCTTTGCGTTTATACAGGTTACCCCGCGCATCGCAACTGCTCCGCCGCCTGGGTCCGGAGTGGTACGTGCCGGGCCGGGGGGACTTCCGCGAGGTCGTCCCACGCTCATCCGTCGTGCCCGGTCGACGCAACCGTGCCCCCACGGCTCTGGAGGCTCTCGCCATGCGTGTCCCCTCAGACGGGCCGCGTGTCGACGTGGTCAACTTGGCTCCCTGGGAGGTTCCCAACTGGGCGAGCCAGGTTACCCACCTTGGGGTTGGAAACCCTGCGGAGCGGAAGGCCTGGACGCTATCCCTACACAGGGACGCGCCGGCCCAGGACGCTCTGATAATCCACGTCCAAGCCAAAGTGTCCTCACAAGGACGCGGCGACGGCAAACTGGTGGGCGCGGCGGCAGCCACCTTTACGCGAGGGGGAGCGGATCCGAAGTACAGGGTCTGGGTGTTGGGCGAAAGCGCTCTTCAGTTCGACGCGGATGCCTTCGGGCTCGCCAAAGCTGCGGAGTTCCTAGCCATGACCTATCTTGACGAGGTGCCCCCACCCAATTCGATTTACTTATTTACTAACTCGAATCCGGCTATCCAAGCGGTCAAAAACCCGCTCTCTCAGACTGCGCAGTCCCACGCGCTTATGTTTTACCAATCTCTCACGACCCTAGCCTTACGCCACCCTAATTTCCATCTTCACCTAGTCTGGACCCCGGCCGATGCCGAACTAGAAGGGCAAGGGAAAGCACGGGAACTGGCCGCCGTCGGATGCACCGCCGATCCCCCTGACGGGTTGAATCGCGTCAATAGTGCGTCCTATCAGAAAGCGCGCGCGCGCTCTATCGCATTCATGCGGTGGGAAGGGCGATGGCACGGGAACAGACTCATCCCGTTATTCCGCCACGAATGGGTCGGGGAACAACTATCATTCCACCAAACCTACTCCGACATCTACCCCCCCGACCCCAAACGACCCCACCCGCTATGGCTGCAGTCCACAGCAGCCGAAACACTACCATCCGGTCGTCGCCGTGCCAAACACACACGCCGCTCTACCTCCACCCTCATGCAGGTGGCGACCGACCACGCCTTCACTGGAACCTACGTCCAACGGTTCCGCAAGAGCGACCCCCCGGAGCACATATCCTGCCCTTGCGGCGCTCCGGTCAGGGACTCTCTCCACATCACCACTGAGTGTCCACGCTTCATGAGGGAGCGTGTGAACACGGGCATATTCACGTCACGCGCCCACATAAACCAATCATTAACTCCGTTCCAGTCGCTCCTCTGTACCCGCAAGGGCATAGGGATGCTTCTGGACTTCTTCGATCAGACCCGCGCGCTTTCCAAACCGGAATCCGGCCCCCCCATACCCGTGCCCCCCGAACCCGACTAGGTAAGGTGGACGCTTGGAGGTAATATACCCTCTCCCGTGCTTGTATGTTCTCATGTGACTCGGCCTAAACGCGGTGAAATACTCCGCCCCTCTCGAACCTTATTTGTATGACTCGCGCCGCCCACGAGGCCGGCTTTCTGACCCGCCTCCTGTTTCGTTCTCCCTACTTACGCTTCTCGGGGCACCTCACGGACTATCACACTTCTCATAACTGTAGTTGGCTCACGCTGCGACCGGTCTGTATCCAAGATATGTATCCCGGAATATAAATTGATCCAAAAAAAAAAAAAAGATGTCGGGTAAGTATCTATTAACCCAAGGAGAGACCCGCAACTCCATTAGCTTCCATAACGGAGCCAGTAAAACGGTAGACTTGCTTGTGAGACATCATTAGGGATGGTGAATGGGGAATTAGATGGCTACTGTCCCCGAAACTTTTGCGTATGGTACAAAGGGTTTTTTTAGAAATATTTTATTTCATGGTAACTTAAGGGGTTTTCCTACAGAATGCTCAGTTGTTTATTGTTCAACGTTCAACGTTCAACATTCAACGTCGACCCCATTGATGAGTACTTTTCGTCGACCACCCACAAAGAAGCGGAAGCAACGTGCTTGGGTGCATGAGGATGCGGGCCTTAGCAAAGAAGTGCAATGGCTACAGGACGACCTTATGGAAAATCCTTGCCCAGAGTCGACACGACCCCGACAGGAACCTGCCATGAATCGCTACCACCCACCGAAACCTCAGGCTCACCCTGAACCTAAAAAGAAGAGGCGCCACTCCCGCCAGAGCCGGAAGAAGGCTAAGGGACCCAACATGCCGTCAGAGTCCCAGGAGGTTCCCGCCCCCCTGAAGGAGCCCAAGGCCCCTGGCCCCCTGATGGAGCCCGGGCACATACCATTCAAGTGGAGGAGGGTACACACACCGACGGAGGAGGGGGGAACAGATGGGGGTGGGGCGTGTTAAAGAAGGGGGTGGGGGCCATGTCAACGGGGGAGTACCACATTCGTGTGTCATTTTTCAATCAATGTTTATACTGGGCCGCATTTGCGTATCCCTCTTGATCTTTTGCAGTCAGTGGGGATGGAGGCGTCCTAAACCATGCTACTCCTGGACTTCTGCGCTGCGTCGCTATGCGTGGAAAAACTGATTCCATCTGCTCTTTTTGCACTACTAATTGCGACCCAGTTTCAAGTGATTATTATTTCGTCGTAACGACAATATAATTTCCCCTGTGAAGTTGCCTATGTGGCTCGGTATTTCGTTCGCAGTTGAGTCTGATATTGGGCTTCGTCACTGTATATGCAAGCACAACGTCGCCTGCCCTCACAGTTTGCTTGGAGTCCTCACCGTCGCTGGTATCCCGAACCTACATGAGACCGTGACATAGAAATAAGGTGACAATAGACACCTACACACATCCAAGAACAGTATTTTCCCTTTCCCTACGCCTATGACTTCCCCGCCTCAAGATCTCCATTCCTCCACAATTTCTACCCTGTTCCTAACCGAGTTCCACTATAGTACTCCACCTCTATGGGCCGGCCAGAGAGCTGGCGTGCGGTCTTGAATGAAGCCACGGCTGCCTGAAGAGCCTCACAAGGCGACCCAGACTCCATTGCTACGTAGAGCTTGCGCAGAGCAGGTAGTACCGTTGCAAAATCCCCATCGACTCGTTGCAAAGCGTGCATGATGTCTGTCGCAAGCTCGCCGGCCACACAAAACCTTTCTGCCCTACTGAACGGGCGGAGAAGACGCAGCCAGTTTTCGCCATCTATATCATCTTGCTCACTTGACGGAGGACGTGCAACGATGCCTAGATCTCCGGTGCCAAGAAGAAAAGGAGGGAGGAGATCACAAACACAACCCATAGAAGACAACTGGTGGTTTAACCGCGTGCGGTGTATACGCAATACAAAGTACCGTGATGAAGGAGATTCAAGTTCTGACGGCCCGGGGGTAAACCGGATGGAAATGACATCCGTGTTTGTTCGAATCTCTGCTCGACTGTGTGACCTCTGAGCTTCTATCAGGTTGATGAATTGTCCGATTTCTGATAAGCTCCTGACAAGGCCGACGAACGTGATTTCAATTTTGGCAAGGCAAGGAGCGTCGATTTCGGCCACAAGGCCCTCCAGGTACTGGCTATAGCCTCGAAATTTAAGCCGAGTGAGAGCGGGGAGAATAACGCGCCTCCCTGACGGTAGAGGTGCGCCGGCGTGATGGAAGGAATCGGAAAGTAGTGCAAGTGACTCGAGCCGAGTCGTCCCGGATAACGCATTCGCGAGCGCCGCTGGTGGAGGGAATTCAGAACTGCGGTGGAGCTGAAGATCTACAAGATTCGGGGAGGAGGAAAGAAGTAGTGGGAGCGATGGGAGGGATATGTCAGTCAAGTTGAGAACACGGAGGCGTGAGCTCCATCGAAACGGCAGGTTGGAGGGGAAGAAGTGCCTGCTAGATATGGATCGAAGAACGAGGACTTCTAGTTCCGATAACGGCTCCTTCACCTGCGTACTCAGTTTTTCCATGACCGAGTATGTCAGACATAAGTCGATGCTGCGAACTCGATTGTGGTGCTGCAGTGCCGCAATAACGTTGTCTCCGTCCTCAGGAAAAAGACGCTCGCAACTTGCATCTGCATGCTGAGACCTTCCGCACCGAATAGTGATAGGAAAGGCAGGCCAGTAATCAAGGGTCTTCTTGACAGGTGTGCGAGGCGTACAGTAGAGTTGAAGATCCAGACTGCGTGGTGATCCAAATACGATGAGCCTCCATCTCTGGCACACATGGGCGAGCCTATGCCAATCCCATGACGACGACACCAGGTAAAAGCCAAAGACGGCCAACAAAACGTCGTCCGAGAGCACTTCGATCGAGGCACGTTGGCCAAGGGAGACGCTTCCTACTTTAAACAAGTCAATGACCGACCCAGGCATTGCAAGAAAGGTCGTACTCGCAGGTAGACCATCGTGGTCTTCCAATTCGGAAGGGGCTTGGATATCGGATGATGGGTGACCGCGGCGGCTATCGAGAGGCTCGGACCTACTAACTCGGTTAGCTTCCATGACGGTGCCAGAGATGACAACTTACTCAGGCTCGTGAGAGATCATTAGGAATGGGAAATGGTGGATTATATGGCTATTGTCCTTATATCTAGTACAGCCTCAGGGCTTAGCGTTCATCTGCTGCCGATGCCAGTGCACGTGTGAGAGGAGTTTTTGCGTATGGTATTACGGGGTCATACTAGTATCTTATTTTGAAACCCGGATTCCCCAAAGAAAAATGACACCGCACCCGGGTTGGCCATTGACCAGCCCTAAATACTCTCTAAACCTCGCTCTAAGTGCGGGTCGTCTTCTTTTTATTTTTGAATCAGTTTATCGCGGGTCGTCTTCCCATGTCCGCTCCTTTGTCCTCATGCGTGTTGCGGCATACAAGTGAATGGTTTTTAAAAGGGACCCACGGCTTAGGTCGTTGAGCGCGCCATCGCCTGAGCGACATTTGTCACGACGTGGTTCCCATGGGCTAGGAGAAGTAAAGCAACTTCAGGGCACGTTCCAAATACGATAACAACGACCCAGGATTTAAAACAAAAACAAAAACGCTCACCCCCTTGCACATTGCTGCACACCATCGGCCATTGCATCAAGGCCCAATCGAATGCATAGACAGGAAATGCAAATTGTAACCTGAATCACGTTCTGCTCAACCTTGCAAGGCATACTGGACACGGTTAATTGCGACGACACACTCGGACGAACGGCCATATCCTCCCAGCCTATAACAGAACCAAGCGAGAATTGAAGTAGATGAGATAGAACCGGTCATATGATTCCTTGCTCCTCCGGCCGCGGGGGACTCAATGTGACGAATTCAGGCGTGCGCTGTCCTCCAGACCGAACACACCCGCGACCCACCAACCTACGCGCCACCGCGGCTTCTTGCGAGCTCTCCGTTTCCCACTGTGCCCTGCGTTTAGAGCCTGCCCAGGTCGATGGCTACCGGCGGCGTGGAACCGGCCCTGACGACGGGTGCGGGCGTAGTGCGTCCGCACGCGGCCGAGGAGCACGGCTCCAGCGCAAAAAAATTGCCCTCGTAAACCGTGCCGAATGGCTCGGGGGCGGAAGTGGACCGCCCTAATACCGCTGGCGTGAGCAGTGCGTGAGCCTGAGATGAGTGTGGGGTCCCCGGTCCGGTCGTTCCACGTCCGCGCCGCCGGGGACCGCGGAGGACCGTGACCTGATGCACTGATGACTAAAACGCCCGGGGCGGAGTGTCATGCATACATTATCGCAACAATGAGGCTGTGGGATGTGGGAAGAAGCAAAATGGGTTGACAGCGCTGATTGATGGGCCTGGGGATGGGGATCTGGCGTACCATAATTCGACGCAAGGCACGACACACGGATCAGACAGGTAGTGGGGTAGTGGGAAAAGGACTATACTGAGCGGTAGCGCCCGGACAGACGGATCAGCTGATACAACCATGATTGTAAAGGCGAGGGTGACAGTACTGATAGCGCTGATTTGGATGAGACTAGGGTGAGCAAATGCTGAGAGCGAGGTTCACGCGTAAGTTATCGCACCTATAATAAAGCAAGCCTTCCCGTAGCATGACGCGGAAGATCTCGATAGTAGATTTAGGCGCAGAGTGTAGTGGCCCCGCTGTCCGATAAAGGGTGAGGGAAACGACAGCCGTACTGTACAGGAGGAGAAGCCAGGCCGTCGATGATGCGATCCACGCACTGCGTCGAATCATGTCAGATGACTTACACAACAAGGAAGCTGGATCAACTTACGGCACATCTGGATCGATAATCATAGTACAGGCTGTTGTCGTACGCCGTTTGAGCGCTGCGCGGTAATGGCTTACAACGTCCAAGAGCATGAGGCACGGCTAAACCGAGATCAGTAGAGGGGAGGACGTGTCGACAGAAATACTATGATAGTAGACGCACGAATCCCGCGGGTAAGCAGCTGGGAATTGACGCCAATCAAAGTAAGAGGACGGCAATAACGATGGCTTGAACTACCGATCGTCGTGCCCACCGAAAAGTGCCAGGGAAAACCGACTGCATGCTACTTTGTGACAGAAAAACAAGGTCCTCCAGTTCCGAGAACGGCTCCTCCACTTGCGTACCCAATTTTTCTATGAGCGAGTTGTGACAGACATAGCTCGATGCCGCCAACTCGATTGGGATGCATCTGTACTGCTACAATGTTGTCTTCTTTCTCAGGAGAAAGGCACTTATGAAGTTATGATTTGGAGACCCTCTGTACCGCACTACAATGGGGACCAGCAGTCAAGAGTATTCGTGACTGGCGTTTTAGGTGTGCAGTAGAGTCGAAGATCCAGACTGCTTAGGAATGCAAATACGATGCGACGCCATCTTTGATACACGTGGGCGGGTCTATGCCAAAACGATGGTGAAAGACACTCGGTAAAAACTGAATAGTATGACGAGAAGGACGTCCGTCGTTGGGGAGCAGAGTTTCGGTCGAGGAACGACTTCCTGTTTCGAACATGATGGATGACAGATAGGCGCCGCGTGCCAGTGCGTCTCATGGCTGGACTTCCGGGCTATGCATGAAAAACTGATTCAATCCGTTCTGTTTGCCTTGGTTTTTACACCTAATTGCAACTCAATTTCAGGTGATTATCGATTATTATGTGTGTTATAATTTCCCCTGTGAAGCTGCCTAGTTCGACGTTGGTTTTCATTGACCTTCGTCATTGTATATGCAAGCACGCCCAGCCGTCACTTGCCCTAGCAGTTCACTTGGAGTCCTCACCGCCGCTAGTATCCAAAACCTACACAGGACACAGAGATAAGGTGGCCGTAGACACTGGCACCATTCTAACAACCGTATTCCCCTCTCACCACAAGTCAATGAACAAAGCAGGCATTGCATACAAGTCTTATCGTACCCGCAACCCGAGGTAGGCTATCGTGGTCCTGAAGGGTCTTGGATGACGGGTGAGCATCTATTGAGAGATCCGCAACTTCCATAATTGAACGGAGCCAGTAAAACGTTAGACTTGTGAGTAGGGTTCATCGCAGCTGTACGGTCACGGGTGCCCTGCGTTTTTTTTGTTTACAACTTCTGGCCTATCTCACAGCTGAAACGACGTTCAGGTGTGCTGGGCATAAAACCTCCCTTTCGCCTGTCTCTGTATTGGACCGCATCCACATGGTAGTTGTCGTATCAGCACGACGTTTGCCATGGCGGCCATCGCGCTTTCCCCCAACTTTCCCGTCCCATCCATGTTTCGAACCATCACCCATCCACACACTCTCACTCTCTTCCGTCACTCATTACTGGTATTTTGCTTACTCACCCCTCATTACACCATACCAAATGTGCATCAACTCGAACGCCAACGACCACTTGCCGTCTCATAACGGCAAACGGTCCCTAGGACACTTGTAGGAGACGGTCTGGAGACCTGCCGCGCATCCCCGTGCCTTAAGCTTGAGCCGTCTTGTTTGGTGCGTCGGCCTCTTCTAGCAACGGAATTCAATGTCTGTTCCGTTGTCTCTCGCTTCACACTCTTCCAGCACCACCGGCGGCATCTGCACCACTTTCCCTCGCCTCACCTATGCTGACTTGACTTTTTGTCGCCGATCTCGGCATTCTCACTGCTGCACATTACGCAATTGGCTACTTTTTCGCATGTGACAAATGCGGCAAATGCCCAACTTCCTGCTTCTCCACTTTTGCCAGCGGGAAATCACGACAATAACAATGATAGCTGCAGTGACTACGCTGATGACGGTAACAACTGTGGCGTGATGACGGTGATCACGCGATCACGACAGTGATGACTATGACCACTACGACGATGGGAGATGATGACTACAACGATTGCAAAGGCGGCGACGGTCATGGGTAGAAATTCAATTCACTGTACCACGTGTATGCTGTACATGCCATAAATATATTCCTGATGCTGCTGGCCCCGGTGTGCAAGCGCAGGTACCTGTCAAACCCGCCTCACTCGACCGTACATGAGTAACACGGGGGTTACCGTGATGATCCGTTCCCTACGCCTATTACATTTCCCACATTCCACACATATTCAAGATCTCATCCCTCTACAATCTTCTGCTCTGTCCCCGACCGAGCTCCACTGTACTCTACCTCTACGGGATAGCCGGAGAGCTGGCGCGAGGTCGTGAATGAAGCCACGGCTGCCTGCAAAGGCACACAAGGCAGCCCAGGTTCCATTGCTACGTAGAGCTTGCGTAGAGCCGGTAGCACCGTTGCAAACTCCCCATCGGCTTGTTGCAGGGTGTGCATGATATCTGTTGCAAGGTCGCCAGCCACATAAAACCTTTCTACACCACTGAATGGGTGGAGAAGACGCAGCCACTTTTCGCCATCCACGATGTCTCCACTACTTAACGGAGACCGAGGACTTGGATGGATGCCTAGATCTCCCATGCCAAGAAGGAAAGGGGGGAAGATATTACAAACCCGAGCCATAGAAGACAACTGATTGCCTAACCCCGTGTGGCGTATGCGCAATACGAAGTATGAAGACGATTCAAGTCCTGGCAGGGTAAACTGGATGGAAATGTATTTCGAGGATGTTCGAATATCCGCTCGACTATGAAGCCTCTGAGCTTCTATCTGGTTGATGAATTTCCCAAGTTCTGACAAGCTGCGGACGGTGTCGATGAACACTGGCATGATGTCAATTTTGTTGAGGCAAGGAGCATCGATTTCGGCCACAAGGTCTTCCAAGTACTGGCTAAGGCCATGAAATTCAAGCCGGGTGAGAGCAGGGAGAACAACGCGTCTCCCTGACGGTAGAGAAACGCCAGTGTGGGGCGGGATATAAATGGCGGAAGGTGAAAGTAGTGAAAGTGACTCGAGCCGGGTCATCCTGGACAATGCATTCGCGAACGCCTCTGGTGGAAGAAATTGAAGTTGATGGCATAGCTGAAGATCTACAAGATTCGGGGAGGAGGAAAGAAGTGGTGGGAAGGATAAAAAGGAAATGCCAGTCAAACGAAGAACACGAAGGCGTGAGCTCCATCCAAACGGTGGGGAGAGGTGACTGATATATGTGGACCGAAGAACAAGATCTTCTAGTTTCGATAATGGTTCCTTCACCTGCGTACCCAATTTTTTCACGAGCGAGTCCGTTAGACATAACTTGATGCTGCGAACACGATTGTGATGCTGCAGTGCCGCAACAATGTTGTCTTCGTCCTCAGGAGGAAGATGGTGGCAGGCGTCATGTGGGTGCTGAGACCCTCCGCACCAAATAGCGATAGGGAAGGCTGGCCAGTAATCAAGGGCGTTCTTGACAGGCGTGCAAGGCGTACAGTAGAGTTGAAGATTGAGATGCCGTGGTGATGCAAATACGACGAGCCTCCATCTCTGGCACACATGGGTGAGCCTATGCCAATCCCATGACGACGACGCCAGGTAAAAGCCAAAGATGGCCAACAAGACGTCGTCCGAGAGCACTTCGATCGAGGCACGTTGGCCAAGGGAGACGCTTCCTACTTTGAACAAGCCAATGACCGATGCGGGCGTTTCAAGCAAGATCGTACTTGCAGGCCGACCATCGTAGTCACGATCTTCCAGTTCGGAAGGGCCTTGGATATCAGATGGGTGTTGACCGCGCCTATTGAGAGACCCACTAACTCAGTTAGCTTCAATGACGGAGCCAGTGAAATGTTAGATGACGACCAAATGACAACTTACTCAGGCCTGTGAGAGGTCATTGGAGATGGGAAATGATGGATTTGTCCTTATATATGCAGAATTTGAGGCTGAGCTTATGCTGGACAATTTATGGGCGTATTAGTACAGTAAGGGGTCTTACTGCATTATTATTTTTACAGTAAACCCATTTCGTCACGGCGGTACATTGAGGGGTATTCCCACCAAAAAATCGATTCAATATTCTTTCTCGCACCACAACCCGGGTTGCCTCTGGCCTTTGAAAAGCTCTAGGTGTCCTCTAGATCTTGCTCTAAGTGCGGGTCATCTTCACATGTTCGCTGCTTTGTCTAAGTGCGTGATCATGATGCGGACGGAAACTCACGGAATACAAGTGAATTGTTTTTTAAAAGACCCACAACCTACGTCGATGTTACGATTATGTAATGAAAAGGACTACTGGGCGATATTTATTATGACATGATTCCCATGGGCCAGGGGAAGTAAAGCCACCTCAGGGACGATCCGGCGACGACAATCCTGGGTTTAAAACAAACAAAAAAGCACACCTCCTTGTTCTTGTTGCTCAGCATCGACTGTCGTATCAAGACCCAATCGAATGGGTAGCGTAGACAGAAAATGCAAATTCAACCTGAAATACGTTCTGTTCAACCTTGTAAAGTATATCGTACAGCCTGTGTTGTACATGGTTAATTGCGACAGCGCACTCAGAGACAAATATCCATATCTTCCCAGCCTACAACAGAAGCAAGTGAGAATGGAAGTAGATGAGAGATAGAATCGGTCATATGACTCCTCGCCCCTCCCGGGGGCTCAATGTGATAAATTCAGGCGAGCGATGGACGCGATTGTCCATCGCCGCGCTGTCCTCCGGACCGTACACACGCATAACTTAACCCACCAACCTACGCGTCACCGCGGCTTCATTGCGAGCTCTTCGTTTCCCACAGTACCCTGCGTTTAGACCCCCCCCAGGTCGATGGTTGCCGGCGGTCTGGAACCGTCCGCGAGGGTCGTCCCAGGCTCAGACGACGGGTGCGGGCGTGGTGCGCTCGCCGCGGCCGAGGAATACGGCTCCAGCGCAAAAGATTCGCCCTCGTAAACCGTGTCGAATGGCTCGGGGGCGGAAGTGGACCACCCGGGCGTGAATGAGACACCGGGTAGGGTCCCCTCCCTGGTCGTTTCAAACCCACGCCGCGAGGGCCCGTGGGGGCGCGCGACAAAGGGGGGAAGACTACGGTCGTGCGGGCGCCGTGTTGCATACGAGCTGATGACGGTGTCGCCGTGGCCAAAACGCTTAAGGTGCAGCGTAATGCGTGACATCATCGCAACGGTGAGGCTGTGGGATGTGAAAATAAGCAAAATGGGGCTGAGGATGGGGATCAGGCGTACCACAATTCGAGCCTGGAGGCGCAAGGCACGACACACGGGTTAGACAGGTAGAGGGGGTAGAGGGAAGAGGACTATACTGAGCGGTGATGTTACGGACAGACGGATCAGCTGATACGATCATGATTGTAAAGGCGAGGGTGACAGTACAGATAGCACTGATTTGGATATGAGACTAGGGTGAGCAAATGCTGAGAGAGGTTCACGCGTAAGTTATCGCACCTATAATAAAGCAAGCCTTCCCGTAGCATGACGCGGAAGATCTCGCCAGTAGATTTAGACGCTGAGTATAGAGCTCCCCCTGTCCGATAAAGGGTGAGGGAAACGACAACTGTGTCGTACAGGAGGGGAAGCCAGGCTGTCGATGATGCGATCCACGCACTGCGTCGAGTCATGTTAGATGACTTACACAACAAGCAAGCTGGATCGACTTACGGCACATCTGGGTCGACAATCATAGTACAGGCTGTTGTCGTAAGCAGTTTGAGTGCCGCACGGGCTAGTATGACCTAATGACTTACAAGTTGCGAGATAATGAGGCACGGCTAAACCAAGATCAGTAGGGGAGAGGACGCGTCGACAGAAGTAGACGTACGAATCCCGTGGGTAAGCAGCCAGGAATTGACCCCAACGAAAGTAAGGAGGATGGAAATAATGATGGCTTGAATTACCAATTTTCCTGCATGGTCTGCATACAATGCACGTATTCTGAGGTAAACGGTGTCATACATACACGGATTGCCGCGGGGTTTCGCCAGAATCAATCTAGAGGCATTTACGACGAATACTCACCTTAAGAACAACATCAATGCCACTACAGAGATGCCTATCATGGTCATAGAACCCTCGAACCTCACAAAGTGACTACACCTAAATTATAAAGTCAATAAACCGCGCACGGATGAGGCCTATGAGGCATGACGTAACCACTCACGACTGCGACTGCATGAGATATCAGTCACGTGTTTCTAAAACCTTGACTATAACGCGAGAAACTCACTCCTAGGGTCCCCTCCAAGCTGAAGTACGCCCAAAGATTAACGACAAAGCTCAAGGGAATGAGGTAGCGATTCTGTTTGTGTTTTCGGAATGCCCATGCGAGTCAGGTCGGCCAATGCAAAGGTGGTTGATGCACAGACCAGGAAAAAGAGATAAACAACTGGGCGCAGTCTTGTTGGGGATTATCCGATGGGCCATAAGTGAGAACACTCACCATGTCCCTTTCCGCCTTTCCAGATAAGCTCAACCTATACAATAATCCCTTAGATCAGTCATGATTCGGAAGCAACGATGATACACCGCGCGGGAGTCACCTCGTCGGGAAAAGTGATGATATGGTCCCACACAAGTATCGTGAAGCTCGCCACTCCAAAATACTATGTTAAATGTAAGTGGGAATGGCTAGCTTGTACGCAAGCGCATACTACTCACCTTCGTCAGTATGCTGATTCGGCCACCGTGGGAAATCAGTTTGCCGGAAGCATTTGGATCACGTGAATGCTCAAGGGCTCACGAGTTGCGATAATCTTTCACGACCTCCTTGAGGACCTCATCATATTTCGTAGGATCGACTTCGAGCGTCAGCATAGAGTAGATTCGAAGTCCTCAGTACGGGTAATCTGCACGCGGTTCCTGCGCTTTGGGAGCGTGGCTGAGGGAGCTAGAGAGGAGTGGGATTGGCGCTACTGTACGTTGTAGGGCAGGCTTATGTAGAGTCATCTGGTCACCAGCCAGCCAACAGGAAGTTGCATGGTGGTGATCCGCCAAAGCCCGGTTCCGTGACCTTCTCCTTCCTGATATACACAGCCCCTCGAGCGAGTAAACTCCAAGTTTTCTCCAACATGTGCCACAGGGTCGAGAACATGAGGGGTGTCTGCCTGTCAAACATTCCAGCCTGCCAAGACAGGGCTCCACGATCGTAAGCTCGCCCTCCCTCCTCCCGTGTTCCTTTGTCGATGGGGGTGTTCATTGTTAGCATCGTTAGTCGTGTTGGCAATTGCTTGGCGCACGTGCTCTATTGGTCCCGCAGTAATACAACACTGGTTACTAGGCATATATCCTTGATTCAGATACCAGACGTGCAACTACACGCGTGATTTGGGTCGGTGGTGATATCGATGATAAGTTGGGGGCGTATGCTACGCTCGTGATGGGACAACCACATCGTTGATCAGACGATGTCGTATCTTATAGCACCCGGACTGTATTGGCACCCCATCTTACATACTCCCAGGTTCCTGATGCCACCTTTGCACAGCGACTGCCCAGCGAACGTAAAGCTTGGCATCTGCGGGTATAATAAAGAAGTGCCAAGTTACACAAATACGATTAGATTACCATAATGAAGTAGTCCGTAACATAGCCATCGCAACTTCCTAGGACAGGATCTTGACAGCTTGTCAGTCCGGGGCTAGCTTACGGGAAAACGGGGGACATACAGCAAGCAACACCACAGCGACCACGACTATGAGGACGAGGCCAAGACAGGCCGCCCGGCGCCCAGCCTTCCGCTGATATTCTGACGCAGTCGAAAGCTCCTCGGCAGCTCCCGATGTGTCCACGGCTATTGAGTAAACGTTTGACTCGATGTTATCTGACATACATCAGCGCCGACCATACAACTGCGGTCAGCCCGGGAACGACGTAAACGTGTTGCCAAAAGTACTGACCAAGCATTCCGCCTTGCTCATGTACGAGCGTACCGAGATCGCGGAAAATCTCGGAGAGTTCGTGAATCCCAGTTTCGATCTCTCTGATTTCGGCCTCGCGTTCTTGGATGAGAGACTCTTGATATGCGAGTTCATGTGGCGAGAGTTGCGATTGCATAACCTGGGCCTGTAATTGCTCGGGCGCAGCTTCCGCATGCTGACTTAGCCTATCGTAGAGATGATTGATCAGGACCTGGGCGGCGAGCTCAGCTGACCCACTCACGTTTCGTGATCCTCTTCTACAGCTAACTTGACACTCTTGACAACGGTCCGCTGTTTCCCAGCGCTCACTTGTTGTGCGTGTTGAAATGCAACGAATGACAGCTGGAAATCATGCGCAGTCTTCTGCATCTGCGTCTTCTTACTCGGCTGTGCTACTGTCAACTCCGAACCCACATAAGGCGTTCGAGAACTAATGCGCACCAGCATCACTTGCAGCGCAGACAATTTCTTCAGGTCGTCCGAACCTCTCTTTGTCATAGCACGTGTCGCCTCCATGAGGTCGTGTCTTGAGAAAGTCGTTAGAAATCCAGATAAGTTTGTGGTTAACGAAGGGGGGATGCGCACAGACTCTTGCGTAACGAAGACGAATCTCGGGGAGTGCCTAGCTGATCGACGAGCTTAAGGATACCTTGCACGTTCGCGTTGATCTTGAAGACTTGGAGCGAGAGGGACGACTGTAAGCTGAAGAATGCCGCCTCCTCTCGCGACTGCGGTGCATCTCGCAAAGACGAGCTGAGAGGCTGGCTCGAACCAGATTCAATATCCTGGAAGCTCATGATAATAAGAATACGTTCGAGAGGTATGGGAGTAGGGAAAGACGAGGCGTTGTATAGAGCGCAGGGAACGGAAAACGCACGGTATCGGCTTGACGATTGCCACGTGCTCCAATGACCTTATTTGGAGATTGTTTCCTTTCGCTCTCACACTCACGTCCAACGCCTCTCGCTCGTTTTTTTCATTAGATGAGCGCAGGTGCAGTACGTGCCGCTGTTACTGCAGGCAGAAGCTTGCGACCCATTCGAAAAATTCGCAAGCTCGTCCATGACGACCGCGGCCTCCCAATCCCCCACGTCGGCATCGTCGTGCGCGACACCCACCTCTCGCGTCTCGGCGAGCACTATCACAACACTCTCGCCGACGACCTCCTATACATGACCTACAAACATGAGAGCGGCCCACGCCCTCCGCCACGCAACATCCGCCTCACGTACGACCCCGAGGACCCCTACGTCAAACTGCGAAGCAACCCTCCTGTCGGTGGCTCTCAGCCCGGCCGCAAGCTCGCCCCTCCGACGACTGGGGAGAACGTCGTCCATCTCGAGCGCATACAGCTGCACACCATGGCCAAGGACGCGCTCGTCAGCCGGCAGAACCTGCTCGGTCCCCTTATGGCGCTGCGCGCGCTGTCCGGCGAGACGGAGCAAGGCGGCGGGCGCCGCGGCAGCACCGGCGTGCAGGTCGTGCGCGGCGTCAAGTCCGTTGGCGGCTGGGTGCGCCCGGGTCTCCCCCTCGGTGCCAAAGTCGACCTGCGGGGCACGAAGATGTACGAGTTCCTCGGCACGCTCACCGAGTTCGTGCTACCCCGCCTCCGCGAGTTTCCCGGCTTGCCGCTCCCGCCAGCGTCGGCAAGCCTGCAGACGCCAGCCGGCGTGGCAGGCGTCGTGTCATTCGGGCTCCCGCCCGAGGCGATGGGGTTCTTCCCCCAGATTGAGGTCAACCTGGACGCGTATCCGAAGACATATGGGATGCATATACACTTCATCACAAATGCGAAGGGGGCCGGGGCGCAGGAGCGTGTGAGACAACTCCTTTCGGGATTTCAGATTCCCTTCGCTCGCAGATAAAAATGGGTATCTAGTACGTCGTCCAGCCTCCATTTCAGGGAACATTGGCAGATTATGACTTCACAGCAGATGTCCTCCTATCATAGACTACTCAATGCCCCTGCGCGGCCAGCGGGAATATAGTTTTTTATTTTATTGGGTGTATCTTGTTTTTCTCTTTGTGTGACCTGGACCTTTTCGGTCCTGAAGTTCTATTAACGGCGGTCTCCGCAATCACGCTATGTGTCATGACAAGGTAGGGTTTTTTGTCATGTCCCTCTCTAGGCGACCGGGCGCCCCATATGTGCTCTGCGAAAGGTCAGTACAGTAGCTCACAGTCAGACCATTCAGTCGTGACGTTGCTGCAATTGACACCGTGTTCTTATCTATTGAACGACGGAAACTATGCGGGCGCGACCAATACAACAACACCCGAGCTGAGCCTACTGGAGTGGTTCTTGGGAAGGGACTTCCAACAAGCCTAACGCAATCCAGATCCCTCTGTCTTGGAACAATGAAAAAAAGAAAAAGAAAGAGAAAGAGAACGAAGATAACACGTTTTATTGAGCGCTCCGCTACCAAGTCGGGAAAGTTCTATCCGCGCACCTACGTGATATGAAAAGAGGGTTTCGTCAGTCCGAATTTCCTGCATCTTCCTCGTAACCCTACTTGGAGCGCCGTGCTTTGCGTGTCCAAAAACATCACATATCACGCATGTGACAGTCGTAGACACTGAGAGAGCAAGGAACGGTTGCGGCATCTGATCCCGTTCCCCCAGAGACTCTTTGGTTGTCGGGTTTTTCATTTGTTCGGCTGGCTTTGTGCACGTGCGGTCTTCACAGAAGGTCAGCGCACGTTCTGAAAGGTATGTATGAACTCAACGCTGACTCGGAACGCTCCTGCTGGACTGGTCAGTGATAGAGTTTGTGTTTGCTATACTAACACCGTTTTCTTGAAGGTGAGCTTCACTTGTACCTTGGATGCTACTACCACATCGAAGCCTTTCTCCATATCATCGTCGACGGGTAGGCGTCGCCCTCACTGCGATGTCCTGACTCAACTCGATATCTATCTAAGGCGCGCGCGGGCATGAAATCGATCGCTCCGAAATACTCAAGTATCCCGCGCGTATTATATCCCGGTTTGAGTGCATGGACGTACGCTTTTGGACCTAAACTGAGGTTTATTGGTTACAGGAGCCAGATGGTGATTGAACCTTTCACCCAGGACGAAGGGATAAGGTCGTGTCCCCAGGGTCTTCCAGTACGTCGTCGTTTTTACTGCTCCCGATCCTACTCTGAGGTGCAGCAATCCGAAAGGCCGGAAGATGTGGGAGTTCGCGCCCAGACCGTGGTCCTCCTTTGGGAGCGTCTGCATTATCCGAGTCCCAGCTCAAAACAAGGAGCCCGCTACCCGTAGAGGAGGGATTCCGCGTCATAGTTCTCTTGCAGTCGAGGTACCTCGTCGTACGAATGCCATTTCCAAAATCGTGCGTAAACGCGTGCGTTCGAATGGTGCTCAGACTTCTTGTTCAAGTGGTGCGCAGGGACCCCACGTAACTTAGGTGACGGGCGAAATCTACGAGTTCGTCCCCCAAGCCAATGGCCCTCTGAATTATCCATTTTGGCTTCTGCCCCGCACAACACCCACGGATATTAGTTCGAGACCGATCGGGCCGATTCTATACTACGTGAGTACGTTGAGCGCGGCGGATTCATTGACGTGCCGACCAGGCAGCCCGCCATATCTTGCTGACAGAAATGGCTGGTGGAAGGGAACACGGTCACAAGGGTCGGCGACGTAAAATCGCCGGACACATCTGGAACGTTCGACAGGAAGACGACATCGACAAGTGTACAACGGAGGATGTCAGGGCATAGGTATAATGTCCTACTCGCGGAATTCTGGAGTTCCCTGATTGCAGTTTCCAGTGTCCGTCGCGCGCTCCGTCTGCTGTCCGGCGATCGAATGTCACATTAATCCTGATGATCTCGTCGTTTGCGCAACTCCAGGCTCATGGCGTGTGATAGGCGGAGTTTTCGGGGACACGCAATGTGTAATGCACGGCCTATATCGCCCAAGTGTCGCCATGACCGTGGCGCCTCGTGTCACTCGAGACACCTTGCGGATTTTCCATTACCTTCCGACCGTTGCTACTCCCATCCAGCAGGTGTTCGATCTGATGCATTGACCGACGGCGGAACGGGAAGACGTCCATTAGTACCGCTTCTCATGTCCGTATTGCAGTCCCGTATCGGATATGGCGTGATAAGGCATCAGAGATGACCGATCCGATCACAGGCCTTTCAACCTTACTGTATGTCACCAACAAAGCACACGTAGGTGTCGCGACTGTAGCTTTGAAAGACACGGTGTGACTCTGCGAGCCTGTACTGGCGGAGCCTCCAGCACTCGAGCGACGGGGCTTCCCAGCGAACAGCATCGAGGGACATACAGCGGAAATATTCTCACCTACAGTCATCGTCCATCCTTGCACGGCAACAATTGAAAATCTCAGAAAAATTGTAGCTCTGGCCCTATCAAGTGTGGAAAAATAGTACAAGGAGCTACCGAGCGGCGGGATGTGTGGAGGAAACTCCATCACACGGCCGCCGACCCATCTACAGTAACTGGCTTGTTGGGGGGACAAACGCGCTATTGGAGAGAACCCGAGAACCCACCGCTGTGTCACATAGTGCTGCGAAAATGCCGCGGAACGAGCATCCCTCCAGGTCCGTCCGCAAACGGACTTAGAGAGGACGAAAGCCTGCATAGGCAAGGTGGGAGAGGAACCGAAGTTTTGTCCTTAACTTCGAAAGCAAAATGAGTGTCAGGTGAGAGGAACGACAAGGGAGTATGACCTGAAAATGGTCGAAGACATCAGTTAAGTTACACACATTCATAGAACGCCTCAGCAACATCCCTTGGGAGTCAGGCCCTGAACTTCGCCTAGATTGAACGGCAGACGGAGACCGTAAGGAACAAAGAGAACACAACCGGTTCGAATGGCGTATCTATCGTCATAGAGAAGAGACGATAGTAGTTTCTTGGGAAGAGTGTCGCTGTGAGGACACTATTGTAATGGGTTCGGAATAGCGATTGAGCGGTGATGTCAGAAAGAGAGTGCTGGAATACCCCATTACGAATGCACTACAGTGCAATGCCAAACGACAAGATCAAGTGAAGCGGCCTGGAACCCCGAGGAAGAGGAACAAGGATGGTGTGGGTAAGCAAGTGCGCAAATAGAAAATAGGAAAATACGTACAGTATGATATTCAAAGCCGTCATCACTGTGACCGGGGATGGGTCTCTTCATGAACATGCTCCTCTTTGAATATTGAAAGACATGGAAAGAATGTACTCAAAGTTTGGAATCGATTTCTACTATAACGAAATATTTTAGGTGACCAAATAGTTCTGATAAGGGTGTATTTGATCTTTTTTTTCATCGGTCAGGCCCCCCTTTTTTTGTTTTTTGGATCCAGTCGGTCAGGCCCTCGACCCGCAAGGGATCTGTCATCATGTCGGCATATTGACAACCAAGCACCGCTTCGGCCTGCCCTTTTTCTTTTCTTTTCTTATTTTATTTTTGGTTCGGTGGATCGTCATAGCTCTTGACATGGCTAGGAAAAATAAACTTTCATATACCGCAAGGGATACACGTGTTGTGCTTGGCATGTCGTCGCGACTTGCCTGCCGACTAGAAGTTTCAACTTGAGAAAGGCACACCGTTATTATTTTCAAGCTCGGTCACGTGCCATGGATCGCCATGTCAATCAAGCTTTTGGCGCAACTGTTCTTTTTGCATGAAGGCCCGGGGTACCGTCGGTGGCGTTACGATTCAATTGATTTGTGCTTCTTTGTTATCAGAAGTACAGTATTGAACTACCCAGGATAAGGATAAGCTCGTCCTCAGAAGCCAAGTTTGTCCTGGTAGACCCTGGGTCACAGACTGTAATCTTAACGCCTTGCTTTACGCGCTAGTCCAAGCGCTGGTCTCTCCACTAGGTGTATCATTCAAAATAGAAGTGTTCTGATTCATGTTTTTTTCTCGTTTCGTATGGGCTTGTTTTACGTCTTTGGCTCTCATGGGATACCATGTGCAACCGAACTTATCGGTGTACATATCGAAGTGGAGATCATGCGCGGCAGTGCGCGGCCCCCAACGTGCCTGGATGCCCCTGCACCACGCCCCTGGCGGTGCAAGTGTACAGATGGGGGCCCACTGGCAGGGCGAGCGTGCTGGACGTGCGGGTGCACTTTGCTATCCTTTACATACTAGCAGCTGTTACTGTTGTTGACCGCCGATTGAAATCCAGTAGGTTTATCACTTTTGTCACGCCCAGTTTTTTCTTTCTTTTTTTGACTCACACACGTTGTCCCTCGCGCAGTTGAGGTAATAGAGATTAGCAATGAGGTCGTTGTTACTGACACCCTGTCCCTTGCAGCCCCGCTTGTCCCATCTACAGTCCTTGTACAAAAGTGCGGCCTTGTACAAGCTGCTGCCAATACCGTGACTGAGATCTGAGACACTGAGCCAATTTCTTGCTTTTGCCGTAAGGTGTCGTCTTGAGGGATTTTCCCAGCAGATATGCGCTCTGGCTGTCCTATGCTTCAAGTTTGATGACGCAGAAGCGACATGGCAGATAAGTACGACTCGGAATAGAGGTTCACCATGATCCCTAGTACTGCACGCTGGTCCTCCGTTCCCATCACGTGGCTGAGTATACTGGAACCCTGGCAGGGACACAAAATGCATGCAAGCAGTGGGGATGTCTGCAGAAACTCCATCCAACACGATTCAGTTGGATTGCGAACTAGCGCCCGGGATCCCAGTCGCTCCAAAAGGGGACATTGCAGAGCGTGCTTACACGACTAGCTTTAAAGACAGATACGAACCAAGATACGAACAGCTCTATCGCATCGCCGCTGCAGGGATTTTGCGGGAAGGACTTGTCTGGAGGGAACTGATATGAAATTGGACAAAAAATTGGAAAATGTCTCAACGCGAAATTCACACGGTTACCGTGACCACGACTAACACCTGGGCCGATTGCTGACCCATCCCGCGTCCCTACAGGTCCTTTCAATGGCACAATGCACTTCACCATTCATGAACTACAGGACACTCTTCATACTAGCCGAAAGAGACGGTCCTCGTGCAGGTCCTGAATCCTGAAACGTTCCAGCTAAGGTATAGCTTCACCCCTGCAGGAGCATCTCAGCCCAGTTAATTATCTCAGGCGCGCTCACCGTAACGATGCCGTACCCGACATTGCGGCCCCACAGCTCTCCTATACTTGACATTGAGAAGTGATGGCTCTTATGTGACTTCTTGCGCAATAGGATAAATGCCTTGACGAAGAAAAGCTCATGTGAACTTCCTGACGTCACGCTATTGGATCCTGTATCTCAAGTATTAAGGGACTAGGGATTCCAGCAACAGTCACTTGACTCGAGCGTTCCTTCGCTATCTTGTAGCACACCTCAAACTCGGCTCCAATTCCATATTGGATTTCATTCTCAAACACCGCAGTGGCCGGATAACCCAATCTTGGCCATAACGACAATCAGTTATTCTCGAATTACAGTAGTACGACCTTGCTGAGACAGTTCCACCGATAATTCATGTCTTGAGACTGGACGTGACGCGCTGTCTACTCGCAATTATAGAGCGTATATCATAGGTCCACACTACTGTCTCATTTCGCTCGGTCTTCCTATCGAAATCTTAGTGTCTTTCACTGGAAGTCTGGAACATATGGCTCGATCACGAAGGCAGCCGGCACGCCCTGACAGGAAACGCGACTTTAGGGACGCGTGCACATCGGATACAATTGTTCTCCTCTGCATCACCCGTATCAATCAAACCTTCTTCCAAGTACCCACTTGATCCTCTGCGGAGCATCAAAGTGGGGATGTGTCTCCTAACTTGATGGCTCAATGGGGCAACAGTCGAATTCTTTCATGGCTCCGGAACATGGCGCGGAGCCCTGCATCAGCTTCACACGCGTGGAATGAGCTTCAATGGAGGGAGTCAATTTCAATTTTATTTAAATTTTCGGGCCCGCAATCTTGAAGCGCGACACGTGGGCAACAGCCCACACACCGGAAACTGCAGTGCATATGTGGTTTTTCGGTGACCGCTCCGACGCAAGGCCCCTCTAACCCCTTCCAATGACTCTACTAGATACCTCCCCCGCTCAGGGTTGTTACTATCCTGCTATTGAGTACAGAAATCCCCCATCAGGATATCCAGGGGCGAAGGTTGCGTCCACAAACCCTCGAGGGCCTCAACCGCTTCAATCCCCCGAAGCCTACCTCTCGTCTTTTATCAAGATGACCCCCGTAACAATGCCGACCAAGTTATTGTGGCCATACACACGCAACAGCGCGAGATCTAAGCGAGCCCCCCACCCGCCACAGACCTAACCGGCAGGTAAGTAGTAAGGGGATATACCACCCTCCGTTATGGTGCTACCACCGGTGTGTCGCTAACGTGTGGCTACGCCGTCGTCAGGGCTCAGAACGGACCTCCCTGTGGTTGCTCGAGGTTAGGGAGATCTGTATTTGCGACCCCATCACTATCGGTGCGTAAATGTCCCCGGAGCACTGATCATTCTTTTCAACCTTCTCTTTCCCCACTGCCGGCTCTTTTGCGGTCAGAAATCGTCCGTAGTGCACCTCCATTGAGCAGACACTCGAGCAAATGTGCGTGTGTGTTATCAGTATTTTGTGGAGGAGCGGGTCATTTTTCACGGGTTTCCTAATGCACGCTTGTCGCTCAGGACATTCACGTTAGATGGAGTGAGTCAGTTCGCTCATGTTCCTTCACTCAGTTCGCTCACTGGCATGTTCCTTCACTCGCCTGGTTTCCCCTATATTATAACCTTCAGATGTCGGATAGCAGTTCCGGAAATTCGAGACATTGATAGCCAGGATGGCGATCACCTTCCCACTTCTCCTGTGACTCTTCCGTGTAACCCGTCCCCGTTTCCCCAGTGGCTATGCCACCTCGCCGACTTGCCACACAAAACCATCGATGCATCGAATGGAGTCGTAGTTTGCTCGTCATATCCGTCTCTGGGGTTGAAACATTGGCGAGAAAAGCACAGGTGGACCTTGGCGCTTTATGTCTCGGCAGGTAATGTCTTCACAGCGTGGAAACAGTGCCGCCTATGACGACTTTTGAAGTTCCCATCAAGCACGCGATCGATTGAACAGACGATGGTATCGACCTTGAATGTTTCTGTAATATGCACCTCAAAGCAAATAGTGTATACACCGCAAGGTTGAATTAGAGACACCCGCAAAAAAGTGATTACAGAGAAATACATTCGGAGTACATGTACAAATACTCTAGCAGAGATATATATTCCTCTGCGCTTCATCGGAGGATGAGAGCGTCACTCAAGTCGGATAAATCGAAGACCCCATGACTCGGAATTTCTTCCAATCGTAGGAGGCGTTAGCCGGGGCATATGGAGACGGAAATAACCAGGAGTTCGACAGGCGTGCCGACCGCACCCTATAGGCACTACGTCATGTAGACAGCACACATGCAATCAGCGCGGCCACAACTCTCCGAGGGGCAATCTAGTTTTACTCATCGGAAGCGACCCTAAATGCTAGATATGCAACTGACGGTCACACCGAGCAACCCTAGCGAGTCAGCTGCGCTGACCCCTTTGTTTCGGCTATGAATCAGGAGCGTTCTGACTGCCTCAAATGGCATCGTCCCGGTCCTGAACTTCATAGGGAAACAGAGGGGCGAGGGACATTGACAACGACTAGTAGAAGCCCAGTGGAGCTGCACATGTAAACAAGTGGGCGGTGAAGTCAAGAGAGACGACACATACTCGACAGACTTGGAGACCTTTTATACCCCGAGTCCACATGTGAGTAATCATATAACGTTTTGATGTAAATACCCGCTTGCAATGTTCTCAAGCGTCTCGCGGGACTTCCGACCACGTAAGATTGCAGGACCTCGGATCCCCCTAAACGGCCTTCTGCAAAGGGCTTCATTGAGATTCCGCCCTTACCGTATCGATCCGTGAATTGGAAAGGCGGTGCTATCAGACTGTCGCAGAGCACAATTGTCGGGGGAATTAATCTTTAGTTTTCCACTTCCGGGAGCGCAAGGGCTGCATGACGGGTGAGGCCGCGTTGCGTTGTCAAGGATTAGAACAAAGGGAATACCTCATTCACTTTCGAGCAAAATCATTCCGACCTGCGGCAAGCCATCATGGAGGCCGAAGGCACCACATCGCGCTTGTGGCGTGGTCAGCTGCTACTTGGGGGTTATTTCATTTCCGCTGGACGCTTGGGGATAATCTGGAACTCGGCGTTGACTCACCATAAGGATGAGTGCATAGCACAAAATCAGGAAGACACCAATGGAAATGGAGTGCTCAAGAATTCTGCCTCACTCCGGAAAGTTCTGACAAGCGGACAAGCGGAATGGGATCTAATCCATCTCAGGGTCCAGCGAGTAAACCGCCCTTGCATATTAGTCAAAGGAAGCAGCACACCAGCACTTACACGGCTACACTTGCGGCTACAGATCCCTTGGTGTCGTTCAACGTGTCTCTCCGAGAAAATAACAGAACCTGCGAAAGCTTTACACTATCAGTAGCCACTGAACGCCGCCAGAGTATGCCATTTTGAACGTGCGATACACCCCGTGGCGACGCAAGTCAAAGGCGCTTCGTTGCTTGGCCGGTAGCAGGACTTTCCTGTTGTGGGAAGAAGATAGTACCGCTTGGAGGTCCGCCGCCTAGTGAGGGTCCCAGTCGAGGAAATCGCCTTGACAAAGGGTGACCCTGGGTTCTTCACACGGATGTGCATGTTTTAATCAGAGTTATGACCAAACGCACTAAGCTAACCAAACAGCGATATAATCGCAATTTATCCGATGCACAGGCGCAAAGGCAATGGGTGACCAATCTGGGAAAATAGAAAGGAAGATCGCGCGCTTGCCAGCCGCCAGAAGACCGCGGAGTAAAGCTATGTCTCCTAGATCACATAACAAAAAGGCAAGGCACCGTTGTGAATCAGAGCATCAACTGAATACTGTATGCCCAATGGAGGAAGAAGCAAATTGTGTCGTCTGTTTCAATTGGCCCAATTCAAGTTGTAATACTAGATAGACGAAGCATGATCAACATCGGCGTCAGTTCTTTCTACGGGAAGTTCGGCAATGACCAAGAGGGATCGTTGAGCGAATCGATGATTGTGAGCGCTTATAAAATGTGGGGAAACGTAATGAGTCTGGAGGTCCACTGACGCCCACGGGGAGCAGAACACCCCGAGCAACTGTAAAAGTGAAATAATGCCAGCGTACGGCATAAAGCTTGATACTGTGGTGACAATCATCCGAAGATGTCGAGGCGCGACATCAATCACTTCACGTAAAGAGTTATCTATATTCACCACGTGTACTACTCGGATCTAATACGCACTTGACATTGCAGGTCTCAGGCTCGCCTTGCTGTCTCCTTCAATCGAGCAAGTCCATCTAGGGCTCTTGAACAGCCGCTCCTTCTCCGCATTGCCGCTCATTGCGAAGACCCTATCAACTAATGTGACCGACAGATCGGTAGAAATACCAGGCTTTCACCTTGCTGAACTCGGTCTGGTGAGAACAAATACGCCCGAGCATTTTATCTAAATGGGCACACCCGGCAGGCTCGTCGGGGGCACCGTTCGGCGTCATAATCCACGTAAACCCTGTTACGTCTGTTATCATCAGAGTTGGAGAACTTGCCGTGGGAAAAATGCTGGTATGAGAAGGCAAACCCGCGGGCAACTCCGAACCTTGTTCAGTTTGGGGACAGTATCGAGAGTACCACGAGATATGCTCACTCAGACTGTGGCACAATGTACATATGGATGGTTCAAGGGAAAAACCCACATTGTCAAAGTCCCATGATAAGTAGTGCTAGTATATGAATAGAATAACGCGGCATGTCAACGGACCGTGGTCCGATTACACGGTTCTCCAAACCGTGTCGGCGATGATGTCACCCCCTGCGCTCCATATCCCACCCACGGCCCGTAAAACTGTTGGTTCCAAGTCCCGCACAAACAAGAGGGTAGAAACGGACGGGGCATACAAGTGGAGTTCGCGTGCAAGCGCCCGCAGGGCCGAGAATGACGCAAGGGGCGGTTCCCACTGCGAAACATCTAACTCCGCAATCCGAAGTTCGCGCAGGTGCGCCAAGTGTCCGTAAAGTTTGAGCCTCTATTGATAGAGCAGTGTCAGCCAGGCAGAATCAAGGATCAGCAATGCACGTGACCATACTCACCTCACGCCCATCGACAGGCAAGACAAGAGGGCCGACGAACCTCAATCGTGGTATAGGTCCGAATGCTTTGACAAGCGACGACAATAATTCCAAAGAGAAGGTAGTAGTATATGACTCGTCTGCAAGGATTAGGGAATGTAGTGGCTGCGTAGAGAGCCGTAGATTAGCGAGGAGTAGGGCGAGTTCTACACGTTTCGCCTCTAGACTTGAGCTTGAGAAGCACGTCTTTACATGCGTTACGGGGCGCCCAGGAACGAAGGTACCCACGGCCCCTGTAAAAGTGCAATCTAGGATAGAGAGGTTTGGGATGGTGCGTGCTTGTCTTAGAGAACTGGCGTTAATGGACAAATTCTCTGGGATATCTTCGTTAAAGTCGGAAATGTATAATTCAGTAAGTAGATGTTGTGTTGAGAGGAAGGACACAAGATGCGCGTCCCAGGCAAAGTCGCAGTGGAAGGTGTGGAGCCGAAAACTGCACTTGCCCAGTATCCAGGCGTATTTCAAGGGAATGCCACGGCTCAGATGGATGCGGAGCGAGCGTAGATGCATGGTACTTTGAAGCGCTCTGGAAACAGATGTCCAATAGTCGGATAGAGGGAAGAAAGGGTCGTGTGCTTGAGAATTAGTTCCATTGTTGTATGACTCCTCTTCATTTAGGGAGATTGTGAACGCGACGACCAGCTGCGATAGCCTTGGTTTCTCCGACAAAATGTTGCAGAGCACGATTGTTGCGGAGGGCTCGCTCACATCCAGTGACCGATAGAGCTCACGTTCAGTGGCAGTTCGAAACCTTTTGGAGACCAAACAAAGCGTGCACAAGTCTGCCCGCCTTTCGATATGCCGCGCGATTGGTGAGTACATCTCCTGAGGAAGCTCCATGCATAGAGAATTATAGACCTACTAGAAAGCTGGCAACGCATGAGTGGTTGGTTGAAAAAAGACCACCTCTCGTCAAGATTTTTTTTAAAAGGTCACGCACAAAAGGGAAGAACACCGCAAGCGCCACCCAAGGCCACCCCACGCCCGCACGGAATTGAGACGGGATACTCCTGGTGCCGGTGAATGATAAATGGCGGGTGTCAAGAAAGCAGAACGACGGCCTTCGGGGGTTCAGGTCGTATCAGGTGGTTATGGTGTCTGGAGCGACCGATATGCAGCAGAACACGAGGCAGAGCGGAGGAATAAACAGCCAGACTCGGAGTGGGTTGCCTCGCACGTGCGACATTGATAGCCTGAAGTGACCCGAGTCAACGGAACGGCAGTCCCAACCTCCCAAGAGAGAGCCGTAGGTGGACATGCCCACTGCACCCAAGAACGACGCCTCAAACCTGCCTGGTCACCTACAACGTCTCTTCTCTCCAGAGTTTCAATTACGTGCTTGGAACCAAGGATATATGAGGTCGCTTAGACGCTTAGAAAGCGCGGCCGCGGCAAAGGCGCCCGCGGCGTATTCCCGAGGGGCTCAGCTGTCGACGCGGAAGAAATCGATGCTCGCAAAACATCGCCTGGTAATAACTCTTGCCAGTGGACGAGATCCCCTCGTCGTGATATTTTGTGTTGTCAGTGGCAGCGCGATGTCTACGAGGTCAGGCACTGCGCGCCTCTCTACCCCGCCTGGTATATCACAGTCACTCTGACAGTTGGCGCCGACTCGACCGGCATCATGCCAATCACTTCTCGTGTATCACGGATGAATTGGATGCGGATCTGTGGATTCTCTGTGGAAGTTCGTGTGACAATTCTTCAAAGAACAGATGGAGACCAAGACCAAGACCACGTTCTTGCCTCGACTCGCACCGTGATTCAGACCACGCCTCAGTGGCAGCCGACGCCTTCGATTGAACTCTTTTCTTTCAATAGATAAATAAATTTCAACCCCCTCATGTGCGAAGACGTGGTTCTGGCATAGAAGTGCATACAAATTGATACAATGTGCAGGCCTGGGGCTGGCTACCGTAAAGGCACGGTTGTAATTGTAAATGAAGAGCATTCATTACGTCTTGTAGTATACTAGAAGAAGACTATGACCATATGGCATTTGCAAAAATATACGATAGGTGTAAACCAGTTTCGAGCGCGGAGAGTAACTCCAAGAAAAGAAGGCAGAAGCCTTGAAATTTGATGAAAAGCGAACTAGCTCACCCTGGTTCCCGGACTGTTCGAGGCCACGCGCACTACCACACGTAAGTAGGCCTGTATAATATGAATCCAGAGCCATATCCATGTGCACATGTCTCCGCCGACACATTACAATCTTACAGTACTGCATTTGATTAGGCGAAGAGAAGGCCGCCAACCACTTGGAAGAGAACCGCCTCACCCCCTCGCGTTCGAATGGAACAGGTCGCATGGACCAAGCAAGGGACCAAGTCGCGTCTAAATTATGTGTCATCGATGTATACCGCCAATCCGGTAATATATCTTCTAGCACAATGCTTGAGAGATACCCAAAGATTGTCGATTTTACTATCCCTCGGATCCCTCCTGAGAGAAGTTTTCGCGTGGGAAGGGATTCACCAAGGTATCCCAGGGATACCGATCGCCTTTCTGCAAATTTTTCGGATTTCTGCGGAGTGAAGTACACATATACTATATTTATTTGGGTGGGCATAGTTTATCTCAGCGCTCAGAAATCATGATCATTGGGCCTGAGTCGCTGACCCGGGTTCCGGTGTAGGTGGAGCCAGGAGCCATGTAAGAGATGCCCTAAATTACACTAGAGAGGGTAAAGAACGACCAGCGCAAGACGGCCCAGTGATAAATGTGAATGCACCGGGGTCACTCCAGCTTCTCCAGAGCCTCTAATCTGGACAGCACTACGTCTTTACTCGTCTCCTCGATCTCCCCCGCCAGGAAAATTTCATCCAGAATCGCGTAAACCTTAAGTGTGTCCACCGATGTGAAACGAAATGAGTGGATAGAAATGGCGCACCTTGTAGAAATTGAATACCAAGTCCAGCTCACAGACATTGTCAAAGAAGGAATCTTCGTTTACGCATGTCAGGATCTTCGGGGGTCTGTCTGAGAACGAGATACTGCGCACCGAGGATCTCAACAAAGAGATGAATCGCCTCCAAGTAGGCTAACTCATTGTCGTTCGCATCAACACATATGCAGAAGAAGAGGCCAGCATAGCGACGGTATACAATCTTGTAATTCCTGAACTGAAAGTCACGAGATGATAAGCATAGGGCTTAAGGGGAGCAGTGATGACGTCTGCAGACCTCAACGAAGTTTGACTGGTACTTCTGGTCGCGGGCGGCCACGACTCGATGCACCTCTCCACGCAGACGAAGCTGTGACCCGATGCGTTCATACGACAATGTCCTCTTGGATACAAGAAAGCGCACCTTTTCCTCGTCATCGTATGGGACATACCACTTCGACAAACGCGTCTTGCCTTGACGATTCTGAGTGTGGCGGATAAATCAACGAATAGGATACAGGACACTGAAGGTACCTGGACAAGGATGAACCGGATCATAATGTCCGTTTAGAGCGGCGTTGAGCGGTAGAACAACTCAACCTGAATGACCTTCAAGTTCCTTTGGATCGCAGAATGTGGGGCCAGATTATGTCATCACACGAGACTAATATCACGTGATTTTGACTAGATATATGGCATCGTCGTCCGCTTACAACACCGTCATACAACGATACTAGCAGAGGCCACGGGAAAGCCCATCTATTCAGCAAGCTCTGAAAGCAACATATTCCTCCCAGTTTTCTCCGTCCGTGGGCGTCACACATTCTAAACCCAGATCTGAACTCAGTTGTGGGAAGACGCTCAACCGAATATTTTGTGTCGGATAAGGGGTTTTCGAGAACAACGAAAAACCCTAATTCGATGTTCGTTCGCTACCCTCACAGTCATGCCAACAGCAGTGCGAACCACATCGGCCTCCATTGTCCAGTTCGGTTGATGCAGTAAACATCATTCTCTACGACTTTGACCGTCTCCTCACCGTCATTATTTCTCAGCAGGTCAGCAGCAGCCTGCCAGCAGGTCAACTTGGGCTCGAACCACCGTATACCAATATGTCCATCTGTGTCCGACTAATAGAACTGTTCGGTCACTAGTTACCCCTTTGAGCGCAGGACACAACCAATGAGTGGTACATGACCGGAGCTAAGTACAAACACAGAGCGCTACGTAAGTGAGCAACTAATTGCCTGACTATTGAGTACTATTTCTGCCGATTTGTAGTGGCGTTCTCAGGGGCATTCTTCACAACTGGTAGCCCTTCCTAGCGCCACCACTATTAATGGTTTTGGTCAATCTACTAGCCGATTCCTTACTTGACCCCGTTTCTACATATTAGGCTTTTGCGTTTTGACGTGGACGCCCGCTTCGTTGTAGATCAATTAGGAAAGCCGTTGGCTCGCTAACCCACAAGAGGTCCACTGATGTAAGAATGACGTTCCCCGATAATCTTATTGGGCGGTGACTACTAGGAGGAGCCAATCATCAAGGCGCTCTGACGGTCATAGTAGTTTGGCAAGGTTTGCTTCAAGTGTTGCGATGCGTTTGTGCGCATACAGGATATTCCTTATTTTTCACTTCATCCAAAGGCGTTCGTTGTAAGTATTGTCGGCTAGCCCTCCCTCACAGGCTTTTAACCCCCCTATAGAGCGAATACACTCATCAAAGCGGTGCACCGTAAGATTCGGCATGGGCGTGCTTTACCCTGTTTGTAAGCCATAGCTATTACGAACTTGACGTCATTCATTGCTCGAGCTCTGCAGATGTTCTGTGCCGTGGTGGCGTGGCATTCCATCAAATAATTTTCGTTCTGTCCTTTGTGTTTGCCAATGCGCCACTCTGACTTTAGGGAATACTCTGATTGTAGTCTTCGAGACACCGAATGTGAGCCTCACCAGTTCTTCACTGGAATCCCGTTATATTTCGACCCAACTCCAAGGCTCTCTAGGTCCGGTTGTCATGGACAGGTCAGCTGCAGGGAGAAGACCCGCAACTACGTAGCGGCCATCAATGACTCGGATGGTAACCGTAACCGAGAGTGTCCAGCCAGCATCAACCTCATACCACGATAGAAGATTTCGAAGAGTGGATTTTCCTCAGCATGATCTAACTCTTATTCCGGATATGCCTCGTAGCCAGTCTAGATGGTACAATAGGACCAGGTTGGGCTATACAAGCATGCTCAGAAAATGCGTGATGGAGATATCGGAGAGATCAAATCGATCGGACCTTGACTACGACGTTGCTGCACATTAGGCAAGAACAACGTCACCCAGCTCAACACTCACAATGATGAACGGCTTTGTGGTTCTCTTCGCATCGCCTGTGCGATAGGCAAGTAACACCGTGCTTTCCTTCAAGTTGTGAAATTTTTCTTTCGAGGACATCGGGTTCCATCCGAGTTGGTGTTATGTTGAGACAAAAAGCCTGCATTAGCAAGTGCGCTAGTGTGCCCACTGGCTGGATCGAACAACCGACCTCATCATTACGAGTGACGCGCTCTACCACTGAGCTAAACGGGCCAACACTTTTTCAGATGACCGGATACCTGTTGCGAGGAATCGCTGTGCCAAAATCAAGGCTCGCCTAAGTTAGTTAGGATGGAGTGGATTGTCGCTGAGTCACGGCCCGACTAATCCACGACCCAGCGCTCTCATTAATCGATGCCAAGTAGCGCTCCGATACCACGTAGTCCTGTTCCTTTACCTTTACGTCTTGCGCCTCGCTCGAGCTTCGAGGCGTCATAACTGTTTCAGAAGTGGAAGGGCCAGAAAACCAGGGCAAGGCAAAAATCAGAGTAGAAAAAGTACCGGAGCCGGAGATCAAAGTGCTCCGAGTCCCGGATCCAAATCTTATCGTGAGTAAATCATACGTTTCAAGGGGTATGTCACTTGCCGACCGTGTTCTGCGGGTTTTCTCACTGCATATTATGTAGGATCTGGGCGTGTTCTTCTCAAACTACCACTGCTATTGCCTATGGTTGAAGGCGAAACTCACGGTTCCGAGTCTCCCGTGTTAACTCCGGACGTCGAGTGCACAGGGCAAGGCACTGGGCCTACAAATATGGAGAACGGGTCTATAAAATCCAATCGGACAGTGACACCAATTACGAAGTCCCGACGCCCAACCAATTTTGGCATCGTACCACTTCCCAAGAGACTCGTCCACGACCCGGAGTGCCCTGCGCACTTTGGCCTGCTGTTAAACGTGGTCTTTGGCTTGTCGAGCACGTTCAGTACGTCTGTCGAAACTCATGGAGTCAGCTAAAGCATTGATGATACCGAAATACAGTTGTCGCCAATCTGTACTATTGCCAACCGCTATTGAGTCTGTCATTTCTTTTGTGACGGGGGGTGTCTTTAAGACTTCTCATGCAGTTGAATTTGCCAAGTCATTCAACGTAACGTATGGAGAGGTGTCAATGTAAGTTTCACTGACAGTCTGTGATCCCTTGTCATTTTGTTCACACTGAGAGCTCACAAAACCGTTCAGAATCCCAACCCTTGTCCAAGCAGGGTGCGTCATCGGACGAGTTTCCAAAGAAGTATCTCACCGTCTACTTCAGTTACGCCTCTGGACTTCTTCTCATCAGCCCACTTGGCGACCTTGTAAAACGGCGACCCCTTCTCCTGCTCCTCTGCTCAATCAGCGCAAGCTTGACCGTCGGCCTTGCCGTCACACGCTCGCTAGTAGTCTTTGAGACACTTTGTTTCCTCATCGGTGCGACCAGTGTGGCCCCGCAGATCCTCATTCCCCTCGCGGCTGATCTCGCGCCGCCATCCAAGCGTGCATCGGCCATATCGATCGTCTTCTCCGGTTTGCTGTTTGGTATTCTCATTGCCCGCGTTCTCGCGGGTGTCATCGCACAGTACGCGACGTGGCGCGTTGTATATTACTTGGCGATCGGCGTCCAATGCGCAGTAGTTGCGATGCTCTGGGCGACGCTTCCGGACTATCCGGCGAAGAATAGAAATCTCACGTATTTCGAGATCATCTGGACTATGGCTCGCCTTGCCGTCACAGAGCCCGTGCTCATACAGGCCTCCCTCATTTGTATGGCCGCGAGCGCGTGCTTCACCTGCTATTGGGTGACTCTAACTTTTTTACTTGGTGGACCACCATATCATTATTCAACGTGGGTAGCGTCACCGGATCATACGGCGTATATTTTTTCTAATCTCTCCTATCGAAGTCTCGTCATTGGCTTATTTGGCCTTCTGGGCATGTCCGGCGTATCTATGATTCCCCTCGTTGGGCGCTTCATTGACCGACTGGTGCCTTGGTATGCTACGCTCTTGTCCACTCTACTTCTCCTAGCGATGCAAGGAATCTATTCTGGTGCGGCTGGTGTCAATATTGCCGCCATCGTCATCGTCACCATTGGACTTGACATCGGGCAGCAGATGCAGCAGGTTTCCCTCCCGACGTCAGTCTATGGGTGAGCTCTTGGTTTTTCAAGTTTCTCGTACTATTCTGAAACATTGCCCCATAGTATTTCCCAGGCTGCTAGAGCGCGATTGAACGCGGTGTTTATCCTATCTGTGAGTTTCGGCTGTGACACGACCGCTCTGCTCGCTCTCACCGTGAATAGATCTTCATCGGCCAAGTAACGGGCACGTCTGTGGGCACCAGAATCTTCGTCTCATATGGTTGGCGCGCATCTGCTGGGTTGATGCTGGGGTGGACTGCATGGCAACTAGCGGTGCTGCTCGCACGCGGCCCTCACTGTGAGCGATATACGTGGTTTGGGTACGAAGGCGGGATGGAATGGCGGAAGGGCGCAGTCGGAGAGCGTGCATTTGACACTGAGAAAGGAAGAGAGACTAATCAAGTAGAGTAGTAATCTCAAAAGATGAAAAGCACGGACCCACGCCGTCCCCGGAAGTGGTGTCTAGATGAAACGAATGGAACTTGCCCTGTGACATGTGACAGCGCTGTACCTTGCCATTAAACCCGTTATTCCACGGCCAAAACACATGGGAGCTCCAACCCTCTGCTCATCAGCTCCGAGTAAGGCTCGGACTCTTGCTCGGACCAAGGCTCGGACTAGTAGTAGTACCTTCAACCAAGCTATTGCGGGGATAGGAGCTTGCGGTCCCGTCCCTTCGCACTCTCTCACGCGTCCGAGTCTGTCAATTCCACCGTGACTGAGTCTCCACTTCGCCCCAGATAGTATGGGGCACGGCCTCATGACTTCTTGCCTTTTGGCTGATACAGACCCACATCTTGGCAGAATACGAGCTTCCGAGCTGAGTGGTGCTACCGAGATTAAGTTGCTGCCGCGCCACGAGTTGGAGCCGTCACCATAATTAATTACAGTGACTAGCGTTGATGGACGGCCCGGAGGGCCGTCCCGTGCTGCGAGTTGCGCATCGTTGGCCCGGGTTTGCGGGGAGGTTCGATAGATGGCAGAACATCGCGGCCCCATCCGACAGCTGAATTTGGGTCGACAAGTGACCTATCTGTGAGCGTGCCAGGCCGTCCCATACTGAACAGAGCATAGGGGCTCAGGACATGGGGGTCAGCAGGAGCGCGGGACATCCAGCAATGCGCGTCCCACCCATGCTGAACAGAGCATATGGGCTCAGCACGACGGCCAACGAACGCGGGACATCCAGCAAAGGAACGTGTGTCAGCATTCTATGTGTCAGCAAAGTGCACATCCGTGCTTTATATGTGCTTTATATATTGCAAGATATATTGTATAGATACCTTGAGTGATACCAAGCATTACATGTTTCTTTTAAAAAACCCATCATCATGATGCTCGCTTCCTTTCGCTACCGCTCTCTGATCATATCATTGAGAAACATCTTCCACGACTCGTTTCAAAGTTGTCTTCCCTTCCCAGGGGTGGCGTCGGGTAGGATGTGAGGTCAGTGTTGAGCTCGAGGTATTTCGTGTGGACTCGCGTTCTTCCAGTTCGCATGCGCTGGTACTTACCTGAGTTTAGGAAGCAGTCTCCGAGTCGCGCTCGCATCCCGTTTCTCGTCTAACTCAACTTCCTTAGAACGGTACATCATAGTACGCGCTATGGGAAACTGCTGGGGCTGTATTTGTAACGTTACAGTAACCAAATGCCGAGCGTCTTTGCCATCCACGACTGCTTCCAAGTCCATACCCTCCCATTCATCCTGCCAGAGATTGACGCCAATCAGTGCGCCATCATACCAGGAAGCGAATTTACCACCCGTATTGGAGGTTCTCATTCAAGGAACGCCAATGTATCGGGTTTGACAATAGTATACTCCAATGACTTCATCTGTCGTTCATCATGCATCACGATGCACGCGCTGGTCCTACGCCGTGGTGCTCGCGGATAAGTGTATTGCGCTGGGGGCTTTCTTCATCCATTTCGGGATTTCGCCTGTTACACCTGATTGCAGAAATCCTATAAAGAGGGACTCGGAGGTCGCATTAGTACCAACTCCATCGAAATCAGTGATGCGTTTCTCAACTCTTACTCTCCTCATCATCCTTCCTGCTGCAGCATATGCAGCAGTGTGTCCTCAACAGTTTTCAGTGATACACAAGTACGAATGCGCCGAGAGCGGCGAAGAATGCAGTCCCACCCTTGACTGCTGTGGAGACGCCGGTGTATGCTGGTTCCACGGCTCTGATGGAGTATGTCCCAGTACACATACACTCTGCCTCTCGCTGACCGGCGGAATCTTAGATATGCCTCTAAGAGCGCCACGTCGTCGGTGATACGGGGAACGTCCAGGTCGCGCGTCCGTAACTCTTGAAGTGTCGTTCTTTCTTGGTGGGCATGTGCCGGAGGGGGGCTTGGAGGGAAGTGGTTCTTAGGATGGTTTCTCGCATAAAGCGGGGCGGCATCTCTTTTGATCATGCACCGGATTTCTGTAAAAAAAATTCATCTGTGTTCATCAACAGCATTTGTGAAGGGCCCCTGCTAGTTCTGAGAATTGAGAGAAAGGGATCGAGCTCACAACACGGCAGCCGTTCTTCGACGTCGTACTAATTGACCTTCTAAGGGGGAGGGTTGGTGATCACAGTACGATTGTGACACCATGTCTGAGTGTTTCGGGTTAAAGAAAACCCGAATAGTGACTCTGATGAAACAAGAAACAGGGAAAAATTACTGCCAGTGGAGCCGCAATTTGTGAACTCAACTCGCTACCTGGCCCAGGTGCTGCAGGCGTGTGACAACCGGACCGAGCTTTATATGTTGGTCAAGAGATCTACAGTATAGCTAACCAAGAACTGTCGGCACCGAACGGCTGACAGACCGAGGGAAAAGGGCGGGGCGCGCGTAAAACGACGCATCTCGTAGTTTACACAATACCCGGGTACCACCGTATGTGACATGATGATGCCTCGCATCTACGAACTTGTCAAAGAAAAAAAAGGAATTGGGTCAGACGGTGGGTCAGAAAATGGCCGATGGAGCAAAGGGATTGGATGCACGGCGGTGCAAATAAGGATACAGAGCGACATGAGATGATGGTGGAACGGGAGAAAACAGCAGCCCAAGCAACCACAACAACAACAATGTTCCCGCGGGGCCAGAAAGAAGGTTGGGGACATGAACGGGTCCTCCAACCCGAAATGAAAAGATGAAACCAAAAAAAAAAGTGGCAAATGTGAATTCAGCTCAGGCCTATGCCTTGAGCAGCTCTTCGACGACCTTATCATCCGGGATCTTGGAGATGTTAGCGCCTCGGTAGTTTAACCTCCGCAACACGTCGATCTGTGCCGAGCGAGATGATAACAATCGTGAGTCGGGCATCACACGCAACCGACGAAAACCGCACGCACCACTTTGCTGCGCTCAAATCCGATGGCCTCGAACTGGTCGACATGCGCCTTGTTGAGACCAGCGATCGCCACTTCGTCGCGCACGGCAGCGCTTGCCTTTCCGGGGACGGCGGCCCCCGGTGTAGCGGAGGTCGGGGCGGGCCCGCCGGCGTACACGTGGGTCCAGTAGCGGGCGGTGTCCTCGAAGCTAGTGCGGGAGGTCATGTAGTGCTTGGCGACCTCGGCGTCCTGTGGGTCGTTCGGCTCGGGGCTGCAGAGGAGGGACTGGAGGGAGATGAGCGTTGACTTGAGGGTGAGGACGGGCGACCAGGCGTCTTTGAGGATGTCGAGGCATATCGCGCCCGAGGCGGAGGATACGTTCGGGTGGTACACCTTCGTGATGAATTTCATCTTGACGGGCTGGAAGGGATACGAATCGGGGATGACGATGTCCTGTCATCGTGATGTTGCGCGGTCGAGTGACCGAGGCCAGATGGGGAAGGATGGTCAGTAGGTTTACGAGGGGCAGAGCGGATAGACGAGACGCACGACTTCGAAGTGGCCGCCATCGTAAGGGGTGTCTTGTGGGCCGTCGAAAGAACCAAGGAGATGAAAGGGCGAATTGTCGATGAGCTCGATGTTAATGTTGGATGACTTATCATTCTTGCAGTCTTGGCGAGAGCATCAGATGGAGGCCTACACGAGACGATGAACATCGAGCGCACCAGCAATCTCCTTGTTTACTCGACGAAGTCGTGCGTCTGACATGGTGGATTGCTGAAGAGTCGATGGAGAGGGTTGAGGTGGAGGGTCAGGACAAATCGGGGATGGTTGCGCTCTGGTCTCGGCCACGCCCGGCCCACGTGGCTCCGTCCTTGCCTCATCGACACGGACAATCATGGCGTCGATGCGTGACAGATTTGCTGACTACATCACCGCTCTCCAGGGCACCATCATCACCGCCCTCGAGCAACTCGACCCGAATGCACCTCCATTCTTCCGCGATCGCTGGGATCGCCCCGAAGGCGGTTACGGCATCTCCTCCGTCTTCTCCGTCCCCTTCTCTTCAACACCCGCAACGACCATTCTCGAAAAGGCCGGCGTCAATATCTCCGTCATACACGGCTCGCTTCCTCCCGCCGCAGTCAAGCAGATGCGCGCAGACCACGCATCCCTGCCGTACGACCCCGACAGCCAGGAGAGCCTCCCCTTCTTCGCCGCCGGTCTCTCGCTCGTCATCCACCCACGCAACCCGCACGCGCCGACCGTGCACGCCAACTACCGCTACTTCGAGGTGACACACCCCTCTGAGCTGAGCAAGGTGCTCGCGTGGTGGTTCGGGGGCGGCTCGGACCTCACCCCGTCGTACCTCTACGCCGACGACGCGCGGCACTTCCACGAGAAGCTCAAGGCCGCGTGCGACGCGCACGGCGCAGCGCTGTACACGCACTTCAAGGCGTGGTGCGACGAGTACTTCTTCATCCCGCACCGCGGCGAGGCCCGCGGCATCGGCGGGCTCTTCTTCGACGATCTCTGCGATGCGCCACACAAGCGCATCCCCGACGCGAGCCTCGCCGACCGTCCGTGGACCCCCGAGTCCATCTTCGCGTTTGTGCGCGCCGCCGGAGACGCATTTCTCCCCTCGTACCTCCCCGTCCTCCAGCGCCGCGCCTCCGCGGAGAGCACGGACGCCCAGCGGCGCTGGCAGCTCCTCCGTCGCGGCCGTTACGTCGAGTTCAACTTGGTGCACGACCGCGGCACCAAGTTCGGCCTGATGACGCCCGGTGCGCGCATCGAGAGCATCTTGATGAGCTTGCCGGAAACGGCGCGGTGGGAGTACCGCAGTGAGATCGGCGCAGATGCAGAAAGCGAGGAAGGGGAGCTGCTCGATGTGCTGAGGAAACCCAGGGCGTGGGTGTGAGCGCGGGAGGGTCATACAAAGTACCGAGGCGTGTAAGTTAGTCGTGAGTGTGTCTACAATTTCAATTATCGGGGCGTTGTCAATTCTCCCATGCGAGTCTCTTCGACATACAGCACAGGATCATCAGAATCGGGATACAACTCGTAGCACAGGTGAGCATCTGGTAGATCCACCAAACTTTCTCGACGTGCGACGACCTTCCATGGCGACAATTAACCTTTCTGGTATATTACTCATTCACCAACTGGCTTCGGTGATATCTCGCGGTGTATATGATACAAATATGTAATTTTCGATGGAAAGGAACTGGTGTGAAAGAGTAATCGAAGTTGAGGCATCCCAGACGAGACATTCATGAGCAGTTCTGGTGAGAAATACCAAGGATCGCTTGAAGGATCGAGAACTGAAGGTCTAGATCCCTGGAAGAAAAAGAAGCTGAAAGAGTGTGGGAAAGGCGATCTTAGTCGAGTAGAGACAACGAATGCGTGGGCCCCACCGAAAGCGTCGGGCAGGGTCAGCTACACGCCATCTTGAGAGAGAAGAACGAGGTCTTCCAGGCTGAAAATGGCCCGATCGCGAATAACATTTCAAGGAGGGAGCTTGTGATGGTGAGGCAGATAGAACTAACACGATCTGCTGCTTCAGTACAGCCATGATATTGTCCTCGTCCTTGGGAGCCAGCGGATTGAGCGCTAGATATCTCCCGTACTGCACAAATATATGCAGGGCGGGCTAGAGTCTTCAGTGCAGGTGTCCCATGCGTACAGACCAGTCGAAAATGTGAAGCTTGTTGAGACGCAAATACGGCACGTCGCGACGAGCGAGAAGTTGCAACATACATGCGCAAGGCCTAGACCGAAATCGTGGAGAGACTAGATAATAACGAAATATGTTCGTCGGAAGGCTTCCCAAAAGGAAAGTTAGCGAGCGTCGCAAGCACTTGGCGGAAGGTACCGGTGCACCTATTCTGGGGGGTTCGCTTGGCGCGGTAAGGCGGGCGCGTAAGGAATTGAGTGGGCAATGTGAGTCGGGAGAGCCGCGACATTGACTGTCACTGCTCATGGTAGAGCACTGAATCAGCGAGAACCCTTACTTTGGGGGTTGCACTGGCACGAGGGCCGCGGAAGGACCATGAACGCCGGGGCAGCTCAGATGTCGTTGCGTGGCTACTAGCTCAAGACTCCGAGAGGACCCGTTTCAAACTGGAGTTTTGTAACTAGCGCTCAGACAAGCACAGAACACACTGCGAAACACAGGATTCACTGCACGACAACCGCTACTCTCCTGAGACTGGGTCACGATAGAAACACACAAACTCAGATACGTGAAAGCACACCAATGAGCAGCAATTGGTCGCCTGCCAGTGTGGGAATATGTGTACGACAAGGTGTACGATTCCTAGAAAAGTGATGATGTAATCGCAACAAAAATCGCTATTGTGGTCACGGTTACATGGATAGTAATGTATCGACCTCGACCAAGATGAACGACCATCTTCTTGGCGTCGCTGCCGCGAGGAAAGCTCATGTCGTTAGAATTGCCCTGCCATATCGCTTTCACCGTGAATTGGCAGCCGGATATGGAAGATAGACCTGAACTCATTCACGTGGCCTCACAGTATCGACAGGCGCGAATGTGCATGCCTGTCATCCCATTTTCGTCGTCCAGACTCTTAGCAGTATGAGTCGACCTCATACTTCGGTTCTATGTCACAGACGCCGGCAACGATACCCTCCTCTTCCAATCAAGCTTTCAATATCGAAGGAATCTTTGAGGCCGCTCTCAAGTCGTACAAGAAAAAGACCAAGAAGGACATTGAGAAGCACGATCTCTTCAAACGGTTGGAACAATGCAATTCTCCCGCGGCCATTCTGGCCGCGTTTCAAGCTGATCAGTTTGATCATCTCGGACTGGCGGCAATGACCGGCTGAAAAAGTGGCTCCTTCCAACCATCATTGTTCTTTATGCCTTCTCTGCGACACTTAGCGAAGGTGGTCGGTTTGGTAAATGTCAACTCATCTGTCAGTGGTCATACTCTGATGTTGATTCGGCAGGTATTCTCACCTGCCCGGGTAGTTTTTGCTGGAGTTGGTGTCCTTCTCTTAGTGAGTGGCTTGGTTTATTCCCTCGTGCGGGCTCTGTGATGTCGAACGCTCTTAGGCAGCTAAAGATGTCGCTTCGGGCCAGGACATCCTCGTCGACATCTTCGAACGTATCGAAAGTTTCTTCATACGGCTTGAGATTTATACCGGGGTCCCGCTGACTCCAGCGATGACGGAAAAAAATGGTGCAAATAACGGTTGAGGTTCTGGATATCATTGCAACTGCCACGAAGGAACTGGTTAAAAATCGAACAAGTGGGTTTTTCACCTTCACCTTAACGTTACTCGAGGCCGATATCAGTTCAGAAAAATTCCTCAAGAGGATGGTGGGGCGGACGGACCTAGAGGACGGGCTGAAGAAGCTCGACAAACTCACAAACGATCAGGTTATGATGGCGACAGTGCAGCTTCTCAAGATTACTCACAACATCGACAAGGGTCTGACGGGTGTTAACAACGACGTCAAAGCGGTAGACGATAAGGTACAAACAATCGCTGACGGTGGGCTTAGTGTGTTCAGGAAGTCGCCGGCGTCATCGCTAACTTGTGCCGTCTAGACGGCAAGGCAACCGCAACAGAAGTGAAATCAATCCTTCGAAAAACGGCGGACAACGTAGATGATGTGAAGCGTTCGTCATTAGTTTCATATTTCTTGACGGTCGCGTATCTAACATTATTGCAGGAAACCAATTACGAGAAAGCCTTAGAAAATGGCAATCTCCACCGGATCCGTCGGCAAATCACAACATAGCATGTGATCGTCAACACGAGGGAACGGCGGTGTGGTTCTTTGAAGATGACATATTCAAGGAGTGGAAGGCGACCGGATCCCTGCTGTGGATCCACGGAAAACGTAAGTTCCTTTTTCCTGTGATGGCTTCGGTGATCTGATGGACCACCCGTTCGCAGCGGGCTCTGGGAAGAGCGTCCTATGGTTCGTCGCTACCCAATTTCTGCGATATTAGGAAAGTTACGATTTTTGTGTAGCTCCGCAATCATCAACGATATCACGACCCTGTGTAAAGCCAGATCGGCTTCGATGGCGTATTTTTATTTTGACTTTCGGGATATCAGCAAGCAAACCCGCCGCGACCTGCTTTCCTCAATCCTGACCCAACTTTCTACTTGTTCTGATGCCTTTTGCGACATACTCTCCCACCTCTACGAGGCACACGACAACGGTGGCCGTCAGCCCAGTGACGGCGCTTTAACGAAATGTCTTCAGGAGATGCTCACCCTTCCGAATCAAAGTCCAGTTTATCTTATCATGGATGCCCTTGACGAATGTCCCGACACAACTGATGTCCCATCCGCTCGCGAGCAGGTCCTCCATCTCGTAGAGGACCTCGTCGGCCTTCGACTTTCCAATCTTTATATCGCTGTCACCAGTCGTCCGGAGGTCGACATCGGCGATGCACTCCAATCTCTCGCGTCTCACACAGTTTCCCTTCAAGATGAATGCGGGCAAAAGAAGGATGTCGCCGACTACGTCCGATCCGTTGTCGACTCTGGCTCGGGAAAATTTATGAAGTGTTGGAGGCATGAGGATAAAGAACATGTAGTTGAGACGCTCTCGGAACGAGCCGACGGAATGTAAGGGCATATCGGGGTGATTGTGACAAGGGTTCACGGTATTTAACAGGTTCCGATGGGTCTACTGCCAGCTCGAAACGTTACGAAATTGCTTGCCACAGAACGTCCGGCGCGTCCTTCGAGAACTGCCCAGATCTCTGGACGAGACATACGAGCGCGTGTTGAAGGAAATCGAGAAGGCGAACCCACATCAGGCATATCGTCTATTACAATGTCTCACTGTGGCGACTCGGCCACTTCGCGTCGAGGAGCTTGCAGAAGTTCTTGCGCTCGATTTCGATGGGGCCAAGGAAGGGATACCGGCGCTGAACAAGGATTGGCGATGGGAGGACCAGGAAAGAGTTGTCCTATCCACATGCTCGAGTTTAATCATCATCGTCTACGACCACTCTTCGAATACCCGCGTCATACAATTCGCTCATTTCTCGGTGAAGGAGTTCTTGACTTCGGGTCGCCTCGCCAATTTAAACTCAGACATCTCCCATTTTCATATCCGTCTCGAGCCAGCCCACACTATTATTGCTCAAGCTTGCTTGGGAATTTTACTCCAGTCGGACAACAACAGCGTCGATAATGAGGAGGTCGAAGGTAGCTCGCCTCTGGCTGACTACGCCGCTCGGTACTGGGCGGTGCATGCTCAGTTCGAGGAGGTGTCGTCACGTGTAGAAGAAGCAATGAGATGTCTTTTTGATCCGGCGAAACCATATTTCGCAGCATGGCTCAAGTCGTACAACATCGATGATGAATGGTCGTCCTTCACAGGGGGAAGTTATCTCCCATTTTTGCTTCCTCTTCCCTCAAAACCTCCGTCGAGAAAAGACTGCGCTCCTCTGTGCCTATACTACGCTTCGTTGTGTGGATTTCGCGACCTAACAAAACACCTCATCGCCACGTATCCACAGCATGTGAATGCCAGGGTTGGTCACAACAAAAGTCCGCTGGTGGTAGCATTGCACAACAGACACTTCAGAGTCGCAGAGCTACTACATCGAAATGGCGCCGCTGTAGATGTTACCGTTTTTCAAAGTCGCACTCCACTCCACGCTGCATCAAATGACGGATTGATTGACGTCGTAGAATGGCTGCTAAACATTGGCACAAGCCCGAATGCGCAACAAGACGACCATACGACACCACTCCACAAGGCGGCGGTTAATGGGCACCTAGAAATTGTTCGAATCCTACTAGGGCGCGGCGCAGGTGTCAACGCTGCGACGAGAGATAACCGCACTCCATTGCACGAAGCATCACGGGGTGGACACGTCGATATTGTGCAGCTTTTGATCCGGCATGGGGCAGATGTAAACAAACACCTCCAGAGGCTATTGCTTCTAGCGTCATCATCGTGGGGGACTCGGAGTGCCGAAACTGTACAACTCTTCCTCCAGCATGGAGCGGATGTCAACGCACGAGATTGGAGCTCCTCCAAGTCGACGCCTTTGCATTTGGCATTGTCACAGGGGAATACTGAAACTGTCCAGCTATTGATTAGGCACGGGGCAGATGTCCACGCACGGGATGAGAATAGGAACCACTCGACGCCTTTACATCTGGCGTCGTCCTTGTGGGCCCGAGATGTTGAAATTATGCGGCTATTGATTGAGCGTGGTGCGGATGTCAACGCACAGGATGGGAACCAATCGACGCCATTACATCTGGCGTCGTCCAAGGGGAATTCCGATGCTGTACGGCTATTAATCAGGAACGGGGCGGATGTCAACGATGTCAACGCACAGGATATGAGCCACAAGACGCCCTTGCATCTGACGTTGTCTCGGGTGAGTACGCGAGTTATATGACTATTAATCGGGCACTGGATTGATGTAACGGACAGAATGGCGCCCACTGGATGTCATGGCCAGCTCAGATGTTCGAAACTGTGCTGCTATTGATCATGAATGGGGCGGATATCAACGCAAAGGACCTAGGTCACTCTACGCCTTTGCATCTGGCGTCTTCCTTGTGGAGTGATCTGAGTGCCGAAATAGTGAAGCTACTACTCCAACTCGGTGCCAATGTCCATGCACAAGATTCGAGCCACTCGACACCTTTGCATCTGGCTTCAACCGAGGGGAATTCTAAAACTGTGCAGCTACTCATCGAACACGGGACGCATGTAAACGCACAGGACGAGGACCACAAGACACCTTTACATTTAGCGTCGTTCTGGGCAAATGTCGAAACAGTGCAGTTATTACTCCAACTCGGAGCAGACGCCCACGCACGAGATGGGAGCTACAAGACCCCTTTGCATCTGGCCTCTGCCGAGGGGAATACTGAAATTGTGCAGCTATTAATCCAACATGGGGCAGACGTCCACTCACAGGACCAAGACCACATGACCCCCTTGCATCTGGCCTCTTCCACGGGGAATGCCGCAACTGTGCAACTGTTGATCGAGCATGGGGTGGATGTCCACGCACGCGACCAGAGCCACTCTACACCTTTACATCTGGCGTCGTCCAGTGGGAATGCTGAAACCATGCAACTATTGATTGAGCATGGGGCAGATGTCGATGTACGGGATGGGCGCCACTCAACGCCTTTGCATCTAGCATCGTCCGTGTACAATTCTAGACCTCCGCGGCTATTGATCGAGCACGGGGCGGATACCAATGCCTGGGATGGGCGCCACTCGACGCCTTTGCATTTGGCGTTGACCTGGGGATCTGCGACGACTGTGCGGCTATTGGTTGAGCACGGGGCAGATGTCAACGCATGTGATGGGAGCCACTTAACGCCCTTGCATCTGGCACTGTCCTGGGGGAATTCTGAAACTGTCCAACTGTTGATTGAGCACGGGGCAGGTGTCAATACACGGGATGGGAACCACTCTGGAACAGCCGATTCCGTACGCCTACTACTCGAGCATGGCGCAAATGTAGATGTAGAAGATGATGAAGGTCAGACCCCATTTCAGATTGTGTCGTCGAGTGGACATCACACAGTTCCTATCAGACTATAATGTCAGTGTAGAATATAATGTATTACCCCAAATATTGTGCCCACATGTCTACATTAACGATAACAAATCAGAGAAACTCAGCTGTTGATTAGATCTCGTGCAATGCTAAAGAAGTGCCGAAATTCAATTATGTGCGTTGTCAAAGTCACGGTGAATGGTCCTCCCAGCTCAGGAAGCCATTCGCGCTCATGCTCAAGCGAACGCGGAATAGCTGTGCGATGGTAGAGGGTGATGTGAAAGTCTGGTACTAACATGTGTGGAGGGCGAAGTACCGTATTAATGCCAGCAGACGCGAATGAGGTCAGAATCGAGATGATCGCACACGCCGAGCCAGTGTTCGTGCAAGGTTAGCGAGAGAGAAGCGTGCGCTGCCGGCGCCACTATCACATTTCTCAATGTATGTCTGGATAGGGATACAGAGGAAAAGTCAGGTGGAGGCCTGGCATGCAAGCGGTTTAGACTGCTGGTCGACGTATATGCAAGGAATGCCGGATATGAATGGACGAAGCAAGGGACGAAGTGCCTTGCGACGCTCGCAATCCCGGGCCGGGTTGCGAAACTAGTTTCCGAAATGCACGTGATCTTCTCCCGATACTATCCCGAGGTCTGCTGCAGCTTGGAACTGATGGAACCCGTTGCGCACAATATACTACCTTTCTGTGACTTCCACAGACAATCGAGTAGAACCACGCCGTGACATCATATAATCAACTTGACGCTCAGGCTGGCTACTCACCGAGACGCACTACTTTGCGCAGCACCGTACGCCGTACTAGGCTGCGAGGCTGCGACTAGTCACGATACCATGGAACTTCCCTGATTGAAATCGGTTAATTCAGTTCAGTGGTCAGTACGGGTCAGTGCTCATACCAAAGGCGAGTGACCAGACCGACTGAGTGACTCAAAAAAGGTGTGGGAGGGAATGGTGTGTTTGAGTCAGGACTCCGAGGACCCGAGATTTACTTTGGATTTACTAGCAAACTTAGCATCCACCTCGCACTGCACGCCCCCCCGAGGACACTGCACCGGGCACAATAGAGCTGTGAAGGGGCCCGCAATTTGTTTTATTTTATTGGAGAAGGGCCTGCACTGGCGGTGTGTTACAGGACCGTGACAGTGATCACTGAGGAGCGGGTCTAAACTTGTACAAGCGATTGTAAAGTGCGAATGTGAGCGAGCTTGGCGTCGCAGAGAACCCGAAAAAAGGAATCAGGTGCCAGTGAGGTCGTTGGAATATAGGAAGAGGATCGCGTTAATACTTCCTCGAGGCCTTGAAGCGTAGATGTTGCTGTATCAAGTTGCTACTACTAGTGTGGTCGTACCTATGCAAAAATCGACATTTTATTTTCTGTAGCTCCAACAACACATCATAGCTACTTCATATTGTACATACCAATAGAAGAATGGATATACTGTTCAATGGTGATTTTTGCTTATTTTCTTTTTTGGCTCCTAGGGAGCACGACCGACTTCACCCCCAGATGCAAATTTGATCACGCACTGGCCCCCCAAGGTGAGATTACCTTCTACAACTCTATCGCATGTACGATATCACCCCAAATTTATCATGGGCGTTCTCATTGGTCTCTTCTAACACTCTATTCCAACAGATCTGCATGGCATTTAGCAAGATCGTTGGGATCTGGTGGTCTGGGCCTTTACTTTTTACGACTCCCCTCTCTTCCTTGTCGCACTGTAGTCGAAATTCTCAATATATTTCAATTTTTTGTTATGATCTCATATCTACAGATCCTACAGTACCTACTGTATTTTTTTTTGGGCAGAAAGGACCACGGGAAGAGGGTGATCTGAGGCCATTTTTAAAATTTGCATCCTCGTGACCATTTGCATCCACCTGACACCACTAGTACGGGATAACCCCGTAAGACACCCGTAGTCGTACGGCCGTCAACGGCGTAGTACGGTTTGTACGGCTCTCATATTACCAACACTACCACATACATAGTTAACCCAAGCTGCGTGCTCCGTGCATCAACCAACTTTGAGCTCACCTTGAAACCACCGCTGGCTGACCTCGGTTTCGGCCATCTCAGAGTTAGTCAAAGCTTGTCCATCACCACCTTTCTCTTTGCTCGAATCAAACCTCACCTCGCCTCAAACACTTTTCTCGCTTTTCTTTCCCTCACATTCCAAGTCGTTGTTCCTTGCCTCTTATGCCTGTTCCTTCCGCCCGGCTTCCACCCTCGCATTTCATATGAAGGCTCGATGGCAGACGATGCACAAGACGCCGACCTTCCTTGCGACCTTCTCGCGGTCTGGTTTCGGTGTTTTCGGTCTCGGTCCGACGTCACATGGCTGGGTTGCCATATCGGTCATATCGTCTTGCCACAGCTCGCTCCTCGCTATCGATCTCAACAACTCCTCTTCTCTCTCGTCTCCTTTGCCTTCGCTCGCCCCTGCCTCTCATCACCACGGACTGCCGTCGACACCGACCCCTTCGCAAGACGCTCCACAGCCACCCATAGACAGGCCACGCGTCCCCGCGCCTCGTGTCATCTTCGTCCCTCAACACCCCGTCGCATCGCTCATCTCTCATTTCCCTTTCAAGATGTCAAGCATGTCAAGTTCGCTCTCGGCTGCCTTTGGCCACCCGCAAGACGCCATCGGAGTCCGTGCGCCGCCGTTGGATTCGGAAGAGGAGTCATATTGTTGTGGTGCGTCATCGTGTCTCGGCCCCCCTTTGATTGTTATTCTCGTTCGCTTGCTACCTTTCACAGTTAATCCGCTTCGGTGTCTCGTTTCTGCGCCCATCTCCCATTGACCGTTTGTCTTACTCGATCGTCTCCGCGTTTCGCTTCCCCTGTGCCACCTCTTTACCTTACCTCCACATTCCCACCTACTTGTCTGGGTAGCTACTTCTACATGTATTTAAACCTCGCGTTCTTGGCTCGGAATAATCAGTGTTTGGTTTCCCCCTCCTCTCTCCTGCGTGCCGCGCGATCGTCCAGGAAGTCAGGCCCTACTGCGGGCACTCAAAGGACATCGCCTCTCGTCTCTCGTTTCCGCTCTCGCTCCCGTTTCCGCTTTGTCCTCTCGCCCGTCAACGCCCGCTCCCGCCTTCGTCTGTTCGCGTTCGCACCGGCTGTGGCCGTCGCGAACGCTTCGGACTCGGTCGCTCTCCCCTCCATCTGTAACATCGCCTTCGGTTGGCCCGAGTTGCCATTGACAGAGTGATTTGATACAAGTTTCGTCCAAGGTTTTGTCACCTTATTCAGAACAAAATATATGGTAGTACCCGCCGTCCACCGTATACCGCCGTTTACGGCCGTACAGAACCCCGTGCCGTGCCGTTGGGTCTCAAACCAACATCTTACGGGTACGGTTTACGGTTTCCCCGTCACCGTACCAGCACCGTCACCTTACGGCCGTATGCCGTATACGGTACGGCGTACAGCCCTATCGCGAAGCGAACGAACGCTTATGACCAAACTTCGATCACTTTCATTCCCTCTGAGGATTGCCCCCTCGACATAACTTCCACGGCCTTATTACCTCCGCTGTCATCTCCCTGCTCTCACATACCTCAAATAGCGAGGAATTAGCAGGTACTTCAACAATCTCGTGTGCAGAATAGATGCACCTCGTCTAGGAGATATCGATATTGCGTTCTTGAAGTTTGACCACTCCACGATGGAAATAGAAGCTTCGCAACTTGGCCAATTCATAGGCCTGATAGAAATCAAGAGGTCGCCCAGTCAAGCAGACATTTTACTCCCAGAGTGCCGTTTCCATCTGCTTTACCCATCCAGGGCTCCTAACTTACACGGCTTGGGTTGCGATTTGCGAATATCGATTTGTGAATATCGTGACTCGCAAATCGATATTACGGGCCGTGCAAGCGGTTGCCCTCATAGTGCATCAGCAAAACGACACTCGCTTAAATTTTTGCTTATTTGAGTAATAAGCCCGTTAAGCACCCCTAAACGAGCATTAAACAGATTCCAGATTAGCCGAGATTTAATCAAGTTAAGCAAATAAGTAGATCCATTTCCTGAATCGAGCTTAATTTTCGCTTATTCACAGCTCAACCACGGCTTGAACCATCCTTATTTATTAGAAAGATGGCTTATTTCTCGAGCAGACAATCAAAATTTGGGCAATTATGTATATTCAGAACGACTACGATACATGGTATTATTGGACCCACGACTGCCAGTCACCTACCAGTCACACATCCAGGGCACGTAAACTGGGGCAGATGGTGTGCCTCCTGTGGTGAGCGAAGCGAACTTACCCTCCCTCTCCATAGGTCAGCGGCGGGTGCATCAAGGCATTATGGATGGGTTTCTGCCGAGGCGTGGCACGCTGGTGACCCCAGAGACCCATCTTGTACCGTGTTGTGGTCCCGGTCCATGCGGTGGCGAGTTGGCAGGCTTGATATTGATATACGAAGTGATCATGTTCGTAGCGGTTGTGCAATGGCAAAACGTGAGTTAAAAGTAAAAACAAAAAAAGAAAACAAAAGTACCTTGTCTCATGGATGACGTCGTCACGTCGCGTGGTGGGCTTGATATCGAGTCAGTTTGACAGTGATGATATGACAGCAGGAGTATGGTAGCCAAAAAAACAAAAATGATGACATACGATTGGCAGCGACAACTTGGATAGGCTAGCGTCTTGTTGTTGGCTCGTGAGATGGGGAAATCTGAGCAAATACCTGACTCACCACCTGTGAGCTCCTTAGTCAGGCAATAACGTTGTTAAGGTAGGCTTGCCAGTGGTCAGCAGCGCAAAAAGTTGATGTGCTGTATAACTGTTGTGACCGATGCGCAATGGTAGGCACAGCAGTTGGGCGGCAAGGGGGAATCCCAGAGCAGTGGAGGCTACTTGTCACTTGCAGTAACCTAGACAAAAATAAATCAGAAAGAGACAGACAGGACATACAAAGTCGAAGGTGTTCCGCACAAAAACAAAGAGCGAGTGATTGTTGAATGCGTTGATCGTTGGTCGTCAAGATTTAGAACTCCGTCTCAAATTCACTAGTGTGATTGGCTCGGCTACTTGTTGATTGAAGCTTTGCGTCTGTTCGTTTTTTCACAAGTCGAGCTGGGGGCTGCACTGCAAAGTTGTGCAAACCAAGTGTCGCTGCTGTCCTGGGGCTTCCCCCCGGCGACGAGGGCCACGAGGCTGGCATTGTCATCAAGATGTGGCCAACTGTCCTGTAGACAGTTTTGGTCACTCTTGATGCCTGCTTAGCCGGTGTGGTAGTACTAGTAGTACTTTGTGCAAGACTTCGTGGCGGTCATATACTAGCATTGTCGTGAGCTGCACACTGCCCACGTACAACGACAACACTACTGCGCGCAATGTGCATCCAAAACCCGATGACTCAACCATGGTCCTGACCATGGACCACCTAGACCGGCACAAACTGCATGTCGATGACGACGACGCTGCATCCACCCCCAACCACTGGCACAGCGCAATGACAACTAATGACAACATAGTAGCTACTTGCCGCCCAACGATGCGAGCCGCACGCCACATGGGCCCCACAACGACTTACCACGCACAACCCCAACCCCAACTGACGATCACGATCCTGCTTCTCAGAGGTACATTGTATGTGTTCTTTAACCACTACTACCACCGGGGCATACGTGCGACCCCGACCACGATGGGGGTAGTGGCTGCAGCGATGGTGATGCTGATGACGCGATGACGATGCAAGCCACAAGCTGCGATCCACCTCTTTCTCACGATGACACCCCTCCGCGGCATGATCTCCACACGACTCCAACAACCAATGTGAACGACAACAGTTTCCATGTTGTACCGGCTGCGGAGCGAGTCAGACGTATACAGCGTATGGCCAGAAGCCGCTCTCAACTGCTCCCTGTTTGTGGGTCACTGCGACAGTCATTTTCAGTCTCAGTGCCAAATACTCAGTCTTGCTTTGGACTCGCAACATCCGACTCTTATTTTCTTAGTAACGCTTAGTACTCTTGTAAATTTAAACTACGTGAAATTCAGGCTCTGAAACACCTTATATTTGGTTGAGGAGCTTAGTGGTCGCTTAGGATTGCTGATGGCTTAGTGACAGAATGTTCGAATTTAAGCGATGAAAAAGCCGGGTTAAGTTTGTGTCGTTTTGCTGATGTGGCCCGAATCCTCACCCAGTTTTCCTATTTATCATTCCGTGTAAAATATCTAGCCACTAGCGCAACTGAACATCAGTTGGACGTAACGTAGTCAGTGAACAATGGCTGGGTCTTTCCACGCATTCGGCCACGCAGAATACTTTCATGTGACCAGCGAATTTGGGAAAAGACCTTTTACGTGCATTGCTTCCAGCCGACAGGGGGCACTCAATTGTGTTCCCTGCCCTGAGAACTCTTCGTATACGGGGGCCTCTGTCGATGTCTGGATCGTTATGGGACGTCGTACAGTCGTTCCACATCTTGCGATGGTTCTCCAGCCATCCTGTACAGGTATATGCGGAACAATATAAGTGCCACAGATGCGCTTCCTATTTCAAAGTTTCAAAGATCAGAGAAAACTCCTTAAAAGAAGGACGGATATCGAATCGTGTGTTTCCATTGCCGCGACTTCGAGTGGTCGCTGGACTCAGAGGCTTCATTCCGAGAGCGCCTCTGAAAGCGAACACCCTGAAGTCGCACAGATCTATGAACGCACCTCTTCACAGTCTTTCAGTGACGGTACCTGGCGCAATGAGCACGATCTACGCCACCCATACACATTCGAATCTTCCACCACGGTCAAGCTCGGCTTGCGGCCAAATCGCGGCACCGATCGACAACGTGAACTGACGATTGACTCCATCAGCAAAACGACACAGGATTAACCCAGCTTATTTGTCGCTTAAATCCGATCGTTCTGTCACTAAGCCGTCAGCAATGCTAAGCGACCACTAAGCCCCCTAAGCAAGTGTAAGATGATTCAGAGCCTGAATTTCACTCAAACATGTAGTTTAATTATACAAGAGTACTAAGAAACTAAGCATCCTATTGCGGTAACTCGCAAACATCTGTCGTCGTTCACGCTGTACTATCCCGGTGCTGGCAGAGGAGTGTTGGTTCCCTGCGCGCGGCCAGGTGCGATCGGGGTGCCGGGCTCCACCGCCTTCCGGAATTCACACTCCTGCTGCGCAAGACTACTGTTCGCGCTTGGGGCGGGGCTTGATGTCATGCGCCGCGGCTGGCTCGACCTCCCCGTCAAGTTGGCACGCCTGCCGCAGTGAGAGAGATTCGCCTGTGAGACGGCGGGAGAGAGGTGTCGGAAGTCGGGGGGGATATCCTGCACGGAGACGGGTATGTATCCAGGAAGGATGCCGTGGGTAAAGGACGTGTGGTCGATGATGTCGTGCAACGAGGACCGTTCTTGCAGGTTGGGCATGAGTATCTGCTGCACGAGCTTGCGGGCGTCAAGTGATACGTCTCAGTGTGAGGGGAACTCATATTGGTTGTCGTGAATACGGATGGCAGCGACACCCGAGTCGCAGTGCAGCCAGCCCCCAGTTCGACTTGTGAAAAAAAAAAGATTTGGCACAACACCCCACCAAACAGACGCAAAGACAGACGCAAAGAAAGTAGCCGGGCCAATCACACCAGTACATTTGAGGCGGAGTTCTAAATTTCGACGAATGCGTTCATACGTCCTGTATTTATCCACGCTCTTGTCCCCATCCGTGAATATGCTGTTTTTGTGCGGGACATCTTCAACTTTGTATGTCCTCAGCTCTTTGATCACTTCTGATTTATTTTTGTCTAAGTTACTGCAAGTGATGAGTGGCCTACTCCCGGTATCTGCTCAGGCTTCTCCATCTCACAGGCTGATGACGAGACTGTCAGGCCTATCCAAGTTGTCGCTGCCAGATTGTATGTCTTTATATATTGTTGTTTTCTGTTCTTTCTACTAATGTTTTCCTGCTGTCATATCATGGCTGTCAAACTGGCTCAAGATCAACACTACGCGACGTCATCCACGGGACAGAGACAAGGTACTTTTTGTTTTTTTGTTTTGTTTTGTTTTTAACTCATGTTTTGTAATCACACGTTGCCATGGCCATTATCACCAACTCGCCACCACCACTTGGACTGGGATCACCGCGGTATGGCCTGTGGAGAGGGAGGGAGGGTTTGCCCTGCTCGTCACAAAGTGGCCGGTGACGAAGCGGTGGCAGAGGAGGGGGCAGTAGGGACAGCGGGGGTGACGGGAATGGCGACGGTCCGACAGTGGCGACGGTGGCGATTGGAACGGCGAAGTGGCCGCCGGTGGTGCAGGGATGGGGACAGCAGTTCTCCTTACTTGCTGATATCTTGCACAGGAGATACGCCCTCTGTAGTTGCATGCCCGGAGTACGCAGGCAATGCACCTGGATGCGTGGTTGGTAGGCAACTGGCATCGCGATGGGGAGGGTTCCGACAGTACCATGTATCGTAGTGTTTCTGAATATACATATTTGACCAAATATTGATTGTCTGGGAAATAAGCCCTGTTTCTAATAAATAAGGACGGGTCAAGCAGTGAATAAGCGAGAAATTAAGCCCAATTCAGGAATTGAATCTACTTATTTGCTTAACTCACTTAAATTTCGGCTAATCTGAAATACGCTTTATGCCCACTTAGGGGTGCTTAAATGGCTTATTACTCAAATAAGCGAAAAATTAAGCGAATGTCGTTTTGCTGATGAACTACCTGCAACCGAATGACTCCATTTTCATTCCCGACCTTTCTGCACTTGCGCGCGGCTTTATTTCTTCGACAACGACGCGTCCGCAATTGTCACGGACCTTTATACGATGGCTCATTCCATGCAGGAGCCTGCGCGGCACCTTACAACAGCTCACACCCCCAAAACCCCGCAGATATTAGATGTGTTCCCCAGCGTGCAGCATTTACGTGCGGCCTTAGAAACTCGAACCCGACGCGTTCCCGACCCAGTTAACCACACTTATGAAGTTTTACATTGTGCGTGTGCGTGCCCAACCGTTTTCGACCACCTGTGACCGACTGACTCCATTTTTATTCCCGACCTTGCTGCACTCGCACGCGGCTTTATCTCTTTGACGATGACGCGTCCGCAATTGTCACGGACCTTTATACGATGGCTCATTCCATGTGGGAGCCTGCGTGGCACCTTACAACAACTCACACCCCCAAAACCCTGCAGATATTAGATGTGTTCCCCAGCATGCAGCATTTACGTGCGGCCTTAGAAACTTGAACCCGACGCGTTCCCGACCCAGTCGACCACACTTATGAAGTTTTACATTGTGCGTGCGCGTGCCCGACCGTTTTCGACCACCTGCGACCGACTGACTCTATTTTTATTCCTGACCTTGCTGCACTTGCACGCGGCTTTATCTTTTTGACGACGACGCGTCCGCAATCGTCACGGACCTTCATACGATGGCTCATGCCATGTGGGAGCCTGCGCGTCACATTGCAACAGCTCACACCCCAAGATATTAGACGTGTTCCCTACTACTATCCCTAGCAATCCGTTGAGAAACATCAGCAAAACGACAATCGCTTAACCCGGCTTATTTCGTCGCTTAAATTTGATTGTTCGCACACTAAGCCATCAGCAATTCTAAGCGACTACTAAGCACCTCAATCAAGTGTAAGGCTTTTAAGAGCCCAATTTTTACTCAATGGATTCATAATAGTACTAAGACTCGAAGAATAATATAAGTGTTTATCGTACAAAGAACTGAAACAAGTCGTGTTGGTATCCTGGTACCGGCGGTAGTGTCGTGGGTCGTTGTAGCTGAGGTCGCATGGGGAGCACACCTGAGTGGCAGCCGTGGTATCGGGGTCATGTGCGGAGGCATCGTTGGGACGACTGCCCGTCCTGCGGCTCATGTCGTCATTGTCGTCACTGCAGCCGGCTCAGGTGTTGTTGGGTCACATGCCCCGGTGGTGGCAGTGGTTGAAGAATACACCCCGAGGCGCCTCTGAGCGGCCAGGTCGGGATCATGGCCGGGGTCGCACACAGTGGTGGCGGCCAGCCAAGTCATCATCGTGGGCCAACGCAACTTGTGGCTAACATCGTCGGGTCGAAGGCAGCTGCGTTGTTGTTACTGTGCCAGTGGTTGGGGGTGTGCACGCGTTGTCGTCGTTGTCGTCGCCCGGGCCATTGTACGTGATGCGCATCAGTACACTGCCATGAAGTACCATCACACCAAGCAGGCATCAAGTGTGACCAAGACTGTCTAGAGGACAGTCGAACACATCTAGATGACAGCACTAGGAAATGGACTCAGGACAGCAGCTCGACTCGGTGAGTAGAAGACGAGGAGAAGTACAGTAACACAACAAACAAACAAACAGAAAGACGCCGAGTGGGCCAAGCGGGCCAATTGCACTGGCGAATTTGAGACGGAGTTCAAACTTCCGATGTTCATTCAACGGTGATTCAACGTTTCCCGCGTTTGTTCTCTCGACTGGTGTCCCCACTCATGAGTAAGTGACAGTACACACTTTCTGTCGACCTGGTATTGATGCATCATTTTGAGTCCCAAAGCCTGGCCAGCTTGTACCTACACATCCGACCGTGACCTTCAACTGTTTGTATGTTCGTTTTACATTCGTCTTCGCATTTGACAACTGACCGGACTTCCCTGTAACACAAGGCTGCGATGTCGATGTCATTACCCAAGCCCAGTCCAAGACAGGTACAACCTTTACTTTCTCCATCACTATCAAGCCCACGGCGTCATCAACGAGACTAGGTACTTATGTTTATTTATTTTAGGTTTTCTATCACAAGCTGACGAGTCGACGCCATGGTCTCGCGGCGGGGCATCGACGCCGTGGTGTCACGGCATGGTGTCGATGTCGTGGTGTCACGGCGCGGCATCGATGTTGTGGTCTCGCGCCTCTCCGAATCATTGCTGCCGCATTGTATGTCTTTATATATTATTATTTTCTGTGCTTCGTACTGACTTCCTTCCTACTCTCGCTGTCATCGCCAGTCATACACACTGCGTGGGGATGCCATACTATTCCTCTGGGCTGCAAATCGGAGGTGTGTATCTGTTGTGCTTCCTGTTGGACGTTGCTGATCCTTACATCTGAGTTCACGCAAGACAAGTGCTACTCCAATTTGCATGGACCGAACTGGCAGAGGATGGGGCATTCCATGACAATGAGCAGTGTCCCTTCAATGCTATGGTGATGATGCCATCCCCACCCTCAGGCAATGGCGATCACTTCCTCAGAGCAACAACAGCGGCCCAGATACCTGCCCATGACACCTCGATGTGCTCGCTTACCCATAGAGAGGGAGAGGGAGAGTTCGTCTTGTGCACAGCAGGGGGTTCTCTGCGCCCCAGTTTGCTGAAGTACGCGGGCATTGCGAGAGGATCACCATTTATCATAGTCTTTCGGAATACACATAATAGACCCAATCCTTTTTGCTCGAAAAATAAGCCAGGTTTTTAATAAATAAGAACGGATTCTAAGACGGATTCAGCTGTGAATAAGCGAAAATTAAGCCCCATTTCAGGAATTGAATCTACTTATTTGCTTAACTGGATTAAACCTCGGCTATTCTTAATGCTCGCTTAATCCCGTTTAGGGGTGATTAAATCACTTATAACTTGAATAAGCAAAAAATTAAGCGAGTGTCGTCTTGCTGATGAATTTCTCGAATATAATATCTGAATCTATGAAGCCCCGGCTCTAAAGCCGAGGCCAGCCTTAGCCGTTGAAAGCCAGGGGGTTGGCCTTGGCTTGACTTTTGGAAAGCCTGGGCCATGGAAAGCTGGGCCAAAGCCACGGCTATCAGGCCGAGCCGGGCCGGCAAATCACTAGTTATGTCTAATATGTCCGAATCTCCTGTGCCAGGCATCCTAGCTCGGAGAGTAGTTCGGAAGTAGCAATCGTAGGGGATGTTTCCGCTTTGGTAAGTCGGATGGCGACTCGCCTTCCACCCTTGGTGGTCGGCGTTAGCGGTCTGTGGCTGCGTTATATGTGCATGTACCGCCGGCGCCGTCTCGAAGTCCCTAAAGAATAAAGTGATTTTTGTTTGTTGGAATGTAAAGGACGTTCTCCAGTCGCAGTGACCTTCGAGTACAGATTCGTCATCGAAATCCGTGTCCTTCAATGGGGACGTAGGTAGCGCTGATGCGGCTGCAGTGTCAGCGGGGAACGCTATGCGCTCATTGGCGACGTGCGACTTCATCACTGTCTCCACGCGCTAGGGTATTCGCCGAGGTATCCTCGGCGGCGTATATTCGTTTCGGAACGTGTCTCTTAGGCGCATGGGACCTTCTCTGCAGCATAGTAAAAATACTGTGAAGTCCTTTAACTAACATGCAGCTGCTGAAATGCGCTGTGAGCCCGACTTGCGGGGGAGCGTCCGGCGCGGGGATCCCGGCAGGACCGGATCGGGCCGGTGGCCCAGGGTGTCCGTCTCGCCTCAGCGCGAGCGGCCCTACGCTCTAATCTTTGGACTTGGACCCTCGCAGTCTATTCTCACATTCCCGTTCGCCTCAATCACTGTACGGCCTCATAACTATTATCTCCAGGATACTTTCTCGGATCAAGCGCGAGCACGCAGAGCCCCATGTCACGAGGGCGACGCACCACACGCATCCTACCTCGTCGCCTCGATCGCTCTCTATCGCGCTCTCCTTTCGCCTCGGTTCCTTCCCTACACTATTCCCATGACCTGTGGTTACGTTCTTATGCCTCGATCCACCCCTTGTGACCCCGCATCTTGACGACGCGTTCATATACTATGTGATACCTTATGATTATCCCACGTCTCTTATTTACAAATTATGGATGCTGCAGTAGTATAAAATGTACTCTGTATGGACTGGAAATATCTATCCAATTGTTCTCGAAACCGTCCGATAATCCTCACGCTCTCAAAACTCCCAAAGTCTCTCGACTTCTCACATTATCGATTCTCGGCGCGCGCACTCACGTGTGACGCGTTACATAATCTCGCTTCACTCGCACAAGCAGCTCCGTCCGCCCATGATATTCACGGTGTCGGATGTCATACTATAGCCCGATCTACTCGTGATATTCACGGTGTCAGACTTACACTGGTAAACACGCTCGATTAGAGCTGTATTTGTGACGCTCCGCTCGTCCATGAGGACGTGCATGATTTTGCAATGTTTATGTGCACGCTGTAGTTAGTGTTTGTCATGGGTTCGTAAACCCGTACGGGTACCCGGGTATGGGTTTGACGGGTACGGGTACAGGTACGAGGTCGGATACCCGTCCAGAACCCGCACCCGTATGATGGGTTTGGCGGGTTTTTTTGAGTACACCATGACTTTTATTTCGGCATTATACACTACTACACTTGTACATGAAGTATTATAACTACTACTACTACTGGTCAGAATGCCTGTTGCAAGGCTCGCCGTCGCGTCCGCCGTCCGAGTCGTCGTGTCCAGTTGTTTTCGTGTCCCGTCGTCGACGTCGTCTTGTGACTCCTGTCGTTGTTGTCGGTGTCGGTGTCGCCGTCGTCGTCGGCGTTGTTGCTGTTGTTGACGTCGTCTTGCCGTTGTCGATGGCAAGGCCCTGGCGGCGGCGGCGTTGGCGGTGGTGGTTGGTGGCCATCCAACTCGTCGTGTCGCCGCCGCCTTGTCGAAGTCGTTGTTGTTGTCGTTGTCGATATCGTTGTCGTCGACACCGTCTTGCTGTTGTCGATGGTAGGGCAGGCGGTGGGGGTTGATAGCGCGTGCAGCTCGGGGCTGCGCAGAGACTTGAAGTGCACAATCGATAAACTAACTGACTAAGCAAGGCAAAACCGGCATCACCCGGCCTGGGAATGAATTGGGAACATACGCTCAAGCATCAACGGCAAACCCCGCCTGCCACTTATGCAGACGACAACCCACAACGTCAACTTTGCCAGCCCTAGCCGAACGACCAACCGCCAGCTCATCGCAACGCAAGTCTCAAACGCAACGGCGGCGGCACCCATGACACCCAGGCCTGCGGCAGGAGTCATGGCGAGGTGGCGCTGCAACTCCGAGCGACTCGACGACGACAACCGTACAATGGCGGCGACATGGCGACAACGACAGCAACGACGGTGACGACGACGACGACGGCAGCGACAGCAGCGTCGACGGCGGCAGGCGGCAGCAACGACAGCAGCGACGACGACGACGGCGGTAACGATGGCGGCGACAGGCGACGACGACGACGACGGTGACGATGCGACAGATGGCGGGCGGCAATGACGACGCAGCAGGCCTTGTAGATTACATAGATAGACAATGTATTCGAGTAGATGTAGTATCATTGCCAAGTCCCTGAGCTGACAACACGCAACACTCGTGTTGAGCAGCAACTTGAGCTTACTGGCATGTAAGCTTGCGACGCGAACCCGCTGTGCCAACCCGCACGGGATTTCATACCCGCACAACCCGTAAGTACCCATACCCGTAGCGTATGGTACCCATACCCATGACCCCAGGTACAGGGTTTCACGCGGGTGCGGGTACGGGTAAGGCCCGAGTGACCCATGGGTTACCCTCAGTAAAAAAGAAAAGTCGGCCAGTAGTCAGATAGTAGTCAGACTTTAGTCAGGTGGTAGTCAATTGACTACCAATTGACTACATGTCGTTTTTTTCGACTATAACTTGACTACTTTATGACTACCTATAGTCAATTGGTAGTCAATATTTTGGCAAAAACCAGGTAATCAATTGGTCATCAACTGGCCATTTTTTAGTCACTCCGTAGTCATATCATAGTCAAGTCACACAATGGTCATTTCATAGTCAAATGGTAGTCAAGTCACCCAATAGTCATTTCGTGGTCACTCCATAGTCAATTGACAGTCAAAACATATTTTATTTTTATTATCAAAAGCTATCTACTAAGCCGACCTAAGCGAGCCCAACACTGATCTGCCTGAGTTCAAGCAAGGGCTTATTCAGTCAGCCCTTGTGTGCAATTTTCTTAGGTGCGCGCTGCCGTTGCGAACCAATCAGTGTATGTTTCAGGGTATAGATTTTGTTTACTTACCTCATTGATAATCCTCTTGATGTCGTCCTTCGAGATTCGTTTGGGAGCCGCCGCGTTCCGGATGGTACTTATAGCCTCTGTAAATGTGTCAGGAGATTCAAAGGTGATAATAAAACGACTTACCAGGTTTCGTATGGCGTTTCCCCGATATTTTGTGAGTCTTAATCCAGGCCAAAAGCTCCTCGTACTTCAGAGTGAGCAGCTCTTCTCCGCCGTCATCCGAATCCTAGACAGGCATTAGCTAATTCAGTAAATATAAGATATGCTCACCTCTTCAGACTCGTCTCCCGAATGCGTGGTCTTGGCCCCATGGTCCTCGGATGGGGTTTCTGGTGAAGCCGACTCCGACTCCGATCCCTTGTGTTCGTTCATCACAGCGGTGTGGTTCGTCTTAGCTACCCGTGCCAACGTCGCTCGTTTGAGGGGGGACTTGGCTTGCGACGACTTCGCAGCGGATTCGACGCGTGACGACTTGGTGGCCACGGGCTCGGCGCGCGACGACTTGTTGGTGGCACGAGCAGGGGCGGGGGGCTTGGCACCGGATGACTTGGAGGGGGCAGGCGCAGCGCGGGACGACTTGGTCGTGGCACGCTCAGCATGGAAAGACTTGGTGGCGGGGGCGGAGGGCTCGGCACCGGACGACTTGGAGGGGACAGCCTCAGCGCCTGACGACTTGGCAGCAGCGGTGAGGGGACTGGCACATGACGACTTGGGGCATCGGAGAAATGTGGCAGAACGGGTGGAGCGTGGAAGGGCAGATGTCGTCAGTGGGCAGTTTTTGAGCAAGTACAATGAATAAGTCAATGTATGCTCACCTGTGCGTCTTCCCAGCAATGTTGGAGCCGTTCGAACAATAGTCCGAGGTAACTGTCGGCCAGGTACGCCGTTGCAGACCGCCCTCTCGCGGTGCACAAGGCCCTGGCCACCTTGCAGGTCCTGACCGCAGCCGCGATCAGTTTGAGCGCGGTGGACAGACCACCTACCGCCTCCCAGTCCACAAGGGCCGACCGGATTGTCAGGCCACCCGCAGTGAACTGCGCATGGCCCCAACTCTCGTTCGAGTTGTCATCGTCGTCGTCCATCGAGTCGGGATCCGCGCCCTCGAGCCGATCGAGCAGCACTGCAACGTCATTGGACGGTTCGTGCGCTTCGACGACGTTGGTCGCCTTTTGCATGGCCTGGAGGAGGTCGGCTGCGCCAAGGATCGTTGGGAATTCACTTGTAATTATTTCTGTTCATGGGTTAGTAGTTCCTCGACTTGACGTCGAGTTTCCGTACCTATTAAATCGGGGGCTGGGTAAGAAGAGGTCAACAAGTGGCAGCGAAGAAAGGAAGAAAAGATAGACTTACCAGAGGGGCGCACAACGATGTTCTTGAAATTGGCCCGAGGTCGAGCCCGGGGTTGCAAAGGAGCTTCAGCCCGAGCCATGCGAAGGAAGGCAGGGGGTGAGGACGGGGCTGGTCGTATGAAGCGTCTGCGACATAGTTAGCCCGTTTCTGACAGTAATGAGTGTGCGTACGTACCTGCTTCTGCACCAGGGGTCTCCTTACCCTTACCCTTACCCTCCCCACTCTTCGCCCTCTTACTGGGCCGTTGCGGCAGGGATGGATCGCGGGCACGCTTGGACTTGCTGCCCACGGATGTCTTCGAGGCGTGTGGGCCCGATGTCCCTGGTGCCAGTGCCGGTTCGGGCGAGAGACGAGGCGGCTGTTGGGGGGCCAGTGAGTGTGACTTGCTACCCACAGACGTCTTCTGGGTCTGTGGGCGCGACAGATCTGGTGCCGGGGCCGGTTCGGACGGGAGACGGGGAGCCGGCGAGTGAGATGGTCGCAAAGTCGAGGGGGATGGGAGGTGGGGGGTCAAATGCGATAGTGACTTGCCGAGAGTCCTGTCGGCTTTCCAATCGTCGGGGCACAAAGCGAGAATCGGGACGGAAGCTTCGAGTTCAAGGATGGCCGCATTCCACTCGTTCAAGAAGAAATCCTTGAAGTATTTCTTTCCGCGGGGGCCAGAAGCGCGTGGATCGCGAGAAAAGAGGCCTGCGAGTGCTGAAGATGCGATGGCACGGGCAGAGGTCCGGATCGTCTTCCATTGCGAGATGGTGATGCCCGTCCCGTCTTCATGACGGATGGCCTTGTGCACGGCCGGTCGCGACGAGTTGCTCTTTGTCATCCCAACTAACGGGTCGTTCCTGCAGTCCTCGAACGTCCAGAGGACAGATGGTGGGAGGTGCGCGGGGCGGGAAAGGGAACGCGAGGTTGGCCCAGCAGTAGGAACAGGGGTGGGGGCCCTGCCAACGCCGCCAGAACGGCCGTGAGACAGCGAATCGCTTGGGCCCAGGGATATGTCGCTCGAAAAAGGGCCAGACAGAGGTAGGCTCGCTAGATGGCGTATGAGCCAAAGAGCGCAAAGAAGGGAAAGATGACTTACCGATCACCCCATGAGGGTCCGCTCAGCGTCGCAGTTCGAGGTTCTCATGCACTAACACCGACACCGAATGCTCAAGCTGACGGATTCGTCGCTTGAGAGCCTCCTCGTTTCGGAGGTGCTCATCGTAAGTGGGCCGAGCGACGCCGTCCGGTGATATTCCAGACGGCTTGAGGGATGAGGCTGGCTCTGCAGGTCGGGAAGGCACTTGCGAGAGTCTTGATGAGAAGGCCGACAACCTCGAGGCGCCAGAGAGGGAACTTGCTGGGGGCCGTGTATGTTGAGTCGGGCGAGGCAGGGCAGGGTCAATTTCATCATCAGACAAAGGATCCACGAACTCGTCGTCGTAGTCAAGACCAATATTAGACATTGTTCGAAAAAAGTCACAAAAAAAATGGGTGAGTAAAAGCGACAGAGAAGCGAAAACCAACAAGCGAAAACCAACCAAGTCGCATGCATGCTTACATGCTCTTACACATGCATGTCGAGTGGCGGCCCGGAGCCATAATCCTTAGACGCGTGCATCCTAGGAATCCGAGGACCGTATTCGTACACAATCGGTTGGGTCCTTGTCGCATATCCACCACTGCAATCATGGCCTCGATCTCTTCAAAGTATCTGTGTCCATGCTTCCTCTGCAATTCAAGGAAGCATGTGACCAAAAGGACCATACAGGGCCATCTTAGGCAAAATCAAGATCAGCTACAAAACCAGATTGCTTCACTCGGCTCTCAGCACACAATCAACTACTTGCAGAGCTGTTATGACCAGACCACACAGCTGCTTGCTAACTTGGCTGAGGGGTCTCAGATGGCTGATGGTATGTGTTTATTTTTTAATGCCTTTAATCAACTAATTCACCTTGACTCGGATCTTGATCTTAATCTTAATCTAGATAATACTTCTGTTGCACCACAACCACTCTGGGAAGGGGCCATGGCTCAGAGGGAGACTGATGGTTGGTACTACTGTATTATGCTTTGGTTGCTAGCTCAATGTTTTAAATTAGATTTTCATGCTGCAGAGAGTGCAGCAGGAGATGCTGATGCTGTGATGACAGATATTGATGGTAAGTAAAATCTCTTGATATATTGGTATCTGAGCTACACAATCACAGATCTCCCATGGAGCCCTCTGTGCTTGCCTCTGCAATTTTTGAGGATTTGTCTAGCTCTGGGGATGACGGGGATCTGTCTAGCTCTGAGGATGATCTACCTGGCTCTGATGGCCAATCTGTTCTATTTGATGTTGCTGAGGAGATCTTAGAAGGCCTCCCTCAGCCTGTGGACTTGGGTTATGACTCTGACTTTTCAGATATATTTGCAGAGGATGTTGCTGAGATGGAAGACTCAGCCCTATCTGAGGCTTTGGAGGAGTCTAGTCAGACAAGTGGGGCAAGTCCCTCTTTGCCAGAGGCTGTTGTACAGCTCCAGAAGAAGCTGTTGGGGGACTATGCTCTTCCCCCTCCCCCTGTTGGCCCCCCAGGGGAATACACCCTATCTAGGGCAGAAGAGCTGTCCCTTCAGCACTACTTTGCATGGACTGAGTCCCAGGGCACAGTAAAAGCCTACAGTTCCCATGCTAAAGTTCTTGCAGAGGCCACAGATGTGGAAATCCTTAGCCTTTATGCTGTGCGAAAGTTGGCGAAGAAGCTTACTGGGCTTACACCATCATTTGTTGACATGTGCCCCAGAAGTTGCATAGCTTATACTGGGGATTTTCAGTCCCAAACCCTTTGCACATACTCTCGTGATGGAAAAATCTGTAATGAACCATGCTATAAGCAAAAGCTGGGTCCTAGGGCTTCACAAAAGCCAAGGGCACAAATGCTTTATATTCCCATCATTCCCATCATTCAGGCACACTATTCAGTTGCAGAAACATCACAAGAGATGAGATACAGAGACAGGTGCTTGCAGGAGACTCTAAAACTCCTTGCAGTAGCTTCAGGTGCCAACAGGCGGACATATTCTGATTTTGCCAACTCTGCAAATCATGGTGATCACTATAGAAAATTGGGGCTATTTAAAGATGCCAGAGATACTGCTATTACAATATCTACTGATGGTGCTCAGCTCACCATGAAGAAACAATCCAATGTGTGGCTCTTGGTTGTTGTGCTGCTTAATCTCCCCCCAGAGAGGCGATATAGGGCAAAAAACATCATCATTCCCCTTGCCATTCCTGGGCCTTCATCTCCTGGAAATATTGAGTCCTTCATATATCCTCTTTTCCAGGAGATGGCCATGGCTAGTGAAGGAATATGGACATGGGATGTAATTGATTCATCCTACTTTGTTTTGAAAGCATACCTCTGTGGTGTCAAAGGAGATATGCTGGGTTCAGCCAAGTTAAATGGAATGGCTGGACATGCAGCTCTTCATGGTGATCGCTTCAGTATGGTGCAAGGTGCACGCACTAGCAAAGAGAAAGGTGCAAAGGCACAATATTATCCACTTTCTCCACCTCAGGGGGAGAAGTTTAATCCAACTCGCCCTGATATTAATCCTTACTTCCTACCAATGCGGGATCAGAGTCATTACTGGAAGACCATTAATAGGCTTCTATCTGCAAAGACTAAGAAGGAGCAACAAATGATTATGCGTGAGACAGGAATATCACGCCTTACACTATGTTCTACCAGCCCTGCCTTTTCTCATCCATCATTCTTCCCACTGGATCCATTCCACCTATTCTATGAGAACTGCATGCTCCATATCTGGGACTTGTGGGTAACACACAGTTCCAGTGATGAAAGGATTCACTTGGACAAAGATGTTGCAGAACATCTTGGAGAAGAGGTTGAGAAGGCTGTAAAGACTCTCCCTTCATCTTTCTGTGGGCAAATTAGAAACCCATATAAAAAGCGCCAGAGCCAATATAAAGTCTATGAGTGGATGGCTCTCCTCCATTGGTATATCATACCAATTGCTTGGGAACTAGAAATTGATCAGGAAGTTTTGGAAAACTTTGGAGAATTTGCAGACATTGTTGAGACTGCAATGACCATCTCCCCAAGGTCATCAGAGGATTTGGCAAAGCTACATGGAAAAGCTTGTTCCTTCCTGGAGGAATTTGAAAGGCTATATGTTGGTGATGACCCAATGAAGGTCTCAAGATGTAGATTGTGCATCTTTCAATTAATCCATGTCCCATATCATATTCTATGGCATGGCTCAATCAGATTTGGCTCTCAAGCAACAGTAGAGAGGGCAATTGGAGAGTTGGGGCACAAGATCAGATCTAAGAAGGCACCATTTGCCAATATGTCCACAATTTTATTTGAAAGGGCAACTACTAAGATGTTGACTCTGAAGTACCCAGTTTTGTCTATTCCTGGAAAGGAGAAGAGACAAAGAGAGCACCTTTTTCAGTCCCTTCCTATAAGGAAGACTGACAAAAAAGAGGGCACAGACCTTTATACCCATCTCAAGGCAATTTGTGAATGTCTTGATGTGCCTTTTAATTGGGATCTTAAAGTCCAGAGATGGGGAAAGTGCACAATTGAAGGAGGTGTCACTTTGAGGAGTAGGATCTCTGAGCTAAGGGGCCAGTCCTCACGCTCCTCAAGATATTTTGAGGCTCAGAGAGAGACACAAGCAAAAAGACCTACTTGGGGAGAGGCACTAGCATTTTACTCAGTGCCAGAGCATAACCTGTGTTTGGTGGTCTACTGTCCAGTGGTGGAGGAGTTTGGTGTAATAGGGAGGTGGTGTGGGAGGTGGTCAGAAGAGGTAATGGTGATGGAAACATCTAGGCTGATGAATCTGATTGGAATTTGGGAGTATGAGTCAAGGGTTCATATCCTAAGAAGACATCCAGGATTGGATATGCTGAGTGCAGAGGAATGTGGATTTGAGGAGATACTAGTAGAAGATGAGTAGGGTAAATAAAGATAGCTGTCTTGTACTTGTACTACCTCAATTCTCTATGGAGTTGTGTTGTGCTGCATCAGAAAGAAAGGAGTCAACAACTAGGTCAACAAAATATATCCAAGTCAGCCAGTGGTCAGATTGTAGTCAGGGTGATGGTCAAAATCTCTGCCAGTAGTCAAATAGTAGTCAGAATGTAGTCAGGTGATAGTCAAAGATCTCACCAAAGTCAAAATCAGCTCAAAGTCATACTTCCCCTCCATCATATCCCCTTCCCCACATCTCCTCCCCCTTCCCCTCATTCCACTCCCCTTTCTTGATATTCCCCACCCCTCCCCCTTCCCCATATTCCCCTCCCCATCCCCATATTCCCCTCCCCATTCCCATATTCCCCTCTCCATCCCCATATTCCCCTCCCCATTCCCATATTCCCCTCCCCATTCCCCATATTCCCCTTCCCCTCATTCCCCACCCCTCCCCCATATTCCCCTCCCCTTCCCCATATCCCCCCCCCATTCCCCATATTCCCCTTCCCCTCATTCCCCACCCCCTCCCCCATATTTCTTCCCCTCCCCTTCCCATATTCCCCCCCCCCATTCCCCATATTCCCCTTCCCCTCATTCCCCATATTCCCCTTCCCCTCATTCCCCATATTCCTCCCTTCCCCTCATTCCCCACCCCCTCCCCCATATTCCCCTCCCCTATATTCCCCATCCCCATATCCCCCTCCCCTCCCCTTCCCCATATTCCCCTCCCATCCCCATATTCCCCTCCCCATTCCCATATTCCTCTCCCCATTCCCATATTCCCCTCCCCATCCCATATTCCCCTCCCCTTCCCCCATATCCCCCTCCCCCATACCTATATTCCCCTCCCCTTCCCCATATCCCCCTCCCCCCATACCTATATTCCCCTCCCCTTCCCCATATCCCCCCTCCCCCATACCTATATTCCCCATACCCGCCCCTTCCCCATAATTCCCCACCCCCCTCCCCATATTCCCCTCCCCATTCCCCATATTCCCCTTCCCCTCATTCCCCTCCCCCTCCCCCATATTCCCCTGCCCTTCCCCATATTCCCCTCCCCATTCCCACATTCCCTTCCCCATTCCCCATATCCCCCTTCCCCATATTCCCCCCCCCATTCCCCATATTCCCCCCCCCATTCCCCATATTCCCCTTCCCCTCATTCCCCATCCCCTCCCCCATATTCCCCTCCCCCCTTCCCCATATTCCCCTTCCCCATATTCCCCATCCCATATCCCCCTCCCCCTCCCCCATACCCTCCCCTTCCCCATATTCCCCTCCCCTTATTCCCCTCCCCTTCCCTATATTCCCCTCCCCTTTCCCCATATTCCCCTTCCCCTCATTCCCCTCCCCCTTCCCCATATTTCTCTTCCCCATATTTGCATCCCCCATACCAATATCCCCTCTTCCCCATGTTCCCATTCCCCTCCCCCTTCCCATTTTCCCCTTCCCCATGTTCCCCTCCCTTCCATATATTCTCCTTCGCCATATTCCCCATCTCACTCACAATTGAAGTTTTTCTTAAGTCATTATGACTTAAAACTGACTACAACATGACCATTGCTTGACTTCGGTGAAAATTCTGACTACCACTTGACTACACTCTGACCACTATCTGACTACTGGCCGACTTTTCTTTTTTACTGAGGGTTACCCGTGACGAACACTAGCTGTAGTCTTCCGTGAGATCACGGAATAATCAGTCGTGCATGATGTTACGGTATTGACTTGTATACTTCCCCGCGACGTTCACGGGGCGGTTGCGCTTACTTGCGCAGATACATGCCTTGCGGCACCTCGCTCTACGCCAGCGGCGTTGCCGCAACCTCCACCTGTTTCGTGTCGCCATCGAGGTATCTTCGACAGTCTGGTGGATGTTTGCGTTACTTGAACGGGGCCACATAGCACTCGGAAATAAGTACGGCTCATATCATTCGCCGAGGTAACTTCTGCGAGTGATCCTAGCCTGGAGATACTTCATCCAGCCGTGCAGGAGGCTTTCTCGCTTCTCGGACTCTCAAAATGCCGACGTTTTCCAGGTGTGCTGAATATTGGCGTCGTTGGGCCCGAGCTATGTTGATTGTAGGAATAAGGGGGGGTTATAATAAGATGTGATGAAACATTCTTGCACATGATCGTAGTTTCTTGCGCACGGTTGAAGTTTCGTGCGCTTTGTACGTACCCCATCGCACTGTGCCATCGGACTCTCGATGCCGGTGTCATCCAATGGATGCCGATATCATCGGGTCCAGGCTATATCATCGCTCGTCCCTTGGATGCGAGCTTTGATGTGCGATAGGGGCTTAGTCATAGTGGACAAGTATTCTCGCGCTTGGTCGAACCTTCTCGCACCTTGGATGCCCTAGATGCCGATGTCATCCAGTGCCAGTGGTACTGGGTGCCCATGTCATCAGGTGTCCTCGCTTGGGAAGTGTCGACTCTGAATCTAGCTCTGAATGTGAGTTCGCGCGAGATAGGGGCTTGATGTATGCCCATAGATATGATGTGGAAAGGAAATATATTAGAGGTACATGTTCACCTGGCTATGCCAGGGCCCATAACCTGTAGATATTTACGGAGGCGGGCAGCCGGTTAGGTGAACACGTGTGAGCGTATGAGTCCAGAGGAGAGCGTATGCTCCTCTCTCCCGAGATATTATTCTTAGATAATCGTTTAGCTACGGTAATATTACGATTATATAATATGTCGGTCTAGCCTCGGTTTGCCGGACTGCGTCCGTTCCGGGCTGTATCCCAACAGGGCCTATTCTTGGGCCTATTTCGCAACGACGATCTGGCGGCCGACTGTTGACATCGGGCGCTTGCAGTTCGGTCGAGCACGTCTCGGCCGCTAAGCGCCAAGGGTTGTCGCTCTACCTCACCAACCACGCTATACTCTCCGTGGTCGACTCACACTATATTTTACAATGCCCCTCGCCCCTCATGAGGCTACCCACGCACCCAACGCAGGATTTAACGAGGGTACCATACTCCTACGTGACTCTATCCTCGCCATTCTCACCTACCCCTGCCAGGTGACTACCAGTACCCACCCCAGTCGGCACAGGATCAAGCATCGAATTTCGTCGATGGTTCCGGGCCAATATTTTCGATGTATATGGAAATGGCGACGGAAGAGGACAAGAAGATGGCCGAGAACTGGAAAGCGGATGCTGATGGCATCCTCATATTTGTGCGTCTATCTTTTACTGTAACCTTCATACCGACTCAATTATCATAGACCGGTCTATTCTCTGCTGCTGTTGCGTCATTGATCTCAGTGTCCATTCAGGACATTCGGCCGAATCCACAGGATACCTCCAATTTCTACCTCGCGAATATCTACCAGACTGTTGCCGACCCCAATATTTCGACTTCTCTTCCCGCTTCCCCACCCCAATTCTCTCCACCAAACTATGCAGTTTGGGTAAACTCGTTCTGGTTTATGAGCTTGGTGATCAGTCTTACCTGTGCTCTGCTTGCGACGTTGCTGCAGCAGTGGGCACGAAGATATCTCAAGGTCACCCAGTCGCGTTACAGTCCACACAAGCGAGCACGGATCCGTGCGTTCTTTGCTGAAGGCGTCGATAAGTTCCTCCTTCCATGGGTGGTCGAAACACTTCCCGCGCTCCTCCACATTTCCCTGTTCTTGTTCTTCGCTGGCCTGGTCGTGTTCCTTTGCAACGTCAATATCACAGCATTCAAGTTGGTATTGTCGTGGGTCGGGATATGCACGGCTCTGTATGGATGCATCACATTCATGCCAAGTTTTCGTCCTGATAGCCCATACTATACATCGCTTTCATCATCGGTGTGGCTCATTGTTGTTGGGATACGATATGTCGTCATTTGTTTTCGTCAGTGGTTTTATAACTGGTGGTCCTATTTGTGGGGTGGCATTCTTCGTCGTCGTCGTCATGGCCATCCACATCAAGAATCCTTGACAGCTCATACCCTTCGCTTTTGGATGGACAGGTACCGCTATCACAGACTGCTCTTGCAGGGGATGCAGAGGACAGCCGAGGAAACTGCACTGAAACGCCGACCAGAGATTGACACCCGTGTCTTCATGTGGACGTTCGACTGTTTGGACGAAGATCACGAACTGGAGCGCTTCTTTTCCGGCTTACCCGGCTTCCGCAGCTCCAAGGAGGTCGACGATCCTCTGCGCAGCCTCACCGACGACCAAAAGTGGAAGCTTTTTCAACCATTGACCGGGTTGTTGGAGCGCACTTTCTCGTCCGATTTGTTGTCTGCGCCTGTCAAAAAACGGCGAGCCATGATATGCGCGAAGGCCATCGATCCAGCCCACCATCCCGGGTCGGCATTCGAAGCCGTTGACATAATTTTGTCCAACGACCAAGATAGTGGTCTGCTGGCCGCCGAGATTTTGCCGATTGTGAGGGGCTGGCACGATAACATGGATGAAGATAGTAAGTTGATAATACAAGTTACAACCTCCAGTTTTATCTCAAGGGCGCGACTGCGCGACGACCCTTGGTTTATTCTCGCCTCCAATGAACTGGGTGTCCCAGAATCTGTCCTCCGAGAGCACGCTGCACACGGTGACAGCCTGTCACTCGCCATATTGATTCACATTACTCGCCAGCAATTTAACCATTTCCGGGAAGTGTACTGGCCATGGGATGCGTTCTCGAAGGTTCTAAAAGTAGCTTCCGATTTCAATATACAAGATATGTCACCTGGGTTGCAACACGAGTTCTGTGCTCTTTGGAATCAAATTGTTCTCCATGTGCAGAATCACGACGATCGGCGAATGGCCTCCTATACCCTGGGACCGATTTGCAACGTCTACGCCGCTCTACACCAAGACACCGATTCTGCCCCAACACGATTCTCCGCCTCCACTAGTGATCATGATGACGCTCTGTACGATCCGCCCTGGTATCCAGTCTGCAACGTCGCTGGTCATATTCACGACAATGTCCTTCACGATAATGCCGCGCTGCCCCCTGCCCCCCTTGCCAGTTCAGATGCGCATTCCTCTTCCGTACCCGCTCCACCTCATGTAGTCGAAAGCCTTTCGGAGGTGCCACCGCTCGACAACTTCCCCGTTCATCAGACAACCATAGAAGGGCTACGCATTCCTGTTACCTCACCAGATCCAGGCGCCGCTGGTGCAATACGAGGCGTAGTCACCTCGGCTATAACTGCACCCCACTACACCCCCGAAACATCGACGTCTACCCTTCCTCTTTCCTCTACCTTCCCGCCCCCTTTTGTTGCCCTCCTGCACAACACAGACCTCTTGACGCTTTCCGATCCACCAAATCTGTCATCGTCGGCTTCTTCTCATCCACTTCTCGACAGTATACTTCCTACAGGTCCGCCGATGTCTTCACATTCTCCCACGACTTGATCCGACCTCTCACCGTCTTTCCCAGAATCTCATCGCCAAATAATAATTACTACTGCCAGCGCTTCTCCAGGGCCGATGTCTGCACCTGATCTAAGTACTACTGCTGCTGAGGACGGTGACATCCCGAGGCCTGGTTCGCGCAAGGGTAAGGACGTTTCCCCCCTCACTGTGAATCGCGCAATCCACGCAAGCTCTATGACTGCCCTAGATCTTCCACTACAATCCTTGTCACTGCCATCGGAAGCTGACTCGGACATGGCAGCAGCTGTCGCGGGTCCATCCCAGCGGGCTGAACGTACGGGAGATCATTCTCCGCATCCTTCGCATTGCCGGTATGATATCGTTTGACGCGTACGCCAATCTCTTAGATGTACATGTGCGATATGGCATATATTTCTGTTAGGTTCTTTGATCTCACTATACTGAATATTTTGGTGTTCCTACAAGTTTTACGCGATTGTAAACTCGAGTAGATATGTACTTGGCATGGGGTCGAGAGTACGCTGCCGCCATCGACATAGACAACGACAGATCCTTGTGTACGTTTGAAAGTGACGTAGGCACCGTCCCACCACAATAATCTCAGACTGCTTCAATGGCGGCGCTACCCCCGCCGTGACTTCCTCGTGACGGGGGCGAGCGCCCCCATGCGCAACCCCGCAAGAGGCTTGACCAACAGCGCCGATTCCTGCGGACAGACTTGGGTCACGGACACGTACCGTTGTCTGCACGCGTGCTGCTAAACGCGCAAGTCGTCAAGCCTGCGACTTAGAATATCCGGAGGAGCACGAAGACTCGGAGTGGGTGCGCTTGCGCAGCGAGGACCGCATCGAGCTTGAAGAGCGGTTCAACGTCGAACACGGTCGAATAGGACAAGGGCCGTGGCTACCGCGTCAAACAAGCTGACTCTACTCTGACTCTGTTGCCTGCGATGCGGGGTCTAGCGGGTGGATGTGCGTGAGTTTGTAGTGGTAGGCCGTGACTCTGCCCGGAGAGCAAGGCACATTAACAGGGAGAACTGAGAGGCAGAGGATGCGACTGTCCCGCCTTGGAAATGACGTTGACAAAGCGCTCCAAGAAAGCGCTCTTCTCTGAAAGCGCAGTCATCCTCTCCTTCAGCTACTTCTCGGCGTCGGGGCGGGAGATCCGCAGCATGGGAAACTCGTCGTTTGTGCCAGTGAACGGCGCGTTGTAGACCGGGAGAGGAAGGGCAGATTGTCGTGGGACATCATCGCGATCTCCGGTCACACTACAAATTATGCGAGGCGGCGCACGTTGTAAGGCCGGCCTTCGGGCTGAGTCCGAAACCATTCGTCTCGATCGCTTCGGCCACGCGGCCTTTCTCGGTGTTCCCTTATCTTTACCTATACACCTTTCCTTTTCCTCTTTTGAGTACAGCCCTTTTTGTATTTAAAGGATCTCTACTCTTACTCTCATCCAATCAATGCAGTAGCAGCGCCCGGTCGCCCTTTCCCTCTCTCTTAGTGTGATTGTCCCGGAAGTCAGGCCCAAACGCGGGCACTCGAAGGACATTCTCGCTATTCTTCCCTATCTTTTCTGGCTGCTCATCTTCCCCTCCTTTATCCTTAACCACCCTCTGCCCACGTTTACTCACGCACGCGCTTTCGAGCACGTTCAACGTGGCAGGCCGGTGGTGCCCGGCCGGCGCTAGCGCACGGTGATGGGGAGAGCGCCGATGTGTATGGTGAAAGCGAGTCGTCCATTGTATGGGAGCGTGGCGGGCGTCGAGTATGAAAAGGGGGATGGGACATGATGAGCGCCGCATCGGGGTAAGCAACTGTACTTGGACCGGCGCAAGCAGTCAGGTTGAATGCGCGGCCCACGAGCCTGGAGGGACGCACGCACGCTCATTTGAAGGCGAAACCAGGATATGAGTAAGAACTCGGGTTTACATGACGCAATGAGTACAACATCAAAATCGGCATTTCTGGCTAGTGGTGAAGTTGAGAGTCTGCATATGCGCATAGCAGGGGCGGAAGTTCGACATCCACCCATAGGAGCAGGAGCCCGCGCGGGGGAATCTTCGGGGCGCAGAACGCACGGGGCGAAGTGTCAATATGAGACCGGCTGTAGGCCAGGAGGCCCTCAACTGGGCCTACAGTGCATTGAAACGTGCATGTGCATCACCAATAGCCGACATCGTCAAGGACAAATGCCCCTAGAGTGAAAACCTGAGCGCTTCCCACCCAATCATCGACATAATAATACACGCACCCATCGGGCCATCTCCAACTGAACATCATTGTCATCCTGCACTTTCCTGTGATATATTTGCAGGTGCGTCGTAAAGAGGTGGGAATTTTTGGAACAATGGGATTTGGGCCAGGACGTTTTGAAGGGGTCCACGTGGGAAATTGAACGAAGCAATGGATGTGGGGTTTTCAACTTTGAGCTACTGCGGGTTGACGAGTGGTACTGGGAATGAGACGAAAGCGTCTGTGCGCACCGGGGCCATTCTAACACTCGAGCTATAGCAGGATGGGCCCCTTGTTGAGAGTGACGTCAAGAGGCGAGGACGTTGGTGGGCGACAAGGCGGACACAAACTGACGTAATGGAAAGGGACAGCATACGTACCGACTATCATAGCACACCATGGCCTCAATGCCCCGAGCTCCTCGCGAAGAAGATGTCAACGTAATGGAGGCAGGTATGGGCCCGGGAACAGGTAGCTTGCTCCAACTTGGCTCTATCCCCGTTACTGATGCCCCCGCAGGTGAATATCAGTACCCACCCCAGTCGGCGCAGAATCAAGATTTGCGTGGTGTATCTAACTTTGTCGATGGTTCCGGGCCCATCTTTTCGATGTATATGGAGATGGCGACGGAAGAGGACAAGAAAATGGCTGAGAACTGGAAAGCGGATGCCGACGGGATCCTCATATTTGTGCGTCTCTGGCTTGTGATCTGGTGCTTCATACCGACTCAATTGTCACAGACCGGTCTATTCTCTGCTGCCGTTGCGTCCTTGATCTCAGTGTCGATCCAGGACATTCGACCGAACCCACAGGACACCTCCAATTTCTATCTCGCAAATATCTACCAGTCTATCGCTGACCCCACTATTTCCACTTCCCTCCCTTCTTCCCCACCCCCATTCTCTCCACCAATGTATGCCGTCTGGGTCAATTCACTTTGGTTCATGAGCCTGGTAATCAGTCTTACCTGTGCTCTGCTCGCGACGTTGCTGCAGCAATGGGCACGAAGATATCTCAAGGTCACTCAGACGCGTTACAGTCCACACAAGCGAGCACGGATTCGCGCGTTCTTTGCCGAAGGTGTTGACAAATACCTCCTTCCATGGGTGGTCGAAACATTGCCCGCGCTCCTCCACATTTCCCTGTTCCTGTTCTTCGCCGGCCTGGTTGTATTCCTATGCAACGTTTATATTACGATTTTCAAGTTGGTGTTGTCATGGGTCGGTGTTTGCACGGCCCTGTACGGATGCGTCACATTGATGCCGATCTTTCGTCACGATAGCCCATACTACACATCACTTTCGTCTTTTGTCTGGTTCATTGTTTTTGGGATACGATATGTCGTCTCTCAGGTTCATTGGTGGTTCGTTCGGTCGGTTCTTAATCGTCCTCTGGTCTTTCGGGGATTCGGGGGCGATTGGCACCACTTGTTGGTGCAGGGGATTCAGAGGACAGCCGAGGAAACTGCTCTAGATGCATCACCCGAGATTGATAGTCGCGCCATCATGTGGACGTTCGACTGTCTGGACGAAGATCACGAACTCGAGCGCTTCTTTTCCGGCTTACCTGGCATCCGCAGCTCCAAGGTGGTCGACGATCCTCTTCCCGGTCTTACCGAAGAGGCCAAAGACAAGCTTTCTGACACATTGATAGGATTTTTCAACCGCACGTTCTCATCCGATTTGCTTCCGGGGCCTGTTAAAAACCACCGGGCCATCATCTGCGCGAAAGCCCTCGATCCGACGCAATTTTTTTATGCATTCACGGTTATCCTCGGCAGAGTCATTTCTGAGGATCAACATAGGGGGCTGCAAACCGCCGAATTTGTCCGTGTCATGAGACATTGGCGTAATGATGGAGACCGAGAAACTGCAATACCTGGAGAAGCCATATTTACCTGTCTTATTACAAGAGCGCAACGCCTCGATGACTCTTGGCTTATTTCCGCTCCCAATAAACTGGGAATCCCAGATGCTGACCTTCGACACTACGCCACAGATGGCAGCTTGTCACTTTCCAGCTTGATTCACATCACTCGCCACCAATTTAGCCAGTTCGGCAAACTGTCCTGGCGAGATTACTGGTTCTTGGAAGTTCTAGAAGCAGCTTCGGAATTCAATGTACAAGATACGTCACCCGATCTGCAGCACGAGTTCTGTGCACTCTGGAATCGAATCGTTCTCAAAGCGCAGGATGACGACGATTGGCGGATGGCGACGTACATCCTCAGACCGATTCGGAACGTATACATCGCTGTTCATCAAGATACCAACGCCGCCCCAACGCAATTCTCCGCCTCTACCGGTGATCGGGATGTCGTTCTGTTCGACCCAACCTCGTATCCACGGTGCGACATCGCTGGCCATATTCACGACACTGCCTCCACAACCTTAGCTCGCGCTGTCCTGCACGATAATGATCCGCCGCTCCCTACTTCCGTTGCCAGCCCCAATGTGTCTTCTTCGTCCGTACCTGCCCCACCTCACGTCGTCGAATGCCCCACGGATATGCCACCGCTCGACGACTTCCAACCCCGGCCCGCTCATAAGACGACCACCGGAAGCCTCTCCATTCCTGCCACCTCCCCAGATCAAGTGACTGCTGACGCCTCTGGTATAATAATACCTCGCCCTACTGTGACTTCCGCAACTTCGACATCCACCCCTCCTCTTTCCTCTACTTCCCCACCCGCTGCCGTTGCCCTCCAGCACAACGCAGACCCCCTGGCGCCTTCAGATCCACCAAACCACCCTTCCTCAGCTTCTAGTCCATTGCTCGACAACACACTTCCTACAGCTTTGTCGCTGTCTTCACACTCGCCCATGACTCGATTCGACCCCTCGTTGTCTTTCATAGAATGTCCTCGCTCAACGATAGTCCCTACTGTTCCCAGCGCTTCGACAGGGCGGGCCTCTGCACCTGATCTGGGTGCTACTGCCGACGATGGCAGCCGGAAGCCTGGTCCACGTAAGGACAGGGACATTCATTCCGACCCCCCCTCGGCGATTTAGCCGGTCTGAGCCGAAGCGAGGAATGAGCGAAGGCTTAGAACATAGTCTTTGCGCGAGCGGATAGGCGGCATGTGCTTACTCCTTTCCTCTGTGCCGCTATCTGTCCACCCATATTCGCAGCCGGTTCAAGAACCGTGTCGTTTTATTCGCCCACCCGCCACACCCTGTTTTTTCTCTTCAAAACGCCAATGATGAAACTGTGTTTTTTGTCCCTCGCTCGTCGGCGCGTCTCGGGTCGTTTCCACCCGTCGCGACCTCGCATCGGACACGAAACCCCACTCTCTACTAGCACGCCACGTATCTACCTAATCAATCGCTTCCATGTACACGCTGTTCCTTCTCGCCCGGGCCCCCATTGACAATGCGATGCGTCTTTTCGTTGTCTTCTCCCCCCATGTCTTCGCGCCGATTTCCCTTTACCCCCCGCGCCATGCTCCCTCAACCGGCGCCACGCGGGCATGCTCCCGCAGAGAGCCAAGGTAAGCGACTCACAAAGACGCGCAATCTACTTTGGCCACCCTAGATCCTCCACCGCAATTGCTGTCGGTCGCTGACATGGACCCAGGCATCGGGGGCCCTTCACCGTATGAACTAAATGCTGAAATTACAGGCGGTCGTCCACCACAGCCTTTGCATCCTGTACGATATAGTTTAACGTCCCCTGGTCTCTTTCGATGTGATATATATTTTCCAATATCACTATTACTGGTACTATCAATAGTTTTTCCCATTTTGTCTATATACTGTCCTATTACATGGTGCAAATACCGTGGCGAAGTGTATAGTGGCGAGCTGTGAGTGAGTCACGTTGGGGCAATAGCGAAGACCAATACATCGCATTGCTTGCACACGCTACGGTCTCCGAGTCCGCTATTCTGGTGAGCTTGCTGGTGAGAGCGCAATGCCGCGACGACTCTTGGTTTATTCTTGCCTGCGGCGAACTGGGCGTACCCGTAACCGTCCTCCGGGACTACGCAACACCCGGTGGCAGCTTGTCACTTACCATGTTAATTCACGTCACTCGCCAGCAATATAGCAATTTCTGGAAAGACTGGAAATGGTACTGGTCAAGGGTCAAGTTCTCGAAAGTCCTAGATGCATCTTCGAGATTCAATTTGCAACATGTGTCACCTAAACTGCAGCACGAGTTCTGCGCACTCTGGAATCAAATCGTTCTCAAAGCGCAGGATCATTTCGGCGACGAGTATATGGCGTTACTTACTTTGAGACCGATTCGGAACATGTATATCGCTCTGCATCGAGATACTGAATCTGCCCCAACACGATTCTCCGGATGATGATCACATTCTGGGCGACCCATCCCCGTATCCATTGTGCACCGTCGCTGGCCATATTCACGACTCTGCATCCGCACCCTTTGATCGCACTGTCCCGCACGATAATGCTACGCTGCCCCCTTCTCCCCTTGCCATTCCCGATTCACCTTCCTCATTCGTACCCGCCCCTTGTCATGTTGCCGAAACCCCCACTGATGTACCACCACTCAACAACGATATATATCTTCCAGGCGCATTCCACCCCGTTCATCAGACAGCCGCTGAAAACTTCCACATTCCTTCCACTTCCCATGATCCAGTTACTGCACGTGTACTACCAGGCGGCGTCGAAACTTCCACAACAACGACGCCGCATTCTGCCCCGGAACCTTCCGCATCCCTTCCTCCCGACTCAACGAGCTCGGCTTCCCCACCTGGTACCGTTGCCGTTCAGCACATCGAAGACCGCCACACTTTGAACGTTCTAGACATTCAAGGCTTTCGTCCCTTCTTTCTCCCACTCTGGCTCCCGACAATATACTCCCTATTGGTTCGCAGGCGTCTCCTGTGCCTAGATCTGACCACCTATCTTCTTCGCCAGAATCTCGTTCATCGCTGCGAGTTCCCGCTTCCCCCGGCCCATCTCATCTATGGCCGTCTTCTGCGCCCGATCTGGGAGCTGCTGCGGAGCGAGAGGGTAGTGCGGAGGCCGCATCGCACATGGGAATGGACGCTCTTGATCCCCCTTCAGCAATGCGGGAAAATATTTTTGCTACCCCAGATCATCCACCGCAGTCGCCGTCTGTCGTCACCTACTGACTTCACCATCACAGGCCCTTAACGGCGCTCTCTTGGTGCCAAGCATACAGGAGGTCATTCTCCGTACCCTTCGCATGGCCAGTATGATATCGTGTAATCCATTCTTCTAGAAAATACGTATTCTTTGTTGGGACTCAATACCATCACAGTACTCTTGTCCGAGTCTTGGACCTTCTGATGCATATAACCTTGTACTTACAAGATGTGTACGGTGTCGCGAAATAGGCGTATTCACAAGCAGAGTATAACAGCGAGACACACTGCAATCCCGTCGAGATGTATGGTACGTGGCGTTGTAGTTAGGCAAATAGCCTGAGACCGGTTAGCTGGCTGTATACTTGCGGCATCACATACCTCCGCCACTGCGCCGCACCGCCGGTGGTTTTTGTAAGTGTTGGGTACAGTACCGGAGCAGCGGAAGGTGGGGGCCTTCAATGTGATCGGTATGCAAGAGGGGCGGGAGGGAAGTGCTTCCTAATGCCAGATTGAAGAGACCGATGCAAAGCGGGTCCACGCACTTATGACTAAGTCAGAGTGGGAAGTCGAGGACGGCAGAACGTCAGTAAAAAGGGCTGACGAGACCTGGGAAGGTGAAGACACCATGTCAATTACCAACAATTAATGAAGCACGCGACTCAAGAGGCATCGCCTTCGACGCCTACGCCACGAGGCGGCGCTGTGGCAGGGTCGGCGGCTTCCGGTGCGGGCTAGGACGAATGGTCAGGTAGGACAGTGTTCGGGGTAGTGGACGTGCCAGTGTCTCGAGTGCACGAGCGTGAATGATGCTGAGTGCGTGCAGTGAGAAGGCGGATGCTACACGATGCGTGTACCATTCGGAGATCGTCGGCTGCTTTACATTGAGTAGATGGTGGAGACAGTTGCGGAGAGACGCTGATAATACCGTAAACTTGAACACTGTTCGAGATACAGGTGGTGCAGGAGGTGGGTGTGACGAGGTGTCTTAATCTTTAGCTTTGAGCCACTATAGGCTGATGAGCGTGCTTGGCAGACACGGAAGCGTCCGCACGCACCTGGGTAGCCGTTTCTAACTCGAGGTCTTCAATATTGTCTGCGACAACTGGCAGATGGGCCACTTCTTGCCTGGGAGAGCAGCATCGGGCATCCCATAACGCCAGAGTGGGATTTTTTCGAGGGTCGACGAGATTGAAACCAGGATACATGCATCGCATTGTTCCTTCATTTTTCATGTTTCGGCGCTCGTGCTCTCCGCCTTCAACACAGAACGGAAGAGCTAGATTGGAAAAATTCAGATCAAATGGCCGCAAACACGTTTCTAGATCCAGGTGGTGCAGGAGATGGGCATGACGAGAGCTCAACCTTTAGTTTTGAGCCACTGCAAGCTGATGGACATCTGCACGTACCTGGGTAATCGTTTCTAACTCGAGGGCGATATTGTCTGCAACAACTTGTAGATGGGCCATTTGTTGCAACGTCGAGCGTCACATAACGTTGGAGTGGAATCATTCTGAGGGTAGAAGGGATTGAACACATCGTTCCTTTCATTTTTCGTCTTTTGGCGTTCGTGTTCTCCGCCTTCAACGCGGAATAGAAGGTCTAGATTGGAAGGATTCAGATCAATATTTCAATTGGTCGATACCCATTGAAAGGTTGTCGGTGCATGAGCTCGTGTCCTCGTGTCCTTTTCCCGCAGTTGTATCCCTCCCATTTATCTCTCTCTTCACTGGGTAGGAAGGGCAGTCATAGCTTGGGGCATCTGACAGAGTGCGGCAAATAAGAGCGTAGCACAAAACGAGAGCGAGATGGCAAACTCGGAGGTCTAACAGACAGTGACGCCCGCCCGAATCAGTGAAGGACAATATACGTAAGCGCAGAAACACTCGTTTCCAGCGACCGACTACATAGCACCACAATCATCTTCAATGCCCCGAGCTCCTCACGAATATGTCAACGCAATGGAGGCTGGTATAGGATCAGGAACAGGTACCTTACTCCCACTTGACTGTCCCCGTCACTGACGCTTCTGCAGGTGACTACCGGTACCCACCCCCGGCAGCACAGAATCAAGAACCGCATGGTGTATCTAATTTTGTCGATGGCTCCGGGCCCATATTCGCCATGTATATGGAAATGGCGACAGAAGAGGACAAGAAGATGGCTGAGAACTGGAAAGCAGATGCAGACGGGATCCTCATATTTGTGCGTCTCTGTCTTTTATTCTGATGCTTCATACCGACAATTGTCATAGACCGGTTTATTCTCTGCTGCTGTTGCGTCATTGATCTCAGTGTCCATTCAGGACATTCGACCGAACCCACAGGACACCTCCAATTTCTACCTTGCGAATATCTACCAGACTGTCGCTGACCCCAATGTTTCGACTTCCCTCCCTACTTCCCCACCCAATTTTTCTCCACCGAACTACGCAGTTTGGGTAAACTCACTTTGGTTCATGAGCTTAGTGATCAGTCTTACCTGTGCCCTACTCGCGACGTTGCTGCAGCAATGGGCACGAAGATATCTCAGGGTCACCCAGTCACGTTACAGTCTACACAAGCGAGCTCGGATCCGTGCTTTCTTTGCTGAGGGTGTTGACAAGTTCCTCCTTCCATGGGTGGTCGAAACACTTCCCACGCTCCTCCACATTTCCCTGTTCTTGTTCTTCGCTGGCCTGGTTGTGTTCCTTTGCAACGTCAATACCACAGCTTTCAAATTTGTGTTGTCATGGGTCGGGATTTGCACGGCTCTGTACGGATGCATCACCTTGATGCCGGTTTTTTTTCCTGATAGCCCATACTATACATCGCTTTCATCGTCGGTGTGGCTCATTGTTACTGGGATACGATATGTCGCCTTTCTTGTTCGTCGGTGGTCCTATTGGTGGTGGCATTCTTCGTCGTCGTGACCATCCTCATCGCACTTATCATACCTTTGCCTTTTGGAGGTCCAGGGACCGTTATCACAAACTGATCTTGCAGGGAATGCAGAGGACAGCCGAGGAAACTGCTCTGAACTCCCGATCGGAGATTGATGCTCGCGCCTTCATGTGGACGTTCAACTGTTTGGACGAAGACCACGAACTGGAGCGCTTCTTTTCTGGCATACCGGGCTTCCGTAGTTCCAAGGTGGTCAAAGATCCTCTGGCCAGTCTCACTCGCGACCAAACGGCGAAGCTCTTTCAACCATTGGTCGGGTTGTTGTACCGCACTTTCTTATCCGATTTGCTGCCTGCGCCTGTCAAAAAACGGCGAGTCATGATATGCGCGAAGGCCATCGATCCACCTCACCATCCCGTGTTGGCATTCATAGCCATTGACATAATTCTATCCAACGACTATAGTGGTGCGCTGGTCGCAGAAATCTTGCCGATTGTGAGGGGCTGGCGCGATAACACAGATGAAATTACCAAGTTGATAACACAAGCCACAACCTCCAGTATTGTTGCAAGGGCGCGACGGCGCGACAAACCTTGGTTTATTCTTGCCTCCAATGAGCTGGGTGTCCCGAAATCTGTTCTCCGCGAGTACGCTGCGTACGGTGACACCCTGTCACTCGCCATATTGATTCATATTGTTCGCCAGCAATTTGACCATTTCCGGGAAAACTACTGGCTACTGTCTACGTTCTCAGAGGTTATAGAAGTAGCTTCCGAATTCAATGTACAAGATACGTCACCTGAATTGCAGCACGCGTTCTGTGCTCTTTGGAATCAAATTGTTCTCCATGTGCAGAATCACAACGATGGGTCGACGGCCTCCTATATCTTGGACCCAATTTGCAGCGTCTACACCGCCCTACACCCAGACACCAATGTTTCCCCAAGACGGTTCTCCGCCCCTGATGATGACTTGATTCCGTTCGATCCGTCCTCGTATCCAGTCTGCAACGTCGCCGATCATATTCACGGCACTGTCCTTCGCGATAACGCCGCGCTGCCCCCTGCCTCCCTTCCCAGCCCCGATGCGCATTCCTCGTCCGTGCCTACCCCACCTCATGTCGACGAAAACTCCGCGACTGTGCCATCGCTTGACAACTCCCACCCCGTTCATCAGACAATTATCGAAAGCCTCCGCATTCCTGTTACCTCACCAGATCCATCCGCCGCTAGTACAATACGAGATGTCGTCATCTCAGCTATAACAGTACCCCGCTTCACTCCCGATACATCCACATCCACACCTCTTTCCTCAACCTCCCAACCCGCTGCCGTTTCCCTTCCGCACAACCCAGACCCCCTGACGCCTTCCGATCCACCAAATCTCCCGTCGGCTTCTTCTGATCCAGTTCTTGACAATATACTTCCCACAAGTCCGCCGCCACCTTCACACTCGCCCACGACTCGATCCAACCTCTCGCCGTCTTTCCCAGAATCTCATCGCTCAATAATCGTTACTACTGTTCCCAGCACTTCTCCAGGGCCGACCTCTGCACTTGATCTGAGTACTGCCGCCGAGGATGGTGGTAGCCGCAGGGATAATGACGTTGGCCCTCCATCTGTGAACCGCGCAATCCACGCAAACACCGTGGTTACCCTAGATCTTCTGCCACCATTGTCACGGCCGTCGGTTACTGACCCAGACGTAGCCATCACAGGTAGGTCGCTGCAGGCTGAGCATAAAGGAGATCAGTCTCCGCACCCTTCGCATCAGTATGATATCGTTTAGCGTATCCCCCAATGTTTTAGATGTGTGTCCGATATGCTACCCCTTGGTATTTCGATATTACCATACCAGTACTATCCAATGAAATGCCCAGACATCGCAGACAGGAGGGACTGTCCTTGCTTCGTAAATGGCAATGAGTTGGATCCCCTACAAGCCTTGTGCTAGTAGTATACCGACTCGGAGGTTTGGGTTGAAGAGTCGAAAGGACCCAAAGCTACGTCGTGCAAGAGAATATCTACGTGGATACTTCCTGCCGCCTCGAGGGTAACTTTGTGGATAGCTCTCCAGTACAGTATATCTAGCAATGATGGAAGAAGGGGACAAGAGATGGCCGAGCGTTGGGAAGCATAAGTGGATAGCGTCTTGTACGCCCCTTCAAGTTCCCTTCGCGGATCAACCTCAACCCTCCGCTTACCCATAGCCCTTTCTCGTGATATCGTCAACCCATGACACCCACCCGACCTCACAAGATCCCTCTGCGTTCTCTTCCACCAACATTTACCGGGTGCTCACCAACCCTCAGGCACACACCCATTGCCAGTGACTCGAATGAACTAACCCTTTAGCGTTTGTGAGACGCCAAACGACCCACTACCACGCCCAATTGACCATCCCTTTTGCCGTTCAGGCGTGAGTGATAAGCGTCCAACGAGTCCCACAGGTGGTCAGGCCACTCACAAATGCGCCTACAACTGGCCATCAAACGCACTCCGTAATATACGAAGTTCAATCGACGCTCCAGATCAACTCGCTTCTTCCTCCTCGGCGTCTGCACGGTGTCGCAAAGCGCTTCCGCCAATTTCTCGTTCGTAAGAGGCGAACCCTTACCCTTTGACCAGAGATGTCGACGTGTAGAAGCGCTCTGAAAACCCGTCCTCCCCCATCGCTTCAACACTACGCTTCGAAATCCGCAATATTGCATCGTCACAGTGAGGTAGAGCGCCTCGTCGTAAGACACTTTACAGTAGTGGAGTATGCCACGGACTGGCGCAATACATCAGACCGTGAGCACTGGCGCAGCGATACAAGAAACAAAAACAAAAAAGAAGGGAACGAATCAAGATGCGGTGATCAAGAGGTGATGAGCTCGGCGACGTTTACCGGCATCTCGTCCTAGGAAATACGGTCAGTCACGAGGCCGAACGCTACTCAGAAGTATATCTCACTATTTGTGTGCTGTAGTATTTCACTGATACGTCGAGTAAAGGAAGAGTATGTCAGCGGGAGAAGACAAGAATGAGGAGCTTCTACGAACCTACATCCCGAAGAATACGAACGTCATCAACAGTCACAAACTAGTATAACGTGGTTAGATTCACGGTAACGATACAGGATAATGAGAGCGACGCACGTTAATGGCTACACCTTTGCAGCCGTACCGACCCGAACGACCGATGCGATGGAGATAGTTTTCACGATCTCTATTAGGTGAAGAGTAGGTGATCTTAAAGGGGACAAGTAACGAGTCACTTACGCTGGAAAATCGTAGTTAATGACTAGTGAAACTTGCTGCAAGTCAATACCGCGGGCCCAAACGTCGGTTGTAATCAACACCCGCCTAGGTGAAAGTAAGCAAGGGATACGCCGGTATATCATCAGCAGAGCACACTTACGATGTTCCGCCACGGAACTCTGCCATGATCGCATCACGCTCTTTTTGCGGCATCTCACCATGCATTGATGACACTGTGAAATCGGCTGCCCGCATCTTTTCTGTTAACCAGTCGACCTGGAAATAGCTGATCAAGAAATTTGGACTGTGAGCGACGGCATAGATGGCGCACCTTGCGTAGCGTGTTGCAGAAGATGACCGTCTGGGTAATGGTGAGGGTGTCATGCAAGTCGCACAACGAGTCGAATTTCCAGTCCTCCTTCTCAACTGCGACGAAGAACTGCTTGATACCCTCAAGTGTCAGTTCCGAGTCATCACGCTTGACGAGTATGCGGATAGGGTCGGTCATGAATTTTGTGGTCATTTCAAGGACATCATATGGCACAGTAGCGCTCAGAAGCACGACCTGCGTGGCAGGAGGGAGGTGGCGGTAGACGTCGTAAATTTCGTCTCTGAAGCCCTTGTTGAGGAGTTCGTCGGCCTCGTCAAGGATGAGCATCTTGATGTTGTGCGTGCGGAGCATACGCCGACGGATCATGTCAAAAACGCATCCCGGCGTCCCGGAGACGATGTGCTGACCGTATTCGGGCTGACGTATATCCTCGCCAATTGACGCCCCGCTGACGCATGCATGGCACTGCACGTTCATGTAGTCGCCTAAGGCAAGAACGACGGACTGGATTTGCGTCGCGAGTTCGCGGGTGGGTGAGAGGACGAGCGCTTGCGTCTCTCGGACGGTAACGTCGATGGACTGGAGCATGGCGATGGAGAAAGTGGCGGTTTTACCTGTGCCAGACTGTGCTTGGGCGACGACATCGCGGCCTTGTGTTATGGGAAAAATGGCACGTTGCTGTATCGCAGAGGGTTTTTCAAAGTCTGTGGATGCCATATATCAAAGGTGAAATATACAGGAGAGCAAAAAGGACGGACTGTATGCGTAGATGCCCCGCAAGAGGTCTTCCTTGAGACCAAGGTCACCGAACGTGGAAATGACCGAGACAGGCTCGGAAGACTCGAAAATATTTTTCTGGGTGGAGAATTAAGAAAAAATTTAAACGGAAACGGGGGAGACGGAATACGCACGTCGTCGCTGGGATTGATGCCAGCCATTCAGTTGCGTACGTTTACCAATATCGTCGCAAGAGCGGAACGGGCCGGCGCGACGACTCTTGGCTTATTTCCCATACACTCCTCCGACACTACGTCGCAGAATCTCGTTCGTCACTGCACTCTCCCGCATCTTCCGGCCTATCTCGTCCACGGCTGACTTCGGCACCTGACCTGGGCGCTGTTGAAGGGGAGGGCAGTGCGAGGGCTGCATTGCACAAGGAAAGGGACAACGCTCTTGACCTTCGGTGATTCGGGAAAATATTATGACTGGCCTGGATCTTCCACAAGTCGCCGTCACCGTCTATAGTTACTGACGTAGACATTGCAAGTCCGCCATAGCGCTCTCTTGGTACTGAGCATACAGGAAATCACCCCCCGCACCCTTCGCATGACCAGTACGATATTGTTTAATGCGCCCTCCCCTAGACGTGCGTGTGCGACGGGGAATATATTTTTTGCTCTTGACTCGGATATGACCATACTGATTCTATTCGATACTTTTCTCATCTTCTGTGTATATCGTCTTATTACGTTTTACAAATATCGTAGCGTAAATCCGAGTGGTGTGGGGAAATGAGTGACGAGTGTCGACCTTCCCCATGACCCACTGCAGGCTGATGCGCGCGGCCGCGTACCTGGTAGTGACACGGAAGCCTCTGCTTGCGCCTGGGTGGCAATCTCTACCTTCTCAGCGTCAATGACGCCTGGAAAGCTAGTTGGGTCTCATATTGGGAGTAGCGTCGGGCATCTTACAGAGTCGATACGATGGTGCCATTCCAAGACGACGGGAGAAAAGAGGGTAGTATGAGCTACAGGGAACTCATGACATAGTAATTGACAGGTCGGTGAGTACAAGTAAACATCTACATGTGACATATCCCTGTGCACGTTTGAGACCAGGGCACCCCACCACAGGACCGTTTCGCTGCCGGCGCTGGTGGAGGCGAAGACGTGGAGCACGCTACGCCACCAGGCACTTGACCCTTGGCTTCTGCGTGCGCGTGCGCAGCGAGGACCGAGTCGAGTCTTAGGACCGGGTCAAAGTCGAATATGGTCGGGTCAGACAGGGCCATGGCGATTGCGTCGAGCGGCAAGCTGTGTCGCATGCGATGCGGGGTCTAACGAGCGGGCGTGCGCGAGCTCGTAGTGGTATGACGTGACCCTTCCTGGAGAGCAAGGCGATGAAGAGGAGAGGCAGAAGAGACGCGTATGACTGACCCACTTTGGAAAAAACATCGTCGACTAAGCGTTCTAAGAAAGCGCTCTTCTCTGAAAGCGTGGTCACCCTCTCCTTCGGCTACTCCTCGACATCGGGGCGGGAGACCCGCAGCACGGGAAACTCGTCCTTTGTGCCAGCGGAGAGCGCATTGGAGACCGGAAGAGGAAGGTCAGATTGTTATGACATCATCACGATCTCCGTCCACACTACAAGTTACGCGAGGCGGCGCACGTGGCAGGGCCGGTGGTCTCCTGCTGGCGCTAGTGCACGGTGATGGAGAGAGCGCCGATGTGTACGGTGAAAGCGAGTCGTCCATTGTATGGGAGCATGGCGGGTGTCGAGTATGAAAAACGGGATGCGACATGACGAGCGCCGCATCGGGGTACGCAATTGGACTTGGACCGGTGCAAGAAGTCAGCCTTAGTCAGGTTGGATGCGCGGCCCACGAGCCTGGAGGCACGGACGTACCCTCATTTGAAGACGAGACCAACATATGAGTAAGAACTCGGGTTTGCGCGACGCAATGAAGAGGATGGTGGTACAACTTCGAAGCCGGGATTTCTGGCTAGTGATGAAGTCGAGAGTTTGCGCATAGCAGGGGCGGAAGTTCGACATCCACCCATAGGAGCAGGAGCCCGCGCAGGGAAATCTTCGGGGCGCAGAACGCACGGGGCGAGGTGTCGATATGAGACAAGCTGCAGGCCAGGAGGCCCTCAATTGGGCCTACAGTGCGCATTGAAATGTGCATGTCCACCACCAATAGCCGACATCGTCAAGGACAGACGCCCCTAGAGTGAGAACCTGGTGCTTCCCACCAATCATCGACATAAGACACGCACCCATCGGACCATCTCCAACTTGAACCTCATTATCGTCCTGCACTTTCCTGTGAAAGATTTGCAGGTGCGCAGCCGGGATTCGTAAAGAGGTGGGACTCTTGGAGTCTTGGAACAACGGCCAGGGGGTTTTGAAGGGGTCCACGTGGGGGAAAATTGAACTAAGCAAGGGATATGGGGTTTTCGACTTTGAGCCACCGTGGGTTGATAATCATACTTGGAGTGAGACGAAAGCGTCTGAGCGCACCGGGGCCATTCTAACGCTCGAACTGCGGCACGGCGTCGAGAAGGACGGACGGTAGGCGGACACAAACTGACGTAACTTCACGTAAGGGAAACCCAAATCAGTGGAGCGGACATACCGACTATCATAACACACCATGGCCTCAATGCCCCGAGCTCCTCGCGGAGAAGATGTCAACGTAATGGAGGCAGCTATGGGCCCGGGAAGAGGTAGCTTGCTCCCACTTGGCTCTATCCCCGTTACTGATGCCTCCGCAGGTGACTACCAGTACCCACCCCAGTCGGCGCAGAATCAAGAATTACGTGGTGTATCTAACTTTGTCGATGGTTCCGGGCCCATCTTTTCGATGTATATGGAAATGGCGACGGAAGAGGACAAGAAAATGGCTGAGAACTGGAAAGCGGATGCCGATGGGATCCTCATATTTGTGCGTCTCTGGCTTTTAATCTGGTGCTTCATACCGACCCAACTGTCATAGACCGGTTTATTCTCTGCCGCTGTTGCGTCCTTGATCTCAGTGTCGATCCAGGACATTCGACCCAACCCACAGGATACCTCCAATTTCTACCTCGCGAACATCTACCAGACCATTGCCGACCCCAACATTTCGAGTTCCCTCCCTGCTTCACCACCCCCATTCTCTCCACCAAACTACGCAATTTGGGTAAACTCACTTTGGTTTATGAGCTTGGTGATCAGTCTTACCTGTGCTCTGCTCGCGACGTTGCTGCAGCAATGGGCACGAAGATATCTCAAGGTCACTCAGACGCGTTACAGTCCACACAAGCGAGCACGGATTCGTGCGTTCTTTGCCGAAGGCGTTGATAAGTTTCTCCTTCCATGGGTGGTCGAAACATTGCCCGCGCTCCTTCATACTTCCCTGTTCCTGTTCTTCGCCGGCCTGGTTGTATTCCTATGCAACGTTTATATCACGATTTTCGAGTTGGTGTTGTCATGGGTCGGTGTTTGCACGGCCCTGTACGGATGCATCACCTTAATGCCAATCTTTCGTCACGATAGCCCATACTATACATCACTTTCGTCCTTTTTCTGGTTCATTGTTTTTGGGATACGATATGTCGTCTCTCAGGTTTATTGGTGGTTCTATTTGTCGGTTCACTATCGTCGTCCGGTCTTTCGGAGTTTCAGGGGCTATTGGCACGACTTGCTCGTGCAGGGCATGCATAGGACAGCCGAAGAAACTGCTTTAAATTCCAGATCAGAGATCGACACTCGCGCCTTCCTGTGGACGTTCGACAGCTTGGACGAAGATCACGAACTGGAGCGCTTCTTTTCTGGCTTACCCGGCATCCGCAGCTCCAAGGTGGTCGACGATCCTCTGCGCAGCCTCACCGACGACCAAAAGTGGAACCTTTTTGAACCATTGACCGGGTTGTTGGAGCGCACTTTCTCATCTGATTTACTGCCTGCGCCTGTCAAACAACGGCGAGCCATGATATGCGCGAAGGCCATCGATCCAGCACACAACCCCGTGGCATTCGATGCCCTTGACGTAATTTTGTCCAATGACCAAGATGGTGGTCCGCTGGCCACTGAAATTTTGCAGATTGTGAGAGGCTGGGGCAATAACACGGATAAGGCTACTAGGTTGGTAACACAAGCTACAGCCTTCAGCATTGTCATAAGGGCGCAACGACGTGATGACCGTTGGTTTACTCTCGCCTCCAATGAACTGGGTGTCCCAGAATCTGTCCTCCTAGAGCACGCCGCACACGGTGACAAGCTGCCACTTTCCATATTGATTCATATTACTCGCCAGCAGTATAGCCATTTCTGGGAAAACGAAGGGTACTGGCCGTCGTATACGTTCTCGAAGGTTCTAGGAGCAGCTTCGGAATTCAGTGTACAAGATACGTCATCTGAATTGCGGCACGAGTTCTGTACTCTTTGGAATCAAATTGTTCTCGATGTGCAGAATCACGACGATCACTTGATGGCTTTCTATGTCTTGCGACCGATTCGCAACATCTACGCCGCTCTACACCAAGACACCGATTCCGCCCCAACACGATTCTCCGCATCCACTGGTGATGGTGATCCCATTCTGTACCAGCCATCCTCGTATCCAGTCTGCAACGTCGCTGGTCATATCCACGACCCTTTCCTGTGCGATAACGCCGCGCTGCCCCCTGCCCCCCTTGCCAGTTCCGATGTGCATTCCTCTTCCGTACCCGCTCCACCTCATGTTGTCGAAAGCCTTTCGGAGGTGCCACCGCTCGACAACTTCCCCGTTCATCAGACAAGCATAGAAGGGCCACGCATTCCTGTTACCTCACCAGATCCAGGCATCGCTGGTGCAATACGAGACGTAGCCACCTCGGCTATAACTGCACCCCACTACACCCCCGAAACTTCGACGTCTACCCTTCCTCTTTCCTCTACCTCCCCGCCCCCTTCCGTTGCCCTCAAACACAACACAGTCCTCCTGACAATTTCTGATCCACCAAATTTGTCATCGTCGGCTTCTTCTCACCCACCTCTCGACAGTATACTTCCTACAGGTCCGCCGCTGTCTTCACATTCTCCCACGACTCAATCCGACCTCTCACCATCTTTCCCAGAATCTCATCGCCCAATATTAATCACTACTGCCAACGCTTCTCCAGGGCCGATGTCTGCACCTGATCTAAGTACTACTGCTGCTGAGGATGGTGGCATCCCGAATCCTGGTTTGCACAAGGGTAAGGACGTTTGGCCCCTCACGGTGAATCGCGCAATTCACGCAAACACTATGACTGCCCTCGATCTTCCACCACAATCCTTGTCACTGCCATCGGAAGCCGACTCGAACATGGCCACCGTCGCGGGTACAACCCAACGGGCTGAGCGTACGGGAGATCATTCTCCGCATCCTGCGCATTGCCGGTATGATATCGTTTGAGGCGTACGCTTATCTCTTAGATTTGCATGTGCAATATGGCATATATTTTTGTTGGGTTATATACTGACACTGGTCAATATTTTGGAGTTCCTAGTGGTATTACGCGATACAAATATGAAATATGTGTAAACTCGAGTAGATATGTACTTGGCATGGGGTCGAGAGTACGCTGCCGCCATCGACATAGAGACCGACAGATCCTTGTGCACGTTGAAAGTGACTCAGACTGCTTCAATGGCGGCGCTACCCCCGCCGTGACTTCCTCGTGACGGCGGCGTCGAGCACCCCGATGCGCGACTCCGCGAGAGGCTTAGCCAACAGCGCTGATTCCTGCGGACAGACTTGGGTCACGGACACGCACCGTGATGTCTGCACGCGTGATGCTAAATGCGCAGGTCGTCAAGCCCGCCACTTAGAATATCCGGAGGAGCACGAAGACTCGGAGTGGGTGCGCTTGCGCAGCGAGGACCGCATCGAGCTTGAAGAGCGGGTCAACGTCGAGGACGGTCGAATAGGACAAGGGCCGTGGCTACCGCGTCAAACAAGCTGACTCTGTTGCCTGCGATGCGGGGTCTAGCGGGTGGATGCGCGTGAGTTTGTAGTGGTAGGCCGTGTGTCTGCCCGGAGAGCAAGGCGTATTGACAGGGAGAACTAAGAGACAGAGGATGCGTGCGACTGTCCTACTTTGGAAATGACGTTGACACAGCCCAAGGAAGCGCTCTTCGATGAAAGCGTGGTCATCCTCTCCTTCGGCTACTCCTCGACGTCAGGGAGGGAGATCCGCAGCATGGGAAACTCGTCGTTTGTGCCAGCGGAGAGCGCATTGTAGACCGGGAGAGGAAGGGCAGATTGTTGTGAGACATCATCACGATCTCCGCCCACACTACAAGTTGCGCGAGGCGGCGCACGTGGCAGGGCCGGTGGTCCCCTGCTCAGGCTGGACGCGCGGCCCACGAGCCTGGGGGCACGAACGTACCTTCATTTGAAGGCGAGACCAACATATGAGTAAGAACTCGGGTTTGCGCAATGCAATGAGAAAGATGGTGATACAACTTCGAACCCGGCATTTCTGGTTAGTGGTGAAGTCGAGAGTCCGCGCATGCGCATAGCCGGGGCGAAAGTTCGACATCCACCCATAGGAGCAGGAGCCCGCGCTGGGCAATCTTCGGGGCGCGGAACGCACAGGGAGGTGTTGATCCGAGACCAGCTGCAGGCCAGGAGGCCCTCAATTGGGCCTACCGTGCGCAATGTGCATGTCCACTACTATCACCTGACCAGTGTTGCAAATTTTGAGGTAAATCGCGAATAGCAAGTGATCGGCTTCACCTTTATTAAAATAGATTTTTGGAATGGGTACAATAGTTTCTTACCTATATGACCCTGGTTTCAATGTGAGGAAAAAGTGGGACAGAAATGAGTCGGAGGAAAGCCGGAAAGGACCACCCCAAAATACGGGAGTTGCAAACAATTGGTCACTCCTTTGTCACGAAAAATGAGTGGCAGAGCCCAACAGCGGACTTCCAATTTTGGTGCATCGAGGCTGAGTCAAGTAACAAGATGTCACGCTAATCCACTGATCTGCTTGTATCTTCATTGTGGGTGCACTGGGTGACACGAAATTTCAGAGGGTGGTTGAATAGTATATATACATCATGTACTGAAGTTTCTGAACTATGGGGTGCAATAGCAGGTTCAGCAGAGATGACATTTTTCAGTGTTCTCACTTTTTTGCACAATGCTCATGAAATCGCAAGGCAAAGATGTACAATTTTCCCCTTTTCTTGTGTGATTCGTCAAATATTAGTACCTACCTATCATATCACAGAAGGATCAATAATGAAGGTTTTCCGATCTCTTAAAAAAGTGTGTTTTGCAATTCTCCTCCATTTTGCATACCAGGTCAGGTGATAGTACCAATAGCCGACATCGTCAAGGACGGTCACCCCTAGAGTGAGAACGTGAGCGCTATCCACCCAATCATCGACATAATGAGATACGCACCCATCGGGCCATCTCCGACTTGAACCTCATTATCGTCCTGCACTTTCCTGTGAAAGATTTGCAGGCGCGCAGCCGAGATTCGTAAAAGAGGTAGGACTCTTGGAACAACGGGATTTAGGCCAGGACGTCTTGAAGGGGTCCGGGTGCAGGAAAATTGAACGAAGAGACGTGGGGGGGTTTTCAACTTTGAGCCACTGAGAATGAACGTACTGGGAGCGAGACGAAAGCGTCTGAGCGCACCGGGGCCATTCTCACACTCGAGCTGCAGCAGGATGGGCCCCTTGTTGAGAGTGGCGTCGAGAGGCGAGGCGACAAGGCGGACACAAACTGACGTAAGGGAAAGTGACGCCTGTAGTGGACCGGAACGGAAGTACTCTCAACAGCCGACTATCATCGCACACCATGACCTCAATGCCCCGAGCTCCTCGCGAAGAAGATGTCAACGTAATGGAGGCAGGTATGGGCCCAGGAACAGGTAGCTTACTCCCACTTGCTCTATCCACGTTACTGATGCCCGCGTAGGTGACTACCAATACCCACCGCAGTTGGCGCAGAATCAAGATTTGCGTGGCGTATCTAACTTTGTCGATGGTTCCGGGCCTATGTTTTCAATGTATATGGAAATGGCAACGGAAGAGGATAAGAAGATGGCCGAGAACTGGAAAGCGGATGCCGATGGGATCCTCATATTTGTGCGTCTCTCGGTTTTCATCTGGTGCTTCATACTGACTCAATTGTCATAGACCGGTTTATTCTCTGCTGCTGTTGCATCTTTGATCTCAGTGTCGATCCAGGACATCCGACAGAACCCACAGGATACCTCCAATTTCTACCTCGCGAACATCTATCAGACCATTGTCGACCCGAACATTTCAAGTTCACTCCCTACTTCACCACCCCCATTCTCTCCACCAAACTACGCAATTTGGGTAAACTCACTTTGGTTCATGAGCCTGGTAATCAGTCTTACCTGTGCTCTGCTCGCGACGTTGCTGCAGCAATGGGCACGAAGATATCTCAAGGTCACTCAGACGCGTTACAGTCCACACAAGCGAGCACGGATCCGCGCGTTCTTTGCCGAAGGTGTTGACAAGTTTCTCCTTCCATGGGTGGTCGAAACGTTGCCTGTGCTACTCCACGTTTCCCTGTTCTTGTTCTTCGCCGGCCTGGTTGTATTTCTATGCAACGTTTATATCACGATTTTTAAGTTGGTGTTGTCATGGGTCGGTGTTTGCACGGCCCTGTACGGATGCATCACCCTAATGCCAATCTTTCGTCACGATAGCCCATACTATACATCGCTTTCGTCCTCCGTGTGGTTCATTGTTGTTGGGATACGATATGTCGTCTATTACGTTCGTTGGTGGCTCCATTGGTCGGTTCTCAATCGCCGTATGGTCTTCTTGGGGATCAGGGGCCATTGGTACGACTTGCTGGTGCAAGGCATGCGGAAGACAGTTGAGGAAACTGCGCTGAATTCTTCGTCAGAGATCGATACTCGCGCCTTGATGTGGACACTCGACTGCTTGGACGAAGATCACGAACTGGAGCGCTTCTTTTCTGGCTTACCCGGCATCCGCAGCTCCGGGGTGGTCCCTGATCCTCTTCCACGTCTCGCAGAAGGGGCCAAAAATAACCTTTCCGACGCATTGATAGGATTTTTCGACCGCACTATTTCATCCGATTTGCTTCCTGGGCTCGTCAAAAACCACCGGGCCATCATCTGCGCGAAAGTCCTAGATCCGATGCAATTTCCTTATGCATTCTGGGATATCCTCCGTAGAGTCATTTCTGAGGAACAACATAGGGGACTGAAAACCGCCGAATTGGTCCGCGTCATTGGAGGTTGGGGCAGTGGCGGAGACCGAGAAACTGCATTACTTGGAGAAGCCATGTTCACCTGTCTTATTGCAAGAGCGCAACGCCTCGATGACTCTTGGATTATTTCTGCTCCCAATAAACTGGGAATCCCAGATGCTGACCTTCGACACTACGCCACAGACTGCAGCTTGTCACTCTCCAGCTTGATTCACATCACTCGCCACCAATTTAGCCAGTTCGAGAAACAGTCCTGGCGATATCACTGGTTCTTGGAAGTTCTAGGAGCAGCTTCGGAATTCAATGTACAAGATACGTCACCCGATCTGCAGCACGAGTTCTGTGCACTCTGGAATCAAATCGTTCTCAAAGCGCAGAATAACCACGATCGGGGGATGGCGAGGTACATCCTCAGACCGATTCGGAACGTATACATCGCTCTTCACCAAGGTACCGATGCTGCCCCAACACAATTCTCCGCCTCCACCCATGATTGGGATCTCGTTCTGTACAACCCAACCTCGTATCCACGGTGCGACATCGTTAGCCATATCCACGACTCTGCCTCCACAACTTCAGCTCGCTCTGTCCTACACGATAATGATGCGCCACTCCCTACTTCCGTTGCCAGCCCCGATGTACATTCCTCGTCCGTATCTGCCCCACTTCACGCTGTCGAAAGCCTCACAGATATGCCACCGCTCGACGACTTCCACCCTCATCAGACGGCTACCGAAAGCCTCTCCATTCCTGCCACCTCTCCAGATCCAGCGACTGCTGACGCCTCTGGTATGATAATACATCGCCCTACTGTGACTTCCGCAACTTCGACATCCACCCCTCCTCTTTCCTCTACTTCCCCACCCGCTGCCGTTGCCCTCCAGCACAACGCAGACCCCCTGGCGCCTTCCGATCCACCAAACCACCCTTCCTCAGCTTCTAGTCCACTGCTCGACAGCACACTTCCTACAGGTTTGTCGCTGTCTTCACACTCGCCCATGACTCGGCCCGACCCCTCGCTGTCTTTCACAGAATGTCCTCGCTCAGCAATAGTCCCTACTGCTCCCTGCGCTTCGACAGGGCCGGCCTCTGCGCCTGATCTGAACACCGCTGCCAAGGACGATGGCAGCCCGAAGCCTGGTGCACGCAAGGACGGGGACATACATTCTGAGCCTCCCTCGGCGATTCGCGCGATCCACGCAAACGCTATGGTCACCCTACATCTTCCACCGCCGTCCCCTTCACCGCTATCGGTTGATGATACGGACCCAACAATCGCGGACCCTTCACTGCATGAACCAAATGCTGAGCGTACAGGAGATCCTGGACCCTTTGGATTCCCGGTATGATATCGTTTAACGTTTAACGCACCCCTGTCTCTTAAATGTGCATATTCCTGTTGAATTCTCGATATCACCATTACCGATACTACCAATACATTTTGTCTATATACCGTCCTATTACGTGGTGCAAATACTGCGGTGAAATGTATAAACTTTGGGAGAGATGGGAGCTGTGAATATGGAGTCTCAGCATCCACTGCGGGCCGATGAGCGTACTTGGTAGTGAGTGACGCGGAAGCCTCTGCGCGCACCTAGGTAGCCGTCTCTTCTCTCAGCTCCGATAGTGTCTGCGACAAGTGTATGCTTGGGTCTCTTGTTGAGAGTAGCGTTGAGAATCGTAGAGAGTCGATAGTATCCAGAGCCGTTCCGAGATGGGGGACAAGGTCGTTTCAGGACGGTACTGTGAGTTACAGGGGACTCGTGGCCGGTTACCCAACGGGTCAATGAGTAGAGTAGACATTGACAAGGCACGGAGTCGAGTGAATGCTGCTGCTATTGACAGATCCTTGTGCGCATTTAAAACTAACGTGGGCAAACCATCCCACCCATGGGAGTCTTTGTTGCCGGTGCCACTACCGCCTGGGCCATGACTGCCTCGTTATGGCGCCGGACGAAAGCGACAACGTCGAGCACTCCCGTAAGCCCAGGCGGGCCTCCCTGCAACGTGCTCGACGAACAGCGCTCACTCCTGCGGGCCGGATACGTGCGCAATGTCTACGCAGGCCGTGCAAGCTTGGAAGTTGACACGCTGACGCGGATCTTTTTTTATATATAACAGTATCAATGCGGTCAACGAAGGCAAATCGGTAGGGGAGGCGAAGGGAAGGCTTACCGTCGGTGATCCGGCGCTCTCCTTGGTCGCGGACATGTGTCGTATTCCCCAGTGGTGTCTGCATGCACGTCCTGGCAGGCGTGCAGGTCGTCCAGCCCGCCACTTTGGAATATCCGGAGGAGCACTGAGAGTGAGGTACTTGCACAATGAGGACGGCGTCGAGCTTGAGGAGCGGACCAAAGTCGAAGATGGTCGGGACGGATAGGGCGGTCGCGTCGAATATGGCAGGTCGTGCTAGAACGTGAATAGATGCGTGCGAGCTCGTAATGGGCCATGCCTCTGCCTGGAGAGCTGACGCAACGGCGCAGAGTTAGGGCGGTCTGGCACACCAGAAGTATCAGAACAACTGGGGAGCCAGGTGCGCATAAGGCGTCTTAAATACATCGTAGGGACTGTAGTATAATGTCTACATACCCGTAAAATATAATATGCGGACACCCGCACCGTTAGAAACGAACGTGAACGATAACTCAGCTAAGTAGAGCTCCGTGATTGTCCTGATCATAACTACTAGTGATCGTGTTACGAGCCTACGCTCGCATCTCATCTCTTCCGATCACACATGCCCGACGCCGAGACAACTCGCGCGTGGACGCTCGACATTTCAACAAGAGCGAGGCGCGTCAGCAAGCGAAGCAGAGAGAGAGGCGGAGGACGTACGCCCCTCCCCCGCTTTGAAAAGACATCGACGAGATGCTCAAAGAATGCGCTCTCCTCTGATGGAGCGATCTCTCACTTCTTTAGTCATCCCTCAACTTCGGAACGAGAGACCTGCAGCACGTAGCTCGCGGTTTGTCCTGGTGAGGTCTAGGAACGTGTTGTATACCTGGAGATGGAGAGAAGATTGTGGGGGAGCGTGACGAAGACCGTCAAGCTCAAGCTGATGAGAAATGAGTGTTAGGAGACACCCTAGTGAGGTGGGAAATGTATACGGGAAACATACGTATTTTATCTGTACAGAGGATGAGTGAGTCGTACCAAGAGTCGTACAGCAAAGAGGTAGGCGCCTCGGATGGGTGAAGGTTATGTTTTTTTTTTTTTTTTTTTTTTTTTTTTTTTGAACCGATTTATTCCGCGGCAGTACATAGTACAAGAACGGTCTTCAACTCCCTACAGAGCGAAATTTATGGAACACTAGTAACGTAAGGTGAGCCTCGCGTGCGATCAAATTGTAAATATTCCAAAACAAGTGAGTCTAGGAACAGAAGGGCACCTTCCAAGGAAGCCGGTATAAAAGGGCGCAGAGCGCTGGTAAGTAGTGCGGGCGGTCCGGGACAGAGTGAATAGCTGAGAGACACGGGACGACTTACGCGGGGCATGAAGCCGCGCCCATCTGTTGGAGGAAGAGGCAGAACTTGTAAGGCATGTTCCCTTCCCCAGTGAAGAGGTCGATCGGCGGAGTGGAGTTCTCCAGTGATGAGTAGAATAGGTCGAAGCGTTGCCGGGTGAAGCGCGGGCAATCGTAGACGAGGTGGTAGAATGTTGCGATCGGACTCATCGGTACGGACTGCGGACTCGTGGGGTTCTGACTACCCTAGTATTAGTCAGGGACAGTCGTCTCAGTCAGCCTTAGGGCTGTTATCACATGTACATTGTATCGGACTCGTGACTCGTTCCTAGGATAGTTGTAGTAGGGTTTGAGCTACTATCGCTACTGGGTACCTTATGTTTAGGAGGAGCTTCAAAGCTCCTCGTCAATTGTATAAAGGACTAGTAGTACGAAGACCGAGCTCTCTAGCTTGGTCTTCTTGAATCACCAGTCCAATTCTCGTCTCATCTCTCCTCGTCTGTTTCCTTCTCTCTCTTTGCCTGCTAGTGCGTCTGGCTCTTGTAGAGCAGATTGCCCGACGACACATACGCCTGGTGGACTTTGCCCCAGTGCTGACACTGGTCGCGTTCCTACTCAGGACGTGTATCTATATTCGCTAAGTCGTCCCTCGCACGTCGAGCCACTCTGTCATCGCTCAAGTCGAGCATCGTTAGAGCGAGTCTAACGCAACATTAAGACCAAGCTACACCCTACAAGAACGACACGGTGGCACCCACGACCGGCGATCGGTGGGGCTGGAACCAAGTCCAATCATATACCATCCCCAGTAGAGGAGAATGGAACGTCCCCACACGCTATCTGAAAGCTGCCAGGTGGAGGACGCACAGAGGAGAGACCGGATACTTCGTCGACTTCCCCAATCGGCCAAGTCGCTACTACCCAGTTGAGTTCAGCTTCGAGCACACTTGCTGGTGCATACTTGCCACAAACGACGCAGGGATACGAACAGTAGTCCGGCCAACAACGCACGAGTATCAGTGCGACATCCTAGAGAGTGAAGTAGTCCCCCCAGCGAGGGTAGGACCTATCGACGGCGCAACCGTCACAAGCACCACAGAAGAAGGAGACTCTGAGTCAGAGCAAAGCGACGAGGAGTCCGAGGAAGACCACCTCTCACAGGTAAACGCAGAGGAACAGGAAGAGCTCACCAACCTAGCAAACCGAGCTGCAGGAATTACGCTTGACGAAGCACCACAAGCTGAGCACATAGTGGTTCACCCACCAGACGAGATGACAACCACACAGTTAGAACCAACGTACGCGCTTCAGGTAGACCCCATACAACAACAACACGACGGGGTTCCTGAAGACCTACTCCCTATTCACCCAGATACGGGGCATCGGATGACTGCAGACGACGCAGCTCTGATGAGGGCCATCGGACCCGATGAACCAGACCCTCCCGAAGGCGAAGGGCCACCTGGAAGAGGCCCAGGAGGAGGCTACCCAGGAGGAGGAGGTGGAGGACACGGAGGCGGAGCAGGACCACCTGGAGGAGGCGGATTCCCGGGGGTAGGTCCCATCGGCAACCAGCCTCGGTCCTCAGACA